>OX352772.1:15707944-16307944 GCA_947095535.1 Poecilobothrus nobilitatus
TAATTTAATTTTTATGTACTTTGCTTATACGTTTGCACCATAATATTTTTACCATAACACTAAATCTGGTGTAGTGTAAATGACTTTTTACCTTTCTAACAATCAATCAAAAGTAAAAATTACTTTCAATATAACTTAAACTTACCTATTTAATAATTTTTTTTTTTTCTTCAAATCATAGTAGACACCTTCAGAGGCAGTATACTAAATATAATAAAAACGTTATTTTACTTATTTATCTCGATTTTTGTTTTTATGTTGTTTTTATGCCCTCTTAACAAGAGAACTATAGTATCACATTAAAATCATTGGATCCCAACCATCCTATTTACACCAATTTTAATTTTTTTGAAGTTTTTGTTTTTTTTTTTTTTTACTTTATACACTTATGATTATGGTTTATGGGCTTCTTTTTTTGTTTTGTAGCATAATAAAAAAAATTTATGCAATCAAATACTTATGTGTGTACATATGTATATGTATACATATTTGTATATATTAAGATAATCATATATGAATATAATTTTTTGTTTGCCTAAAGGCTGTATAAAACTAATAATTCTCTGTGTTGTTCAATATTTGGTATCCTATATTATTATTATTATTATGTACTTCATATTCTAAATTGATGTTTTTTGTGGTATGGTGGAAATTATTGAACGAACAAATGAACAAACAGGGCGGCAAATATCTTCACATGGTAATAATGATTATATATATTTTTTTTTTTTTTTTTGATTTCCTTCTCATATTGCATTACTTAAATACTTATATAAGCTCTACCAATAAAGATCATGAAGATGTGTATATATATATGTACTTGCATTATGATATAAAGTAAGACATATACACTAGGTGGTATTTGATTAAAGGAGATTATAAAAAAAAATATCAGAATATTGTAAAAGTTTTGATATATTTTAACCTTTTTCTAATTTACCCTAGTTGATAATGAAAAATACCATTTTGTTCTGTCCTATGCATCGGTTGGTTGGTTTACATGACTGCTCTCCAGACATCTAACTTACAGAGCACAAATAGCACAGATAATCATTTTAATACAATTCCCTTTGGTTGATAATCATGTTCTATATCAATAATTATCCATTCATCCAATACAATAGGCGATTTTCAGTTTTAGTTGATAATCATGTTCTATATCCATTTCTACCTCTTTGCAGCTTCTCTATATCTTATAAGGAATACTCATTCTGCCTGCATGTATTTCTATCGGATAGTCTGTTCGTCTTCAGGAGTGATATGTCTGTGCCAGTGACATCTCTTCAACAAAAATAAACAAAATAGTAACAATAGTTTTTACTACTGCCATTGGATGATAAGTTGTGGTAAATCTTGGATAGAAGAGTTTTTGAATATATTGTTATTGAAATTACTTTTCAATTTTTCGAAATTTGTGATTGGAAAGCTGCACATATATTTTGGATAATAGATATCAAAAGTTTACATTTAACATCAAACGGTAAAACCTCTTTCAATGGATTAGAATTTTTTGAATAGTGTCATTACCTAAAAAGATATTTATAAAAAAAAGGATGGTACATTTAACTTTATGAAAGATATAAAAAAATCTGAGAGTTAAAAAAATAACGATATCCTCAATAAAACGGTTATTCCAAGGCTAATAAATTTTTTTTTTACATTTGTGAATAATTTTTTGAGTCTTGTTTTTTTTTGACCAAAACATTTACGAAAAAAATTTTGTTTATTTCTTCCAAGGTAAATGCATTGGCGTTTATAAGATGAGGGTTATTATAATATGTACAATTCGTATTTGATTTTTCAAAGTTTTGTTTTATTTTCTATTACTTACTATACCAAAAGTTGTCACCAAAGAATGGCCTCTCTGATTAAAAATATACCAAGATTAAATAAAAATTGAAATTTTTAATGTGATATTAAAAATGTTTCTTGAAGTGTAAACTGAAATTAAAGATTTACTTTGGATGCACATACAAAGAAAAAATCTACAATAGATTGTTGAAGTCAATATGAAATCAATAGTGCTTTAAAGTTGATTATGTATCTTGAATGGAACATGAATGGTGAATTGCATTATAAGTGATTTTGTTGTGTAATAAAAGTAAAATGATGGCGCATTTCAATAAAACAAAGAGTCTTAAAAAAAAAAAAAAGAATAATGAAACAAAACTTCTGGATTAAGTTGAATATAGGATAACTGAAGTATTGTAAAAATTTAATGAATAATTGTTATAATGTCGGAAAATATTATAAAATTTATATTAAGAAAATTTCATTGTGTGCTGTAATAAAAATTTTTTTTTATTCAACACATTTATAAGTAATATAGAATTTTATATATGTAGATATGTAATATAAATATTTATGTATGTATATGCGTATTTATATTTAAAATTAATAATTGACTCTACAGGCTTATTTTAATGTAATTATCAAGTAGTTAAATGTTTTTATTTTTTGATTTTTTGTTCGCAAATAATGATATATGGTTCAATAAAAGAAAACTTTGATTTGAAAAGAAAATAAGTTTTATTTTATAATTAATAATTCTATTAATGAAGAATATGATTTAACAAAATTACTTCCTTATAAGTTGTTGACTTGAAAAAAATTCATAATATTGTAGAAAATTCGAAAACCGAAGTAGCTACCATAATAATTTAATGCAAAGACTACAAAAAAAAGCTTTTTTAAACTGTGCTAAACGGTCATTCCAAGGTTTATTAAAAATTTTATAAGATCTGACTCAAAAATATCATTTTGAAGATTAATTTTTTTTTTTTTTTTTTGAAGATTAGATTCATTAAGTTATCATTTATACATTTACTTGTTATAAAAGAATTAGCCTATTGCTAATATGGTCATTTTATTCTTCTATCTATCTTCTATCTTCGTTGGTTTTGGAGATAATCTCGTTTGCTTCGAAATCATTCGGAAGCTTCCAGAATCGGTTACTAATAGTAGGTTACTAATTACGAAAGGGAGGATAAGTTCGATTTTGGACAAAACGGATCATAGGTTCGATCATGGCTTCGATCCGATTTTGTCCAGACTCGAACTTAGCCTCCCTTTAGTAATTAGTAACCTACTATCTAAATTTCATCAAGATAGCTTTACTAATTGTTGAGTTATCGTGCAAACTGATGGAAGGACGAACATCGCTAAATCGACTCAGGAGGTGATCCTGATTCAGAATATATATGCATGTTCATATCTAACTCGCTTCCTTTTGGTGGTTACAAACACTATACCAAAGTTAATATACCCTGTACTTTAGGTGTAGGATATAATAAGTAGGTACATATGTCCATAAATACTCATATTCCGAGTCGTAAAGTAAAAATTTACAGGTTGAAGTGTTATAAAGATAAAAATGGTTTCAAATCTATTTTTTCAGTAACCTTTTTATCCACTTTTGCTTTTAGTCAGTTTTCCTTATTTCCAATTTTTTTTTTATAATTGTACACTATACTTAATTCAATACCGTAATTCTTTTGTAATTCCTACTATTGAATTCCTACTAAAATATCTATACTTTTTCTTTATAAAGTGGCTTTTATCAATTAAACATGGGTACATCAAGTATCAGTAAGTTCAAAAAAAATTTCCTTCTTCTAAATTGAATTTTCTTTTTCTAATTTTCGCTTTGTCTTCTATTTCTTCATCTAGTGAATTTTCAAATATATTATCCATTTTGCCTTTTTAAACAATTTGCATTCAAATTTAGACTGTACTAAAAACTACTCTAATTATACTTGAGTGTTCACTCACTTAGTCATCTTTTTATTTACACTTATTCTCCATTTTCCTCAAATGTCAAAAACGCTTAGAGGATAAGTTTATCGACAGTCATGAGTTGGCACTTTGTTTTTTTTTCAAACTGAGCGTTCTCAAAAAAAAACTGAGTGAACACTCACAATCAATTTTTAATCACAAATTCATACCACTCAACATTTTAATAACATGAAACCTATAAATATGCAATAAAAATAAAAATTACTTTAATATTGTTTTAATCATAAAAAATTTTCTAGAACCGAATACTTTAAAAAACTATAAAAAAATTAATACATAATTGATCATACATATACAATGTATATACAACATATATATATATATATATATATATATATAGAATTCTTATATTAATAAGAATATCCTAAATAGATTATTGACATGCCGAGACTATAAAATATAATAAACCGTTCATTGAATACAAACTAAAAAAAACAGAAAAGAAAAAAATGGAAAAAAAAAAAACAATATCATAAAAAATTCTCACGATCACAGAATTTTTACTTTCTTTCTACATTTATTATGTTAATTAGTGATATAATTTTTGAATAAAAAAAAATGTATACATATATACACGTAGTCTTTCTTATAATCGTAATTCGCATGTATGTATATTTGCCGCAGGATATTTTTCGTACGGATTTTTTTTATGGCAGTTCCCACAACAAAATTTTTGAATATAAAAAAAAAAAAGTGAATTATTTTTTTTTTCTCTACTTTAAATATCTTAAAATTACAAAAAAAAAACAAAAAAAAATTAAAAATAAAACGGAATCTTTATTCTACCTTAATAACCTGTTACTGAAGTAGGCAATAATAATATGGTTAAGAAATTGGTATCTCACCTTAAGCTACTAAATTTAAGTATAGAATAATAAAATGAAAGCGTAAAGAAAAAAAAAAAAAACAAAAAACCATTAATTCAAAATGGTAGAGAATAAAAATGTAAAAAATTTGAAAGGGATAGAAAATAAAAGTGAACTGTTACTTTTCTCTTAGAATATATACTCTTCAAATTGAAAGATATATTTTGATAATTTAATCTGATGATTCACCATTTTTAATTCCTTTAATATAAGTGTAACGTTTGCTTTTTCACAAAGGATTGTTTTTGAAAAATGGCGAAAATCATAGATACTTTATATTAAATAGACTTTATATCAAATACAAAAGTTTATATATATAAATTTTTTCAAAAAATTTTAATTTTTAAACCCTCTAAAAATCAAAATCCAAAACAATTGTAAATAGTCTACGTAAATTTCATCTAATGTATACCGAAGCTCTCCTAAAAGCAGAAATTGACAAATAACAAATGTATATTGTAAATTTTACAGATATGCGGTAAATTCAATAGGGGTGAATTTATAAAATATTTTTAATTTAATTTTTAATATATCTAAAACTTAATCTTAAGCCTCACATTACGGGAATCTCTTTACGGCATTAGGGGAAAATTTTTCTTCGAGATATAAAAGAGTTGAATCGTGTTTAGATTTATACTGTTATATATACAAAATTAAGAGACAATAACATAAAAAGTTCTTTTCCAATTACTTATAGGTTTAGCTGGGTTTTAAAAAGGATCTTTGTTAGAGCCACTTTTTGTTTTATTACCTATTCTCTTTGTAGAAATTTTCTTTATTATGGCATTTTTCTATCATCTTGAAACAAGATCAAATCAAATTTTCAAATAATGAATTTTAATTCGAATAAATTTATTCTACAACTGATATGATGTTTTATATGTTATCAATAATTTTAAACAGTTTTACAATAACACAATAAAAACTTTCAAAAAAAAGTTAATAAATTCTACTACTATTAGTTTATATATAAAATTATCCACCCTTTAGGATATCATACCATTTCATTTATGCAAACATTTAATTTTTTTTTTTTTTTATAATATATTCGTTTTTTGTTTTTTCATATTCTGTTATTTAATCACATGAAATTTCATTGATCCTCTATTTTAACTAATATTCATTTTATTCATTCATTCCATTTTCTTTTTTTTAATATAATATAAATTTAACTCCCATATCGAACACACAAATAAATTTAAAAATTTTACTGAACTGGAAATCTTTCAAAACTTCAAAAGTTTCTTTATATAGGATGGAACTTAGGAAAATGAATAAAAACGAAGCAAAAATGGAATTAGGACATTTAAGTAATTTTTTAAGTGGCGGCGGCTAAGAATTTATTTTTTTTTTATTTTTTGTTTTTTTGTGATCTTTACTTTTCTACCGTTTTATTTATTTTTTTTTTTTTTTGTTTTTTATTATTATAACTTAAGTATAGACCGCTTTTTAACGTTTTTTACTTTGATGTAAATCAAAAAAAAAAAAAAAAACCTAAAACAAATCTCATCTCATCATAAGCAGAGCGATTAACAACAAAATACCGAAACCGAAAATCAAAAAATAAAAACAAAACAACAAAGTTCACAACCAGTAACAATATGATGACTAGTTTGTCAGAACTTAAAATGAAAAAAAAAAAAAACTAAAATTCTTCTCATCCTTTACTTCTAGTTTTTCACATATCTATAGATATAACATTTAATACGAACATATGTACAATACATATGTACATATAAGTCATTACTCATTATATTTCTACTACTATCTATTTTGTACATACATACGTCATTGCAAAGTTAATATTTTACTTTAGTTTAAAAACTTACATCTTTTTTTTTTTTTTTTGGTTTAAATTTTTCATATCCTTCAATAATTTCTTTTTGTTTTAAATAATTTAATGTATATTTTGTATGGAATGTATATTGTATGTGTGTGTGTGTGTATGTATATGGTATAGTAACAAAAAAAAAAAAACAAAAAGAATAAAAGAAAATGATAACGATGGCGGCGGCATATTAAATTTTGTTTTTTTTTGTTTTTGTTAACAACAGGTTTTCAGTCAGTAGATCGTCAATCACCACCCTTAGGCTCTTAAGTCCTGTCATTATTTCTGATATTATGCTTTTTTTTTCATTATTTTCAGTACATTTATGCTGGTTAACATGTTTACACTAAAAACAAGAATACTATTACTTTTAATCTTTGTTTTTTTTCTTTTTTGCAACAATAACAAAAATAAAAAGAAAGAGAGAGAGACAAAGAGAAAAAGAGAGCAAAAAAAAAAAAAACAAAAACAAAATAATAATATGAAAATATATCGTTATTCAATAAAATAAAAATTTGCAAAACATCAAAAACTTGAAAAAAAACCTTAATATAAAACAAAGAAAACACTAAATTTAAATTAAATATTGGAACAAAGAATATATTGTAATGTATGTACGCGTGTAATATTGTAAAATGATTGTAAGAATTGTGGTACAAATAAAAAAAAAAAAAAAAGATTAAAAAAAAGAAGACAATAACACTAAAAAATTTACCGAAAATTGTATTCTTAATTCATTTCAACATACATACACACAGCATTTCAATACACAACCACGCACACACATTCATGCAGCTTAAATTCTTTAAATGTTTTTATAGACCCCATCTCCTTCTATCTACAAAAAAAAATATATAAAATAAAAGTCAATTGTAATTTTGCGGCAATTTAAATTATGTATATTGTAATAATATGAACTCTTTATAATAATTTTTACCGAACTGAACAGTCTGTTCATGGATCATTTTAATATATCAAATTATGTTCAAAAAATTTAAAACAGATAAAACTTTCTTTCATCAAAAAATAAACAAAAAAAAAAAAAACAACAAAAACAAAAAATTACATTTTATCTGCGACTTGGCACTTATGTATATATAAAGGATTCAGGGCAAAAAGCTATTATCTCCTTTACAGCTTCTTACATCCTACTTAAAAAAAAAAAATAAATACCATAAAATAATACACAAACAACAACAGAAAAAAAAAAAACAAAAAAAAATAAAATAACATTGAAAAATATTAAAATGCTGCCGATATTCAAAAACCAAAAAAAAAAAAAAAAACAACTATGTGTAAACTCTATACTTAAAAAAAATAAAAATAAAAATATAACAATAATATTAAATTAAATTAAATTAATCGGTACAACTATAGGATTTTAGTATATGAAATAAGTTTCTTTTTTTTTTGTTAATTAATTTTTAGGACATTTTCAAAACATTTTGAAAAAATGTGCTTATTAGTTTCTATCTGTCCTCCTGTCCGTCCGTTCGTCCGTCCCCCCGTCTGGGTGTTTACAAAACTTCTACACCATTTGAAATAAAATAATGAAATTTTAACTACGGATAGACACCACCAAAAAATTAATTTTGTGGAACAACTTTTTTCTATAGCCACATATGTTACGGAGCTACAGTCCCCTAAAGTTCGAAAAAGCTCTATTTTTAAATTATTATAACACCGATTCTATAAGGTATATTTTCAATCTGGAAACGCCAAACGATAACTGATAAACTTTATAAATACATATATATATAAAATAAATATGCAGATTTACTATTTCGTTTGCCGTTCGTTATGTGAAACTTAATTTTTGCAAAAATGTGGACCACTTCTATCTTTCAAACGGTTTAACTTAGAAACTTGAAATTTTGAGAGGAGTTAGATCTTTGGAATATGGTATGAAATTAGAGAGGAGTTAGAGAAGTTAGATCTTGAAATTAGAGAGGAGTTACATCTTTGAAAATAAGTATGAGTTAGGAAATATTTTTGTGTCGTCCCCCGTCTTGTTGCTGTAAGGGGTCAAAAACTGAAAATTCTTTATTTTTAAACACCTGTAAGTTGTAACTTGGGCACCTGACCACATTTTGTTGAAGTAATATACAAAAATTAAAGCTACAACATTGTACTTTTGTTTTTGTTAATAACTTTTCTTAATAATAAAGGGTTACCTTAAAATTGACGAAAGTGTGATTTGATTTTTCTTAATTTTGTCTTACCGCAAAAAACAAAATAAAACAATTTTATTTTTCAATATATCTTACTCTTTACTCTAGGCTTATTATGGACTATTTTTTAATTGCGGAAATGTGAGTTTTTGAAAACCCATGGTTTTTTCCATTACTTGTTTTTTCTTCAAAACCATCGACAATTATTTAAACAATAGTGTACTTTGATTTTTTATGGTAATAGGTAATCCTTACTCTACATTGTTTTCTTTGATTTTTCAGTTTCGCACATACTTCAAAATTTCGTGCACATTAAGTTCAGCCGACATTTTGCTACCGGCTTAACTGAATTTAGGTAACAATTATCTATTTCCAAAAATGAATGAAAATTTGAAAAAATCTAAGATTTAAAATACACGAATATGTAAAATATGTAAAATACACGAATTCACTAACTGATATCTACGCATAAAGAATATTCTGGTCTGCCAGAAAAAGTAACAAAGGTCTGTGGAAACACTTAGAAGTAGATAGGACATCTAATAAGAAAAAATCACGAAAATATAAGTCGCATGGCCTTGGAGTGATACCCCTTTTGAAGTAGACTAACTGGGAGATGTCCAAACAAAATTTTGAAGCATATCAAAATATCCTATCTCAAGCAGAAGCAATGCAACCTCATATAAGAGAATGCAAAACAGCAGTAGGAAATTGTGTGAGCGAAATGTTTAATGGAGCCCTATGCTCCCACGCGGAGTGAAGTAGTTAAAAAAAATTCAGAAAATTTAAAAAAATATATACATAGATTTAGATTCTAGCCACAAATTGTGTTATAGTTGAAGTTCATAAAATCATCACGTGCGTAGGCTTGTCGATTCTACATTTTATGAAATTAAATTATCAATCAGCTGCTTCAGTCAATTCGACAATAAGTTAAAATTTTGTGACAGATAGAGAGAAAATAGCAAGTTTTTAGTTTATTAAAATTAAACTTATACAATTTAATTAAATTTTATATATTACATTGCAGATACATTAAAGTTTATTTTGTCATCACATTATTAGATTTCAAAAGTATTATAAACCTTTAAACATATACATATCAAATTATTTTTGTAATTTTTATATTAAAATTCATCAATATTATTATTGTTATGTAATAAAAGAACGGTACAGCAATTGCACGATCATTTTTGACATTTGTTTTAATTTTCTTTTTTGGATAGTATTAATGCTTGTATAAAAATTCATTCACAATTAGTAACATATAGTTTATATTCTCAAAAAATGTATAAGAAAATTCCCTACTACTTTAGAGTCTAAATTCTGAAATGAAATCTTTTTATTGTTTATTTCTTTGAGATAAGTGGTGGAATATATTTCGGCAATTAAAATGTTTTCAATTTTCACCCTTAATTCTATCAGCTTATCTATATCATCTGATTAATTCTGTTAATCGAATAATTTCCGCATGTCTCATTAGATTTTTGAGACAAGCTTTTCATATCTGCAGTTTTAAGCTATGTTGAGAACTACTAGCAAGTTTTGTTATGCAGGACCTATATAATAGATATTTTCAAAAAAAACTTTCTTTAAGTCATTAAACAAAATGATTTCCAATTCTTTAGCCGCAGCTGTTGAATTCACTTTTATATTACCATCATATTATAATGTTATTTTTATGTTAAACCACTTCAATGAGCATTAATTTGGAGCAACATAAAATCAATTTTGTGGGGTAACGATCGATAAAAAAAAAGTCGTATAAAAATAAATATTGTGACCCCTTTTAATGATTTCAATATATGTGTTATGTAATTTGAAACAAATTTTATTTCTATTATAATATATTTAAAATTAGTCTTTCAATTTTTTTAGTCCAATTACGTAAGGCTTAAGGGTTTTTTAAAACAAAAAAAAATAAATAAAATAAAAAACTACTACTTATAAATTTTATTTTTGGTCAGATATAATAAATCTCTACTTTAAAACAACTTACTATAAGAGAATTATTATATTGATATAAATATGAATGTTAATATTTTATATATTTTCATATACATATTGTGATCCTTTTTGTTCACAAATCATAAACGTGTTCTACTTTATAACAAAAAAAAAAAAAGAAACACAAATGAAGTAAAATGTATAAGATAATACTTCGATCACGCACTTAGATCGATTTCATCAATCCCGAAAAGAACGATCACTTTAACACTTTTGGTTTTTGTTTTTCCTTTTTTTTTGTTTTTACTTTTAGACTTCTTTAGGTTCTTTTTCAAATAACTTGATTGCCATTCAGCATTGATATTTTATTAAAATAAGTAGTGCGAGTTGAATAAAATACAAAAAAAAAAAAAAAAATCTTAGATGAACTCAGATACAATAACAATTCCGTATATTGTATATGATTTATTGAATAAAAATACAAAATATTTTATTAATAAGAAAATGTTGAACTTGAAGTTCAAAATTACATTAGTTTGGTTTTAATTTAGTTAGTATATAGGTTTCCAGTGCTTTTAATAATTTTATTCAATTTTATTATGAATAGTAAAAATATTTAATTTTAATAGAGAGATCTATAATAGGTCTTAAAGACCTTTTCAGGCCTACCTAATTGTCATCTATATCATTACATTCATTTTGTAGACCCTTTCATAATTATTCCTAAATCTAACATTGCAGATATCTTTTAGAAAATACCTGTAAAAAATTTACTTTAAGATAAAGTAAACATTTATATGCATCTCAGTGTACATACATTTTGGTTTTTTGTTTTTGTTTTTCTGTTGTTAATACAAGACAAGTTTATAAAAGTTTGAATCAATCAAAATGATTACAAAAAAAAAAAAAAATTAAAAATTTACTTGCTAGTTTCACTTTACGCGTCTGTGCGTCCCTCCTTCTGTCTCTTTAAAAAACGTATGTACCGTTTAAATATATAAAATGTTAACCATAGATAAGTATCTTAAAAAAATTAATGTTGTATAGAATAATTTTATTATGTAGCCCCATCCATTACAGAGTTACAGCTTTTCAAAGTTCGAAAAACTCTATTTTTAAATGTGTATATATACATATTTCTGGTTCAGCTTAAAATTTTTCCAATCTAAAAACACCAAATGACAAGAATTTTTTTTTGCTTTGTTTTTTTTTTTTTAATCTTAACTTTAGTATTTAAATTTACCATTATGAGAAAACAAAATTTTACTTTTAGATAGAACCTTCAAATTTTGGGAGAAGAAAAATCTTTCAGATATAACATAAGTTACCTTAAAACCTAGAATTTTTTTAGTATCATCCCCTGTTTAACAGATGTTAGGAATCAAATATTGAAAATTTCCCATTTTTAGACACCTGTCAAAATAAATTCAAATTAAAAAGCAAAGTAAAGTTTCAATATTATAATTTTAACATGTGTTGACAGCTATTCTTAACATTATAGAGTTTCCTTAAAGTGTTTCTTATTTTTTTCACAATTTTTTCACAATTTTTCTCACATATAAAATTTTAAGAAAATTTAAAAATTTTGGTACAAGTCACAATATTCGAAACAGTTTGTTTGTATTGCATTTTAGAAAATGTGAGCCTTTAAAAGCCTTTTGTTTTACATTCTGTCTTGTTTGTTTAAAATATTTTATGAAATCATCCATTCTCAAATATTATTTCTTTTCACTTCTTTATCAAGAAAATTTTATCATAAAATTTTCAAGCAACTATAGGATACAATATATGTAGTACTAGTATGTATATACAAAACAGTTAATTACATTTTAATTTTCAGGAATTTTCCTTCCCTTTTTTGTAGAGTTTCTTATAATTTTTCGAGGAACGAATGGTCTTATTTCAAAATCTCGTTTTTTTTTTTAAATCACCACATTTTATAAAATCTCATCATTTATTAAAATCTTGTTTTCTCAAAATTTCTTTTTTTTTTTAATCTTGTATCTTCAAATCTCAGTTTTCCACAAAGGTTTTTAAATTTAAGAAGAACTATGAGACAAGATTAAATTTGTAATTTTATATCAAAAAAATTATACCATTACAAAAGAAATGCTTCGGTTAAAAAAATCATAATATTTAATATGTAAATGACAAACATTTAAAACCCTTTTACTCAATGATTTGCCAACCAACTTTAATTTTTAAATGATAAATATTCAGTACAGCCATCTTACAAGATCAATAGTTTTCCAAAATTTTCTGATTTTCATTAATAATTTTCCATTTTTATAAAAAACCCATGTAAAGTATATACATATGTATCATATAATATATATAATCTATACCTATAATATACATATTCAAAAAAGACGCTCTTTGATTCCGTTAAATTTTTGTTTTTTTTTTTTTCGATTAAAAATTTTAAAATATTGGTTGGAGTAGAAATTTCACAATATAACTGAATATAGACGTAGGAAGTATAGTTTAGTGCTTAGTACAGTGGTAGGGTGTGCGGTTCTTAATAGGTACTTTTTGATTTTGCAAGTTCAATTCAGTTCTGTTTTTTTTTTTGTTTTGGTTTTTTTTTTTTATATTTTAAACGAAATAAATTCTTACACATCTTATAATATATATAATAGGCATCTTATAATATATACAGGGTGTTTCTGACTCGATGGTCTTCCTTGAAATGGGTGATCGGGCATACCGAGACGAACAAAAAATTTTATTGGAGGGGGGTCTATTCTGCACTTTTTTTTTAGATATGAGGGGTTAAAGATTTTTTAGAGACTTTTCATAAAAAAATCTACAACTTTTGAACGGCTTATGGAGAGATATAGAGAGATAAAAAAAAATGTATTTTATAGAGTAAGTTATTAGCTTTAATTTTTATACCCTAATGATTCCATAACTCCAACAATTACAAAGTTATGGAGGTTTAAAATGATTTAAAATGAAAAAAATATGTTTCAAACTCAATTTTCTTTTGAAACACCCTGTATTTGGAGTACTTTTTAGGGCTTATTTTGAAACAGTTTTTCAAGCCGTATAATTAGTACTTAATAATTTCTTCACTATCTCCAACCGTTTTTGAGATATAAAGAATAGAAAAGTGTGTTGTAACACAGAAAATGTGTTAACACACCTTTGAAAATAAAACACTTTTCTATTGTGATTGAAAATAACACATTTTTATGGGGCGGGCGGGCAAATACTATTAATACTAAATTTAAAAATACGTGATTGTAACAATCAAACAACAAATTATAATAAATTTATTCCAAATAAGAATAAACTTAAATATACAAAATACCATATTTATGAAAGAAATTTAAATTAAGTTTTAGATTAATTAGGTTAGGTTAAGCGTTTTATCTTCTTTTACTTATTATAATAGTGGGATTTTTTTTTTTTTTTTGAATAATTTTTTTTTTTACCAAATAATAAAATACAACTAATTAATATTTTAAAGTCCATATAAGCAAAAAAAACATATATGTATTTAAAATTAGTTTAAGAAAACATATTCAATATCGGTTATAACGACATTGATCAGAACAGTAAATTTTATCCATATATCCGGTAGATTACGTATAAACAAATTAAACATTTTTTTATATATATATATTTTTTTTTTTATATTATATCGTACAGATATTTTTAGAACCCTTTTGCTTTAGCATGTGGGCCATCTTGGTACAAGTATTCAATTATAATTATATTTAATATTTTGTTTACATTATTTTCTTATATTTTATACATTATTTTTGATCTGACAGGGGTTTGAACCCGAGAACTTTCGTCTGAATTTACATACCGCAGTATGTTCATATATATATTATGTAGAAAAATTACAATTTTTACAAAAATTATTTTAATTGTGAAATTCTTTTCATTTCAAGTTCGAACACTTTACACCTTGTGTACCTTAGAAAAGTCTTGGGTTTTTATATACTACATGTTTTTAGATAAAAAAATCTTTTCTGTTTTTTTTTTTTAATAATCAAACATTATTTTAAATATTAATTACTCAAACTTTTTGTTATAAAAAATGTCGTACACAACATCTAAAGGAATATTTATTTGGAAACCGTCTGATACCGTTACCCCGAAATAGTTTTTATATGAGAACATATTGAAATGGATATCATATTCCCTAAATTTAAATCTATTTTGTTTTTTTTTTTGTTATTGGAGATACATATACAAAAATCATGTTTATATAAACAATTCTTAAACTTCGGAAACTTTAGAAGACGGTATTTGCAATTAAATTGTTACCAAACCACAAGATATGATATAAGGACTGAAATATCTTTTTTATCTTTTGTCTTTGAAAAATAAGCCTATACAATTAAATAATAGACACTATTAAAAAATAAATAAAACATTAGTATGTGCCTACCTATATTCTATACTGTTATAATCAAATAAATTCATAATAGGTATAGGTATAACTAACGGGTTTTCCAATTTAAGTGATATGATTTCTTTTCAAAAAAAAAACACACTAATTGTTAAGGAAATTCAAATGTTTTTTATTTAATGTAAAGTACAATCGATACAATTATGTTCTGAATAAAACATCATTCAAATGGCCTCCATGACTTCTTTTGCAGTAACGAATTCTATGAATCCAATTTTCGAGCACTTTTTGCACTATATATATTATGTAAATTTGCTTTTAATTTTTTTTTTTTTCTACCTATTTTAAGAAGTGTTCGAGTGTTCGTACAAAAAAAAAAAAAGTACAATTGACTATAACATTTTTGGCAAAAATCCTTAAAAGTGCCTAAATATGTAATATCTTGTTTTATTATATTATCTTTCAAGATAAAGAAATCATTTCATTCATTCAGAAATTTTTAACCTTTGATTATCAATAAAAATTAAATTTTCTTCGCCCACTTTAAAAACTACCATTGTCATAATTTAATATCACAAATTTAATTTTTTAAATTCCTTTATAAATATTTTGATTTATTTTGTTTTTCCCAAATAAACCACATACACCACACTTAAAATTTCAGAATAATACCTATATAAATATCTTTTTATATTTTTGTTTATTTATTTGGGAAAAGAATTTAAAAACCCCAAAAGAAACAAAAAAATCAAAAAAAAAATATGTATTATATAATATGGAATTTCCATTTACTAATCAAATCAATTTTTGTTTTTCTTTTTTCTTTTTTTTTTATTATTTTTCTAACTGTAAAATCAAATAAGTATCGCATTTTAACTGAGTGGTTCCTATTAATAAAATATGTTCTCAACTTGGCAAATTTTCAATAATATTGATTTACCAACATACATACATACATACATACATACATACATATAGCACTTTCAAACATGTTAAGGAATTTCCGTATACATCCATACAATATAACAAAAATTTCCAAACCAAAATATAAAATACAAAAAAAAAAAATTGTTTCCCTGTAAAATAAAAAAATAATATAAAATAAACCTACCTATTTTGTTTAAAATTTCCACTTTCATTCATAAAAGAAAATTGCAAAGTAAAAAAAAAAAACAACAACAAAAATACAATAAAAAAAAATTTATATATACCTGTTGATTCTTTAATGATGAATTTGCTGAAAACCTACAAAAAACAAACCATATTCATTAATATATTTTTCACCTTCAAAAAGCTTTTATTTAGAAAAATAAAATTCACCACAATAACAAAAGCTTTATCTTCTTTAACTTTTTTCATTCAGTTTATTATGAAGAAGTTCATTTTTTTACCACTAGAGCAAATATTTAATTAATTTGTTTTTAGTTTTTAAAGTGGTTTGTGTCTTTAATAAATTATTAAAAAAATAATTTTTTTTAGAAAATTTATATAAGATAATTTTGGTTTTGAGAGAAAACTTTTAAAATAGAAAATAAAATAAATTTTAAACAATTTTCAATATCAAAATATCAGAATATAGAAAATAAATAGAAATAGAAATCTTATTCTTAATTCTCGACTCAAAATTTACAGAGACTACAATAAATTATTTGTAAACAACAAAAAAAAAAAAAATATTTGGTTGAAATTTTGGGTATAATTTTACTCATTTAATGTAAGTTTAATCTGAAGAAACATTCCCTAAATTTCACTAGGTATAAAATTTTTTCTTACCTTGAAAAATTTCAAATATTATCCGTAATTTAATTAATCTTGTAAATTTAAAGTAATAGGGTAATAGTATAAGTTGTAATATGCTGAAAATATCCTAATAACCCCATAAAAAAGAAAAATTAAATAAATAGCCCTTAAATCTTCCTTCAATATCTATATCAAAAAAAAAAATGTATTACATAAATATATTTAATTTATAATTTATATGAATAAAACTAAATTTTCTCAATTTTTTATTATTTTTTTTTATTTTATTATGATTTTGAGCTGATTGCGAAATAAAAATTATATATACTAGAAAAACTACACAGTGCACACTTTAGATATTCTTTGATTCTAGCAAATAAATTTAATAAAAATATCGTCTGGCTTTATAATGACTTATAATTAAATGAATGATTTTATGAATGACTGAATATTGTGATACCTGATATTTTTAATTAAAAAAAAAAATATTAATTAAATTAAATTAAATTAATACCTAATTATTTAGCTCAAGTTGGAAAAAATCACGATTTGTATAGTCGTATTTAAAGAAAGACCATTTTTCTATTTTCTTTCTAATTCTATTCTAAAAAAATTTTTTTTTAATGCATTTCTCTGCCACATAAACAGGAAATTACCCGGCCCGGTTTAGGCATGGCTGTAAATGTCGTAAGGGTGAAAAACTCTTACGACGTGTGTGGGAATCTAACCCACACCCCCTCAGTGTTTATACGCTCTTATCTACTAGACCATCGAGCCCCCGTTTAAAAATTCGAATCTTATTTGAACCATTCACAGAATTTTTTCAAAAGTCTATTACAATAATTGATTTCTTAATTACAAATTAGAAATACTAAAAAACTTAAAATTAATGTATTATTGAATTATTTCGTTTAATTTCTATTATATGTATATTTGTTATTATTAAATACATGAACAAACTGTGAAAAATCCCGAAGAAAAGAGATGATACAGGAAATGAAAAAAATTATACTTACTCCTAGTAGCTTCCATTAATTATGATAACGGTTCCAAAGTTTAAAAAATATTTTTTTTTTTTATAAATCACTTTAAATCCCTTTTTGATGACATTTTACTAGCAAATACACACTCCGATTTATATTTTAACGATTTAATAATGTACATTTTTTGTGCCACTTTAGGTGTAGGTGTAAATAGAGTAAGGATAAATAAAAACTTACATAAATAACTTTTGTATCTAGACATTTTGAATTATTATCCCATATTTGTCCTTCTGACACTTTTTTTTAAAATGTTCATTCAACTCAATTTCATTTCTTTTGATCTATGCATCTTTTAACTGTATTATTCCTATACTATTCCTTTGACCTCCCTCTTTTTAATTTCAATTCTCCAACATCGTATTTAATTAGAGGAATAACTTAAGATATTAGATAAGATAATATTAACGACTTAGCAATATTTAATTCTTACAATTCTTTTTCTACAAAATTTCTGCACTTGTAATGGAACAGGCGATAGAGGACGCAGTCAACCATAAATGATTACTTTTCTTTTAATTAGACAATCTCTAAATTTCAAAATCTAAATTTATATACATATTCAGCAGCTTGCAATTTATTTTTGGAAAAAAAAAATTTATAAAATTATTATTTTTTTTTTCTTTTATTTTTAATAATTTTCTTCCTCTATTTTGTTTTTTTTTTAATTAAATATTCAGCACCCGCCAGTTTTAACTTAATTTCATCATTATTCCAATTATTTTATTGAGATAAAATTAAAATTCTCATATGACTTCATTAATCATTTGTAAAACATGTAAATATTTTATTACGTTTTTATAATTTTGTATATTGCAATTGCATTTGTTTAAAGAAAAATTGCATTATATATGCATGTACTAAGTATATATGTATTGTCTTTCTTTTCAGGAATTGAAAACTTATGGTCTATGTTATAATAAATTAAAAATAAATTAATTTTGATAAATGTGAGGTTATGATTAGTTTTATGAACTATGAACTCGAATAGCATAACTAAAATGTTACTATATGATTAATAAAAAAAACAACAAAATTATAATGTGTATAGGAAAGCATTAAATCGCTTTTGTGAAATCAGATGCCATTGCATGCCAATACAAGAACATTAACATCTTTCTTTAAAATCTTCCTCCAAATTTTCTTACCCACCCCATATAATCCAATTTTTTTCTTAAATTCCTTTGTTCCAAGAATCCTCCCTATCTTTCCTATTCCGTAAACCAAACTGTACATTTGTATTAAAGGTGCCAACCTAAAATTTTGTTTAAAATGGGATTGTTTTGGTTGATCATATTTGGAAGAATCAAGTGTAATTTTTCTAGGTTGACTTTTGAAGTTTTACACTGAAAACCGACCCTCGTAAATAAAAAATTTGGGTTAAAATCAGCGCAAAAGTGCAGTGTTTTCTTTCTGTATTAAAACTGTCAGACTTGTTTTTCTCTATATTTTACTTTAATTCTATTTGTTCTTTCTTTTTGTCATAGTTGTCACAGTTACTTGCTATAATAAAGAATTCGCACATAATATTCGGCTACAGAGTTTAGAATGTAAATTTGGTTGTTAGGCTGTATACGATATTGTAAAAAATCTGTGTTGTAATGAAGATTTACGTAAGGAAAAAGGAATTGAAGCAAAATATGTTGATTCGAGAGTAGATTGAAAACGAACCTGAATCTGAACTAACCGTTTAATTTATTTCTACATTTTTGTGTTAATTTGAAAAGAATAGTGGGAAGATTCAAGTATACACATAGAATTAATTTACAATTTATATATTATTAGATAATTCAGAATCTAAATTGTTGATTAAAAATTCTTAAAAATTGTATTTAACCAATTTCGATTTTCAATCATATTTAAATAACTTTAGAAAATAAAAATAATACTAGGGTTTTGTTTAACTGAAAACGGTATCTTGGTATGATTCATTCAAAAAAATTAAATTTGAGTTTTTTAAAAAACTGTCAGAAACCTTAACTTTAAACGAGGGAACATATCTATATGAACATATCTATATATCCGTAATATAACAATCAGTAATCAGTAAAAGTAAACAAGGTAGAATGTAAACCAACGGTTTTTAAAAGCGCACATTTCCAAAAGATAATTTAAACTGTTTAAAATTGTGACTTGCACCAAAATTTGAAAATTTCGTTTAAGAAAAGATGTGAAAGTAGGATTTTTTTGCAATTTTGAAAGGCTGTGATTCCGGAATCCTATATAACTAAGAAAAACCGTTAACATACATAAAAATATATTATTGAACCTTTAATGTTTATGGCTTGCTGAAGAAAAATGTGTTCAGGTGCCTACGTTACAGGTATCTAAAAATATCAAATTTTCAGTTTTTGAACCCTTACATATAACTCATACATACAAATTTCTGAGGAAACTTATATACAAATTGTAACGGTTTTTTTTTACCTTAAAATTTCAAGTCCCTATCTAAAAGTGTGTCGGAGTTATGAATATAAAAAATTCATGCAAAATTTGCTTTTCACATAACGGTAAATTAAAAACAATTGTATAATTTTGACATTGATTTACAAAGATAAAAACAAAAACTGACGAATGATGTTTCCAGATTGAAAAAATTTTAAACAGAACATGAGATATACCCATTTAAAAATAGGGCTTTTTCAAAGTTTGTTGAGGGGCTGTAGCTCCGTAATGGAGGTGGCTACATGAAAAAGTTGTTCTACAACATTTTTTTTTTTTATGATACCTACCCATGGTTAAAATTTTTCATAGTTTTCTCTTTTTTTAACTGTGTAGATGTAGAAGTTTTGTAAACAGATGGACAGATGGACGGACGAACAGAGTGAAACTAATAGGCACATTTTTTCAAATTTTTTTTTGAAAATGTGCTAAAAAGAAATATTTTAAATATTGACTAATATCAAACTTTTAAATGTTAACTACTTTTTGTATCAACAAATAATTTTCTCTACTGTAATTCGAATTAAAATAAATTGTTTTAGAAACCTGTAAAACATTTTAATTTGTCTTTGATTATAATTACTTACAATAATTATGTTTATTCAAATTGGCAACATGAATTGTAACTTAATTATTACTTGAACAATTTTTATTTTTTTGCTTTTAATTATTTTTACAACAATTTACCAACATTTAACATAACAATTTCTTAATTAATTTTTTTTTTCTAAAATACAAAATTGTTAAATTGTAATTAACTTTCTTTTTATTATTTTTCAATTAAAATGGCAACAAAAAAAAAAAATTTAAAAAAAAAACTGGCTTTTAAGTTCACTAGCCTGCGTTAATTTATTAAAACTATTTATTTTGAAAGGAAATTCATTTTGTATCAATTTTCCGTTAGATAAACTATGAAAAAAAAAAAAATTTTGTTTATCCAATACACAAACCACAATTACATTGTAAAAAAAAAACAAACAAGAAAGAAAAATTAATTTGTATGTTGTCCTGTAATTACATGGAAATAAAATGTTTAAAAAAAAAAATAAATATACATGAAAATAATTACATTATTATAGAAAAATTTTTTTTTCTTTTTAACATTTATAACTAAAAGTTAGTGGCAAATGTCTTATTGCAACGTCGTCGTTAACATTTTTTTTAATTCTTCAAAAGAATGTTTTTCTTTTGTCTCGAACTTAAATTTGGCATTCTTCTTCAATCTATCACTCAACAAGGATCTTGCAATTATTGAGTATTGCGGAATAAGCTTTCGAAAATAGCTAAATTAAATTAAATAGTTAAGATAAATTAAATAGATCGTCGTTTGCAACGTTTTAATTAAAGATCTGTTATTATTTTGTATATATAGTAAATTCTAACCTATAAATTTATACAAAATTAATAAATTACTGTTATAATAGGTTATAATTTAGTTATCTATACTAAACAATAATTATAAATTTAAAAATTTTAGAAAAGTTGTTTTCGTTACCTTGACACTTTATGTACTATAAGAATTTTATTTAGTTTTGAAGGAAGGATTAATTTAATAGAGAGAGGAGTTGGAGGGAAATAGAGACAATAAGGGAGAATTGAAAGGTAAATTCGAAGTAACACAATCAAAAATTTGTAAATTATATAATGGACAATATCTTTTACATGAGAGATCATTGGATGGAAGCATACACATTCACATTTTACCGGTCCTCATAATAAATGAGTTTCCATGAGTAATTTTAAGCCGTACTTAGGAAATTTTACAATATAAAAATAAGCACTTGTAGCCTTCCTATTGTTGCGCTAGAATTGTTTAAAGGGAAGCATTATTAATTTTAGTTTAATAGAGTAAGTGTCATTATGTACAAGATATCAATAAAAGAGAGGTAAAATTTCCAAAAATTTCGACGTATATTAGGAGTATAGTAAAGGTTATCTGAATAATACTTTCGCCAGTTTTTCGTTTAAAATAAGAATACTTAACTCCTGGATGGCCTACGCAGCCATGCCAATATGAATAAAAATATATAGTTATTTAAAATATAGGAAATAAAAAAGCTACAAGTCCATCACAAACAAATACTTATACAGGCTTGGATTACCTTTGGCGACTTAGAAACAAATAGCTAAATACTTTTTGCCAAACCTTCTCTCTCAGGTTAATCACAAAGCATAAAAAAATAATTTTCATCAATGATAAATCAACATTTCAAAAAAAAAAAAAGCAAGGTAAAAGAATGTGAAAAACATTTCAATTGGTCGCCAATTAATAGAACTTAACCTGCATGCAAAAAGGAAAATTAGAAGGTGCTGAATGTGCTGTATAGATCAGTATTAAAATTGAAAAATGAAAATGGTAAATCAAGGAAAGGAAAGGAAAGGATATTAAATAATGGAATAAAGAATATAGAAAAGTTACATATAAAAGAAGCTCTTTACTACAAAGGAAGCTGACAGAGTGATAAAAAAAAAAAACAATATTAATTACTTTATTAGCAAAGTACAAAATATCTAAAATTAAAGCATTTTAAACTATAGATGAAGTGTTTCAATTCAATATTCATAAAAACCTATATTTTAACTTCAGCGATTGCCGATTTCTATACCATTCGAACATAAACTCTCAAAAATCCAACTCAACGCTTTAAATAATCACATTGAACGTTTTCAATGTTATTTTATTACAGTATATATATATGTATATTAGCATGTAAATGATCTACAACATAACAGACATATCAAACATTCCAATAACAATTTGTCTTTTTTATTTTTTTTTTTTTTTTTAAATAATTCCATTAAAAAATTTAGCAAAAAAATAAAAAGAAGTTAATTAAGTAATAAATAAATTTAAAGTGATAACAAAATTTTGAAATAAAAAAATTCAACAGTAACAAAAAAAAAAAAAAAACATTTAGTATTTAATTTTATTTTCTTTCACCCATCAATGGCGGATATTGACATTTAATTTCCGTAATTAAAAAAAAAATAAATAAACAAAAAAACAATAAAATAGAATATTTTATTTTTATTTTTTTAGCTACTAGACATGTCATCATCATCATCATCAGACCGATAATGTATGTATTAATGTTTGTAATCATTTTCTAATAATAACTTTAATTTTAGTTAAGTTTTTTGTTTGTTTGTTTGATTGATTTAATAACGGAAAATTGATTTGATGTTTTTAATTTTTTTGTTGTGTTTTTGGAATGTAATCGCGATTATTTCACGCGACTTATGAAATGATTTCGTGGTTAAAAACAAAAAAAAAAATTATTTTCCTCTGCTTGAATACTTTTAAGTCTGAGTTTGTTTTTTTTGTTTTATTTAGTTGAATTAAACATAATTTCAGAAGTAAAATTAAAATGTAATTGAAATTATTGAATTAAATGGATATATATATACATATATATATACATACATATAAAAACAAATAGACTGAGAAAATAGAAAAAAAAAAAAATTGAAAATTAAATAATTTTGATGCAACTATAATTTAAATTATAATTTTATTTAATTATAGCAGAAAGCGTATTATAAACTTTTTTTGAGTATATTTTATTTTTTTGAATCATCCAATTTTGATTTATGATGCTTTAGATCTGTCCTCTAACTCCTGTCCTATTCTGTCAAAAAAAAAGACATAAATATCTCGGTAAACATACTTTCTTTTTTTCAAGATTTAGATCAACTCTCTAACATAAATCTAAGAAGATTTAAGTTTTTCAAATTTTTTTTTTATTAAAGTGGTATCATCGACCATAAATCTAAAGAACTTAACACCAAATCTGACCAAATAGGTTTTACTACGTTTTAAAGACACACTACGGACCTAAAGTCTAATATCATTACTAATCCGTTAAAAAATAAAAAATTAAAATAGTAAAAGAAAAAGAGTATTAAATTCGTTTTCATCTTATCATTGTTATCTGATTATATCAAACTAAAATTTTGTATAGAATATAAAACAAAATAATTATATTTAATTTGGATGGTACGACAAAGATTGAAATTTGATATGCCGTAAGTTCTTTGTATTACATACGTAATTACGTAAAAAAAACGTTATCTCGAAATTAATTCTAAATTATAGAAGATAAAATGAGTGTTTGCTCAAAATTAATGATGACACCTGGTGAATTTCAGACGTCAGCTGTTTTTAGTGAGTTGATTTTGTTGATTTTACCTTGACGTATATGAAATTATTCAGGCCTATGACAGAAAATGCAAATGTAATTGCGACAGGAAAATTGTAAGTTTTCGAAAAATAAATAGGTATTATTGGAAATTATGATGTATTGTGGAGCGGTCAATTTTTTGTGGTATTCTTCAAAATGAATCAATAATATGTATGTATGAAAAATATGTATGTATGAAAAATATGTATGTATGAAAAATATGTATGTATGAAAAATATGTATTCTAACCAACCTGGGATTGTATGAAAATTTTGATATTTTCTAACCAAAGTAATTTTTTTGTGAATTCATACATTTTTGTTTTAGGTTTTTAAAAGTATTATACATTTAAATTAAAAAAATTAAAAAAAAAATATATTAACAAGAAATATTTTAACATTCCTAATAACAAATTTATTCTTAAAACCAGGGGATCTGAAATGAAACGATTATGTCTCTGAAATTTGAGAGAATTTGGGCCATGGATTCCGAACGAGCCTCAGAGCAAATTATATTATCTCCAAATGCAACAAAGATATAACCTTTAAATTAGGCAGAATGGTGTTCCTTCACGTTTGATTTATGTTTCTGAAATTTGTGAGGATTTGGTCCATGGGTTCAAATCTTGGAAGCTTCCTGACGAGCCACAGAGCAAACGAGTATATCTCCACAACCAACAAAGATAGAACTTTTATTTTTAGTACAAAGGTGTTCTGTTATGTTTCCTTTTCTGTAAAATTGGAAACTGACATTTGAAAGAATTTGAACCATGGGTTCGTATTTTGGAAACTTCCGGACGAGCACAAGAGCAACGAGCATATCTTCAAAACCAACAAAAGTAGAACCTTTAAATTTAATAGAATGGTGTTCTGGCAAGTTTTCTTTATGTTCCCGAGATGGATTCGATGAATTGGAGTGGCAATTCGGGTAGCTGACACACACCTCCCAAGGACTACCAATCTTCGAAAATAATTAAGATAGAAACTTAAAATTTTATACAAGGGTGTCAAGCATATCCCAAGCAGATGCCTCTTACGTTCTTGAAATTCGAGTTGAATAAGACAGAAAAGGGGAGAAGTTCAAGCAGCTGCCAAAAACACTTATGGATTTTTAATTTAATTCGAATTATTCAGGTGTAGGGTATTAATAAGTCGGTTGCATCGACTTACTGTTACATTTACTTGTTTTAATTTTTATTTTGAAGCAAAAATATTTTAATTTTATGAAATTTTTTGGACTTATTTTTTTTTTTCAAGATTTAAGTAATATAAATTTAAAAAATAACATTAATTTTTTTATTTTATTAATTTTTTGTTTTACAAATAAATTTTATTTTACAAATTTATTACTAATTTTTTGTTTTTTGTTTTTTTTAATTAATATTTTGTAGATCTTCAAAAATTTTGAAGATATCTTGGTATATATACATAGATTAAAATTAATTTTGTTTTTATTGTTATATTTTTGCACGATAACTACATTTTTTATTTTTGTTTAATTTTTTTATTTTTTTATTGTTTAATTTATTTAATAAAACCGAAAAAAAAAATATAAAATTTAATTTATATTTTTTAATATTATATATACATAATATGATCTTTTCTCTAATTTCTTCAATTTGTTACCGACCGCATACAATGTATAAGATAGGTATTGTTCTCATACTATACCGAGATTTTGGCATTTTAGATTTTGGTACCAGAGATTTTTGGCAAATATGCACTCGGTGCGCAGAAGGCTGTAAAAATTGTTTAGCGTTGTGTGTGTGTGTGGGTTTATCTGTGGGCACGTATACAGGTTTAGCGACTGAGCTGAATTTTTTGAAGTTTTATATTTAAGGTTTTGACATAAATATCACAGATTGTCAAGCTTTTAGAGCAAATCGGACAACCGGAGGTAGTAGTTTACTAGTATCATTTATTTTTTTTTTTTTAAGTCCAAATTTCAAACATATTATAACGCCATATGAATTTATATGAACAAATTTTTTTTGTTATTTTTTTTTATATCTCGTAAAAATTTATATAATTATGTATGTATATGCATACATTTTTTTGTTATTGACGCAAAATTCTAAAAAATCGGTTAGTCCTGTGGTGAAGACAAGTTATTTTTTTAATTCCTTTCACTTCCTTTTTTTAAACTTTTTGTAAGTCTAAAGAAACTTTTAAATATTGATGCTTCAGTTTTTATTAATGATATTTTATCTGGATATGTTGATTTTTTTGATTTGCGATATACATAAATAACTTTATCTTCACAATTTGTTACAATATTAACTTTTAATACAAAAAATAAACCCCATATTAATTTTCTTAATGTTCTTATATAATGGCTATGATCACTATGTTTTAATGGTTGATAATATGCAATCCATACATAATGATAAATAGTTAAAAATCTCATTAAATAATTATTTGTTAAAACAACAATTGGACATTTTGGATGATAATGTGATATTGTTATTGCTGATTTACCACTTTTTGTTAATATAATTATTGCTGATGCATTCATTTGATATGATAATTTAACAACATTTTCTAAAAATAATACACTTGGTGATTTTCTTTTTATTACTGTTCTTTTTAATTCATTTTTTTGTAATGTTGTAAATTCTCCAACTGCTATTATATAATTATCAATAATATCAACTAAAGATTTATGATATGCAAAATTTCTTATTTGCATTGAATCACATATAAATTTATCTGGTAAATAATAAAAATAATTATAACTATCTTTATTAATTAATATTTCTTGATCTAATATATTTGATGATGAAAAAAAATTTGCCATTAATATTGGTTTACATGCTTTTGAAAATTGTTCCATAATATATTTTGTTGTATTTGTTAAATTAATTATTTCTTTTTTACCACAACCATATTTATATAAACATAAATAAAGACCATCAAAATTTTTAATCATTGATTTAATATATTTACACATATCTGTTGTTAATTTATTTGGAAATTCTTCAACATAAACTTTAATAAATATTTTACAATTTCTATATTCATTTAATTTAAAAAATTTTTTAATTTCATCATATATATAATATTCGTCTTCAGGTATTATAATTGCTTTTATTTCATTTTGCATAATAAAATTTAAATCATCTAATTCTTCTTGTGTCATTTTTGCTTTATCTATATCAATGCCACTAAATTCAACACGATCTAATGTTTTAATAAGACCACCTTTTTGTATATAACATTCAACTGATATATTAACTTGTCTTATTATTTTTAATTTAACAAAATTACCAATTAATATAATACCATTTTCTTTTAATTTTTTTATATATGTTATACAATTAACATATATAGCACGTTTTGATGATTTACCAGCAAAATTACGATCAGCTGTTATTATAACTGTATTACCAGTTTTTAATTCAATTGTCATAAAATTTCTTATAAAATCACCAACTCTTGGTTGACGTGTTGTTAATACTACCATTAAAGCTGGATGTAATACTAAACCAATACTTTTAAATAGAAATCTTTTTGCTTCCAGAAAACGTTGTAAATAATATTCTAAATTTGATAGTGTATTTGAATACATATGTATTATGAAAACTTGAATAAAAAGTTCTAAAATTAAGAAAAAAAATAATTTATTAGTTACATTTTAGCAACATATCGTACATTATTTCATTGAAACGCAAGTTACATATAATTCGAACTTCACTAACCAAAAATAAGTTAACAGAAATGCTAAATTACATTTCCTGTTATTTAGTTATTCAAAAAAGTTGAATAAATTAATGTTAACTTTGGTTGGTGTCAAGGTTAAACTGTATTAAATTAAAATATATTGAATATAAAAAAAATAAAAAAATATAATAAAAATGATAACAGAGATAGAAATACAGACTGTAAATAATGCCTATAGTAACAATACGGTCTAATAAGCCTTAATTCCTTTTAGAATGACAAATAAAGCTTAATTGTCGAAATTCCGCGTATAGGCATTATTTCTCATCCCAAATGTAAATAAGGCCTAAATAAATTTTTTTAAATAATAGAAACAAAGCCTAATTGTAATTTATTTTCTTTCATAACATAATTGAATTCTCTTATTTCGAGCTAATTTAAGTAATAAAATTATTTTTTGGTACATTTGCACGTCCATCAGTCAGTCTTCTTTCAGGAAGCAAATGCCGTGGAACTGACCAGAAAATGGAAAATTGTTGAAAACCTGTGAAAATATTCGGATTTTACATCTTCCTAATTCATAATACAACTCCTCTCCTAGATTTTTTTCAGAATAGTATTCGAATTGGATATATAGATTTTATTTCCAATTACAATGAGAAATAAGACACGGAATTTCGCGAATTAGGCCAATTTATCAATTCAATTTGTAAATAATACCTATTAGGCCTTATTGCTATAAGCTTTATTGCACCCTGACAGATAAAAAATGTGATGAAAGTCATTATGTAACAGCTTTTATGCAAAAACTACATTTAAAGAACAAAAGGTTGAAAATAAAATATTCTACAACTTAAAAAGCTTATAACTATTCTACTATTAATACTAGGAAAAGCTCATAGTTCCAGCTATGTATCAATACCTAAACGAATCTTCTATGTTCTAAAGGAGCGGAAATATTTATATTTTTCTAAAAACTATAAAAATTCTTTGAAGGCGATTATCTCTTAAACTGTTAAAAATTGACTGCCGTTCGGAACAATTTTTCTTGTACGTAATATGAAGTCTGCCCCGCAGTTATATTTTAAATACGGTTAAAACGGTTAAATACGGTTATTTTATTTTATTTATTAGCTTAGTGAGCAAAATTTATACAAAGTATTGTTTTTTTATAATAAAATAAAGTAAGAAAATACCGTTATTCTAATGGCGTTTATTTTATTGGAACTTATAGCTCCAACAATGTATTTGTTATTGTTGTTTCTAAGGGGGGGGGGGCATAAAAATTACCTTACACCTAGGCCCTGCGACCCGTTGTACTTCCCTGCTCAACGATCCACTCCCTAACTACAGAGTCTCGTCGAGCCACTCTATTCCCTTTATGAAACACTATGTCTCGCTGATTGAGAATTCTCATCTCGGGAAAGTTTTCTCATTGATCTTCTCCCAAAGTTCTTCGCCTTTGGGCCTTCACGTTTGGGCATTGACACAGAACGTGAAGTGCTGTTTCTGCCTCTTGTCCGCATCTCCTGCATAGATTCGACACCGTTACGCCTATTCTTTCAGCATGAACTCTTAGCAACAGTTATCATGAAGCCATGAAAAGTCTATTCAGTTTTAGAATTTTCCGAGTCTTTTTGCTATTAGTTTCCCCCGAGAACTTTATGTGTGTATTGATCCTGGGTACTACCGCCATAACTTTCTCTAGTACTGGCTTTTGCCCAGTTACTTTTTACTAACTTTACTGCGGAGTACGGCATACCTACATCTTCCATATCCACCAGCTTCCATATCTACAGACTTTGCTGTCGCATCTGCAATTTCTTTGCCTGAATAGCCTGAGTGTGCTGGTATCCACTGCAGCTTGACTGCGTTTGTTTCGCCCAGCGCATTTAGAGCTTTCTAGCACTCAATTATTTTCCTCGATTTATGCAACCCACCCTCCATTGTTCGCACAATTGATTTGTAATGTATTTAGTCGAGATAATTTTTGAAGCAATAGTTACAAAAATAAAACAAAGGCAACTCAATACAATAACGTTCTACTCTGATGCACTAAAACTTCCATTAGAAAACCATATCGCCATATACAAAATGCACACAAGGAATATACATACAACTGAATGGAAGATTCGAGGCTAATATTAAAAAACGAAAAATTGAATGTATCCGTGTTAAATTGAAAGTGGGCATCACATCACAAGTATCAAAAGTTCGAAAAATGGAGCCATGCTAATAAAATTTGGATTAGAAAGGTGTTAATTAGGCTCAAACCAAAATGACGAGACTGGGAATATATGGAGTTGAGGTAAAGTATATAAATATGATATTTTAATGGAAGCTCTGATAATGGAATTAATTATATGAATTACTCCGGGTAATATGCTTAAGGAAAGAAATGTATCATAATTTGTTTCTTATTTATTTTAAGGTAATATGCTTAAGGAAAGAAATGTATGATAAATATGGGACAAAACATAGTACACTAAGTTGTTAAAGTAATAAATATGTGGTAACATATTAAACTGAATAAACCGCTAAATCAATAAAAAGGATGACACTGATCATGAAGCGATTTGCAACAACTGTTCGGTTTATATAAAAATAGGAATGCTCCATTTCTAACTTCAATTAACACTTAACATGAACCAAACAACTGTATTTTTTAAATATAACATACTTCAAACTAAGAAACATTAGAAATAAAACGAGAGAGTTAGAGTAGACTGTGTCAACTCTAGAATACGTATGAACATAATAACATATATTATTTCCATAAAACTTTATCTTTTACAAAATTTCAGATGTCTAACTTAATTAAGTTCGAAGATATGCAACGAAAATAACAGTTGTCACTGCATAAAGAACGGTATACTGATAACCTGAATCATTGCAAAAAAAATTTGAATCTGAATAGAAGACAGAAAAAAATATAAAGCTGGTTGCGAAATATTAAAAATTGCGCAAAACCTCAACAACAGAGTTAATACTAATTCGCAATTTGCGAACATAGTATATTGTTCAGTTAAGCTAAAAGTTAAGTTTAAAGAATTGGGACAAAACAGAATATTCAAAATAATTTTCATGATACTTTACTTACGTTGATAATGTAATATATCATCAAAGTTTTCATTATTTGATATACTTATTGCAATTTTATGATATCGTTTTGGTGTTATAAATTTTGTTATTAGTGTTGTACCGCGAAATTTTGTCCTCCAATCAGTAGCAGAGTTTTCAATTTTCTCACAAATATAATTTGTACCACCATCATAATCATCTGTTTGTGTTGTTACTCTAAGCACTTTTTTTGGTTTTTTTAATGGATCTTGAATTTAAACAAAAAATTTTTATTAATCAAATTATATTATTATTACCATTATTATATTATATTATATTACCCACTGCTGGTAAATCTGAATGCTGAAATTCGATATCTAAATGCGATAAAAGACTACGAGAAACAAATGAAGAAAAAAATTGAGATTTTAATTTAATTGTAGTATGTTTCTTTTTTTTCAGTTTTTGGTGATTTGGTCTATTTAAAATCGCAACACGCATTTCATAAAGTTCACCTCCTAATGTACTACGAGGTTGTAGAAATTTTGTAACATTATCTTCTATATTAAAGCTTGACATTATTCTGTTTTAGAATTTTATTGATTTTGATAAAATATTAGACAATTGTTTTTTTTACAAAATTTAAAAAAAAAAAATTAATATAAATATAAAAGACTGTAATATGTCAAAATTCGAAAAATAAATTGATAATGAAAAAAAAAAAGGTTTAATGAAAATTTGACAAAAAAATAAAATAAAAATATTTTAAAATTTTAATTATGAATTAAAAATATATATTTATGTAAATAACATGTATGTATATTATTCACTTAATTGTTTCAGAATGCCTTGCAGATATCTTATCAATTTTGTGCAAAATACAAATAAAACAGGCAAATGAAATACAGTCAAAAGAAATACATGCTTGTAATAGTAAAGTAACCCACAAAATAATATATATGTATATAAGTGATCTTTTACTTTTTCATTTATTTAGTCAGCATCGTCAGCATTAGAATTAAACTTGAAGGTTAAATAATTAAACCCGATAATTAAATAAAAAATTTTAATTAATAAGTCATATTATTTAAATTTCATTTTTACATGTTTTCTTATTTTTTAGGTATTTTTTATTGGTATTTTTTATGGTTAAGGGAAAAAGCTGAGTGGAATGCTCTTATACAATTCAAATTCGTTCGTTACATCTTGATTCATCTTCCGACATGTCAAGACGAATAAAGATGTATTAATAACTAACTTTTTACTCATACCTTCATAAATCTTCCAACATGTCAAGATGTATGAAGGGCTTTGCAAAAGTTTGTAATATTTAGTCAAATCAAGCTACGCGTAAGCAATCCATTCTGCATAAAAAACCCTTCTTTTTTCTTTCTTATACATGACGATTTTATTTTACAAGCTATACAAAAGGACATAAAATTAGTTGATATCTGTCCAGTGAAACCACCAGCATACACAGCGGCATCAGGACTCAAATGAAGAAATCTACGCTCTGCAACCTGATGCTCACCTTTGAGATTACCATTCATTTCCCCTTTTTTTTTTTCCTTTTTTTTTTTATTTCCTGCAAAATACAAATAATGTTAGTACAGTTGATTCAAATGATTAACAATGGGCCACTGCAAAAGAAAGAAAAAATAAAAAGCTAAATTACTATACCTTATATAACTTAACGACTAAAGTTTATAAGGAAGAACAAATAATTATGTATATTAAATTTGATTTTAGTAGTCTGTATCCAAATTGGACAACTACCCGCTGCCAGTAATACTGGTTCACAAGGAGCAGTATGAGCGGGTAGGTATTAGGTTTTATTTTCCGATATGACTGTATGTACTGAGTTACTGAATTGTTATTCACTGGAAATTATGAAATGTTTTATACGATTTTTGAAAATGTTAAGGGTTGGAGAGCTTCTAATACGAAGAGGTAACTCGTTGAAAAGTTTCACGCAGTTGAACAGAACATCGTTACGGCCCTTGTTTGTTCTAGGTCCAGTTAAACGTATAAGGTTAGCGCTGCGTGTGTTGTACTCGTGAACTTTAGCGTTATTGAGTAACGTTAGATTGTTCTTCAACAGACCGTTTTTCATCTTATAAATTAGCTTGCAGTTTTCAAAGTAGATGGACTGGTCCAGCATAAGTATTCGGCACATTGGATAAAGCTGGGAAGTGGGTGAGTCAAATGGCAATCTGAAAAGAGTTTTAAGTGCTCTGCTAGTTAGGACGTGGATAAAGTTTTTGGGGTGCGTAGATCCCTGACTCCAGATGGTGATGAGGTAACTTATTTTATTTTGGAAATAAGCAAAAAATACCATTATTCTGAAATTCATTATTCTGTTCTTAACAATTTTTTCCACTATTTTGCTTAAACAATTTGTCAAGGCTATGGGTCTGTAGTTGTTACAATCAACATGTTGACCAGATTTGTAAATAGGAGTAATGGTGCATTCTTTAGCTTTTGTTGGAAAATGCCCATTAGTAATGACATCATTAATTATTGTTGCCAACTTGCTTGATATGATGGGTGCCACTGCTTTTATATCTATCAATGAAATGACATCTGGTCCTGGAGAAGTGTTGCTATCAAAAGCGTTGATGATGGCAAGAATTTCTTCTCTATTGGTTGGGGCTAAAAAGATTGAATCGAAGCTACCTACAGATGCAATATTGTTACTTGTTAAAGTTTAGAAATGAATGGCTTTCTGTTTTGAAATTAAATAATGCACCGTAAACAAAATAAAATTTTATGTATGTACTTGTCATTTTAAAACTCCAGATATTTAATTTTAATTTAATTATTATTCTGAACAATTATTAGATTTTATGAGGTATGTAAGTCTACTATATTTGCTAATAAGAGTACGTGTAAATTTTTCTAGGTCTATACTTACTATACAGTTTTTTTGTCTGTGTCTCATGGCTTTTTTAGCATTTATTCAATTTTTAAATTTTATTCAAACATTATATGAGAGTATTAGAGTATTATAACATAAAAATAAATTGTATATATATGTACTGTATTGTACTTTGATATGATTATAAATAATATTATATTAAAAAATTACAAAATAATTTATAAAATTTTTTTATATATAGTTTACTATAGTGAATATACATACTTTATATACTTAGTTAAACTAATTAACATTAATCCAATAATATGTTAATTAATAATTTTATACATTTAAATTTATAAAATAAATAGTTTACTTCATGTAGTTTACAGTAAATATAGTCTGTAAAGTACACTCAATGTAATTAACTTCATTTGAAACGACGGTGGTATGAAATAAAGTCGAACGAAATAAAGCCAATTCGACTTAACTACCAAAAACAATGGAAATAAAGTCAAATTAGCAATTCATCTTATTTCCAAAAAAAATGTTCAAAAAATAAAATAAATGAAATAAATTCAAAAAATAAAGTTTGAAAATATTTAATTATAATTTTTATTACATGTACAAACTTTAATATCACAGTAATATGACATAACTTCTACAGCCATAAGTTCCATGAAATTGGTTTTGAATTTATAAGCTAACAAACAAACCAAAAAACATTCTTCTTTATATAAGAGAAGATATTATGTACATGCCAGATTCGGAATGTTTACATCCCTTTTCCGGAAGTTGTATATGTATAACCCTAATTTTGGTTAATTCGGCGGCATAAACTTAGATCACTTATTTCATCTCTTAAAGAGGAAATTATTGAAGAAACAAAACATTAAACAGAAATAACAAATTATTGATAAAACGAAAATTAGTATCTATTTAACGCACTTAAAAATACATCTTTTGGTTATAAATATTATAGTTATAATGTTCAAAGAGGTCTATTGATTTTTTGTAATGGCAATATTCGAAAATATGGTAGAAAACTTGAATGAAAAAAAGTCATAATTTAAAATCATAACATTTAATCTGCAAATGACAGACATTTCAAACCCTTTTACTCAATGATTTACCAACCAACTTTCATTTTTTTCTTTTGATAATGATAAATATTCAGTACAGTCATCTTACAAAATTAATATTTTTCCAAAATTTTCTGATTTTCATTAATAATTTTCCATTTTTACAAAAAACCCATGTAAAGTGTATATGTACATACATATGTATCATATAATATGTATAACCTATACCTATAATATACATATTCAAAAACGACGCTCTTTGATTCCGTTAAATTTTTATTTTATTTTTCTTTTCGATTAAAAATTTTAAAATATTGGTTGTATGGTAGGAGTAGGAATTTCACAATATAACTGAATATAAAACTTACAATTTTACTTTAGTGTTTAGTACAGCGGTAGAGTGTGGGGTTATTAATAGTAGCTTTTTGATTTTGCAAGTTCGATTCAGTTCTGTTTTTTTTTTTTATATTTTAAACGAAATAAATTCTTACATATCACAATATCATCATAATATTTAATCTGTATTGATAGACATTTAAAACCCTTTTACTCAATGATTTACCATCATAGGCTTCTTATAAAATATATATAATAGATATATATTGAGTTTCCAATACTTAATAAATCAAGGGGAACTTCTAAAAGATAATAATAACCGTGTTTTTACAAAAAATATCATTTGCAAAGAAATTCTAAATTCATGAAGGCTTTAATTATTGAAAATTATATTTTTACATTTTAAATAAAATCATAAAGAAACTATGCTGTATATATTGTATTGTAATTGCTAATTAAAACACCTCGAATTTCGAGGGGCGGGCGAATACTAGTATATCTTATTTTTAAATTTAGAAAAAAGCACGTCTGTCGAATGTCCTATACTGAAACAGAGGTTTTAATTAAAAATTTTGAAAAAATGGTTTATACTTAACTTTCAGAATGAATTTGATAAATAAATAGTACATAGTTAATATAAATTTCAATATGTGTTTTATTTAATCTTTTCAGCATGAATTGAAAAGTAAAAAATAAAACATAAATTTTTTCTATCTAATGAAGTCCAAAAAATGTTCCCTTTTTTCTACCAGTTTAGAGCTTAGACTGATATTCATGAAAAGAAAGTTTACAAATACATATTCCGGAAAAGTAGTCAACCCTAATTTTGTAACCATCTATGTTTTTGTTGTTGTGTTTTAACAAAACTCAATATCTAATTCTAAATAATAAAAATTAAACCAGTTTCAATTTGTTATCAATAGAATAAAATTGGTTTAAATGTAACAATTGCATTTACTATTAATTGCATTTTTGAGTTTGAAAATTAATTAATAGTTGTTTTTAGAATGAAAAGAGCACGTGCTTTTTTAATAAAACTCTTAATATTTAATAATAAGAGTTTCGAGTCGACTTTATTTCCTCTTTTTGCATTCGACTTTATTTTTGGACAATTTTTATTGGAAATAAGATAGAATGGGTTAATTCGACTTTATTTCCATTGTTTTTGGTAATAAAATCGATTCGACTTCGATCCTCCCCCCAAAATGATGAATTATTGGTAAATTAATCATTTTAAATAACACATTTTTATATACTCTTTAGCTAATTTTGCAAAACAAAATTTACTTAAATACACAAATTGTCTGTGACAGCTTAAGAAATCTCATGTATATTTTTTCAATGACAATTGGGACTATTAACAATTGGGCCCAACAACAACTGAGGCCATTAACAATTAGGCTTAACGACAACTGGGGCTACAAGCAATTGGGGTCACTAATAATTACTTATGTATATTCAAATAGCATTTTTATTTAATGTGATACAAAAGCGGATAGATAAAGATAACAAAAGGGGTGGGGTAAATAAGGCCTAGAGTAATAAAGCCTAATACGACTTATTTCACTTTGAAATGGGCTTTATTATTTCACGCGTATTAGGCTTTATTTCTCATTCAAAAGTGAAATAAGGCCTAATTAATTTTTTATAATAATGGAATTAATTTTTTTATAAAAATGGGCCTAATTGTAATTTATTATTCCAATAATAACATTTTTTAATACTTTTCTTTCATAATTTAATTTCCGATATACTTCAGCTTATTTAAGTAATAAAATCTGTTCTTTTTTTGGGACACTTCACTCCGTACGTACGTCCGTCAGTTAGTTTTTCTATAATAAAATAAGTTCAACAAGTTAAAAATGAAAGAATTTCAAATTCAAACACAGAAATTCAACATTCAAACTTATTTCACTTTTTAATGTAATAATATTGTCGAACTTAGTTCAGTTATTGGAGTTAGTTACAAAACCTACATTGTTTCTTTTTCCGAAATATGAATATACATGACTTTAAAACAAATGTATGCAGGACTTTAAAACAAAAAGGATTTTATACTTGGTTATAAAATCAGGATTGCCGCTTTTTCCAGAATATTTATAAATATTCTGAAAAAAGCCAATAACTGTGATTTTGAACCCAACTCTAAAATCTCTGCATGGGAGAAAAAAATAATGTTTCAGCTTTCCCCACAAAAGTATTAAATTTTGACTGTTCTAAAGTATTAAATACTGACTGTAAAAATAATAATAAATTTTGTGAAAATTTAGACATTTTTATAAAAAACAAAAAATAATTGTTTTAAAAGAATGAGAGGTGCTGCCTCGCGCCGGTACGCCCGTATTCCATGCGCCAGTGCCGCTCGCGGATGCGGTAGCTTAAGCACCAGCTCCCATTTCTTCAAGGGAAGTGCGAAGGCAGTTGTAAAGGGAAGGGCTAAGGGAGGGGAAAGAGTGGCTCGAAGGGGAGGGCGTGAAAATCACAGGGCTGACCAGAATATAGAAAATTGTTTGAAACTTGTTGAAAATATTCGGATTTTATAGTCGGCTGCAAATTTGGAATTAGAATAATATAGTAAATATATTATGTAATATATAATATTTCTAAAGTGAAATAAAGCCTATAGGCTTTAATTCTCTTTGAAACGAGAAATAAAACCTTTCGCGAAATTTTACGGATCAACTCAATTGTGAAATATTGCCTATTAGATCATATTGATCTAGGATTTATTTTCCCCTACACAAACAAAAGCATCAAAACTATTTCAAATAAAATTTCAAGTTAATGTGTAAAATATCTAATTCAAGTAGTATAACATTTGATACATTATACGAATCAAATAAAGGAAAAATATTTCTTTAAATTCTTTTTTCTTAAAGATACTGGAAAAAAATCAAAATTTTATTTACTCAATTTATAGCATTTAATTTAGTTACTTTTTGCCGAAAAAGAATTCTTCAGTTTTTACATTTAAAAAAATTCTAATTCTAAAATTTTCTTTCATTTAAATTTTAAAATTGAGGTTTAAAAACAATTAATTTATTTATATAATTTTCATGTCAAAAAAATGGCTTCCGTGTTTAGTAAATTAAGTTTTTCTTTTTTTTTTTTTGTCGATATATCAGCAATAGTTAAGCAAAACTGCCAACTATGTATTTTGAGATTTTTATTTATTTTTTGCTAAAAAAAGAAATAAAATATTTTAAATTTTAAATAAAAGAAAAGTGTGCTGGAAGTAAAATTTAAAATTTTTCTTAAAAAAATACACATTTCTTTTATTCCATTTCTTTTATTACTACCATATCTGATAAACATTGCCTAGATTAATCTTTTTATAATTTTATGGGCAACATTTATAAGCAATCATCAATTCCGAACATTAATTATATATGTACAATTTATAGGTCACCCCTGATATCTTGAAAATTAAAATATTGAAAGCTAAAATCTTGAAAGACAAAATCGAGAAAAAAGACCATCTTTTTTTGGGAGAAAATCTTGAAAACCAAAATCTTGACAAAAAACAAAACGAATTGAATTTTTTGTTACATTCTTTTTTCTTTTTTACTTTTAAATACATATAAATAATATGTATGTATTCAAAAATACAAGATATCAAAAATCAATTTTATTTTCGTTTATTTTATTATACCAGAATAAAAACATTATTAAAAAATTATAAATTATGAAACACCAAAAAAATATTACATATTCTGTAATATTACAGAAGGTTATACAACTACATATTCTGAAAAAAGCCCTATAACCCTACTTTTGAATCGAACTCTAAAATTCTTCCTTATTCAGAATCTCATACATATAGACATACATATGTATATATAAATATTCTGGAAATTCAGTATCTCACATATACATAAATTAAAATTAGAAGTTTTTTTAATATAATATTGAATTAATCTTTATTTATCAAAATAAATATTATTAAATTTTTGAATTTATTTTTTAATTTTGAATAGAAAGATTTTCAGTAACCTGTATCATATACATAAGCAAGTTATGTACACGGTTGTTGTTGTTGGCCCCAATTGCTTATGTCTCCAATTGTTTATGGTCCCAATTGTTTATGCACCCAGTTATCACTGGGCCCAATTGTCGTTGGCCCCAGTTGTACAGGGTTCATTTTTATTTGAGGTGTCTCATCTATGTATGTACCTATATGTAATTTATTGTTCTATGATTGTGGTTTATTATATTATCGTGATTTTAATTAATTTTTTTCTTCTCTTTGTTATTTTCTACTTTTTTTTTTTTAATAACATATAGAATTTATTTCATTTTCAATCATTCATAACGAAAGAAAAAAAATTCTTAAATGTTTTATAAATTATTTTATTTATTTACAAATCTTTTTGAATAATTTTTTTTTTTTTTCGAATAATATACTAAACGACAGTTATAAGTTAACTCAAATTTATAATCCTCTAAGTATTTAAAGGGAGTTAAAAGTTATTTCGTAAATCGTTTTTTTATATTAATAATAAATTCTAAATCCAAAAAAAAAAAAATTTCAATAAATTTAAATATACAAAAAGGAAAAAAAAAAATATTAGTTAATTAACATGTCCAGCGGTCATAGTATATTAAGCGTACAATGGTCGAATCCCAGAAATAGTTCAATACCAAATGTCTTTGCACCAACATATAATGACTATGAAAAATATAAGAAACCATCAATTTTTAGAACAAGTCGACGACGTCGTACATCAACATGGATTCTTGCTACAAACAGTTCTTATCAGCACTTAACTTTTCGCAGAAGTCGTCGCAATAAATGTAAGTTGTATTTTAAATATAGTTGACAAGAAAAAAACAATGAAATTTTTAAAAGTAGAAGGAAGAAGAATACAGTCAAAAAGTAAATAATATCAAACCTTTCATTCATGATTAAAGCAATTTAATATGCAATTTTGTTTTTGTAGCCAGCCTGTTTTTTTATTTTTTTATCTTTTTAAAATGACATTCAAAAACTCTAAATTGGTTTTTAAGATAACCTGAAAGTGTCTTTTCGTTTGCTTTCTCATATTATTTTTGACAGATACGGTTGCTTTAGCAAAATCAAATTTTAACCAGAAACAAGAATTTTTATATACTATACTGAATAAGAATTCCGTACTATCATGATTTTTACGTACGCCATATTGGAGGGCTCTATTCCGTTTTAGGTACATGCATATATATGTATATGCCCAAAATTTTACTTAAGGGTAAAACACATCAACACATATATATAAGCCACATATGAACATATATGTAAGTATATATAAAATATTGCAAAAATTCGTTTAATTGGCAGTACTTGCGAACCACTTAAAATACAATTTAATTCAAATTTTTTGAATTGATTTTGTTTTGACTAATAGTACTCATAGTAGATATAAGTAGCATTTTTTTTTTTATTACATATTCAATTTATAATAACTTTTCATACAATTGTTAATTCATATTTTTTTTTTTTATTTATTTAGCTGCATTTTTTAGTGAACTATTATCATTTTCTAAAAAGCTTGCGACTTTATATTCAAGACACTCAAATGTATCTGAAGTAAGTTTCGGTGATATGACAACAAGTAAAATATTAATAAAAAAACTGAAACAAATGAAACAATTTCATGAAGCTAAAACTATACCACAGAATCAATATAATTCAGCTGAATGGTTTAAAAATTTTGATGGGTTTCGACGAGTTCCAAGTTCAGAAAGTTCAGGAAGTTATTATAAAATTTGTTTGACATTTGGTATACAAAAAGAAGATTTTGCAAGAATGATAGAACTTTTTTGTAAGTCATTATGCATCTAACAAAATTAAAATAATTTTCATAATACATACTTATGTACATTTTAATGATAAACAGTATAAATTTTTTTATTAAGAATATGAATCACATATAGAGTTTGTTTGTTAGTTTTTTTTAGAACAGAACAGAAAAGAACACCTTAAAGTTAAATGTCAAACACATTTAAGAATAACTTTGAACAGAAAATGAACACTTTGTACTTTTTTGTTCTACATTTTCGGTTGTCAAAATTGTTAGTTTTTTCGAATATTTCGGATACATTTACACCTAATAGGTTTATAAATAATGTTTACTTTAAGTTAAGTTCACTAAAAATTAATAAATCATTCATATGATATATACATCTGTAAAAACTAAAAAAAAAAAAACAATTGTTCTTAAAAAAAATTTAGAACAGAAAACTATAAATAACAACACTTTCACACAAACTGAGGACCACAAAATCAGAACATTTTCGTACAAAAAGAACACTGTTCTGAAAGTAATGACCGCTAAAATCTGTACGTTTTTGTTCTAAGTCATTCTAGAACAACTTAATAAACACACTTTTTTTTTTACATACATATAATGTGTAATAAACACGCCTATAATGTGTGGGAAAACCTAGTAATGTAAAGTCCTCCTAAAGTCCTAGTAGTTTTGATAGTTTGCTAAATGTTTTTTTGTTAAGTCTCTTTTGCGAATTGTCTTTTGCTAACTGTCCAGTTGCCAAAGGAAAGTTGCCAACTGGCCGGTTCCGTATTAAAAAACATTTCTAAATTTTGTTTTATGAATTTGTGATTTGTTCTCTTTTTGAATTAATCGACCCTCGGCGTTCTTATAACTTATAATGTGATGGTAGTAGTATGTTAAAAATTGACGTGGAAGAAAATGTCAAGCTCTCTTGATAAGTGTGATGGTAGTAGTATGTTAAAAATTGACGTGGAAGAAAATGTCAAGCTCTCTTGATAAGTGTTTGTTGATTAAATTGGTAGGTACTTCATATAAATTTCATTTATTCATTAAATTTTTTTTATCACAATATTATGTAGAATACAATGTTCTTTTTTTAAAACATTAATCCTAAATGCTAAACAATATAAATTAGGTTATAGCTAATGTTAAATCATATTTTACATTTGAATTTAAGATAATTTTAATAATAAATACGTTTTTGCTGTATCTACAACGGACGCTCCTGTTCGTTTTCTATACGCAACCAGCTGTCAAAATAAAGTTTAAATATATTAAATAGTATGAAAAGTATTAACAATGACGTAATTGTTTCGCAATTGTTGTTTAACTTTTAAGCGTTTTCACGACGAAACTTGCTCAATTTGTTTTAGCTTTCTGTAAGAAATCAAACCTCAAATAATACGATTTTCTTCTTTGCAATATTTTTTAAATCGGTTTAAAATATTCAAAAAACAAAATATTAAAGTACCGAGAAGGTGAGATCATTAATTGTATATCCAGCTTTCATTTACATATACAGTTCTGTAAGAAAATAGAACGTCAATGTTTTTATCAAAGTTTCATCAATGATTTAATCAAAAATTAGTTTAATTAAAAAACGACGAAGAATACAGTTGCCTTTGTCAACTCTTAGATACCCGTACGAACCGTTAGTGTGTTCACAGCCTGTCACTCTGCTTACAATATTATTTTTTTAATATTTTAGTATTTTAAAATAATTTGGGTGAATTTTATAATTTCTAGAACTATGGGTTGTACATATATTCAAACTATATGTTTATATGTACATTCTTCGAAAGCAGATTCTAACCTTTCACATAACGATTATCAATCCAAAACTTTTTCAAATATTCTATAGTAACATTTAATACTAAGCGGTAAATGTATATTAAATTTACTTAGTACAAATTAATAAATATAATTTTAAATATTATATTATATTATATTTAAATATTCCATTGACAAAATAATTTCTTATAAGTACAATAAAATACATATATGTACATACGGCGCGCTATATAATATACATATATACTCTTATCATTCATTCACTAGTGACATATACGATATGTAAATAAACATATTATATAAGTATGTATATATATCAATATCATATAAATAAAAATTCTTCAAGACACCGTTATGTTGTTTATTTACATTTTTTTGTACTACGAATTATATCCTCAACAATTTCAAATTATCGAGTAAAACAAATGCAAAAAATTCGTTAAAGAAATTTGTTAGAAAATTTGAAAAAATCAAGTAACACTTTCGTCAATTATAAACTAACCCTATATTATTAAAAAAAGTTGTTAACAGAAATAAGAGTATAATGTTGAAGCTTTAATTTTTGTATTACTTCAAAAAAATTTTAACAGGTGTTCAAGTTACAGGTGTTTAAAAATAGCAAATTTTCAGTTTTTGATCCCTTACAGCTCCTAAACGGGGGGTGATACAAAAAAAATTTCTGAAATAACTCATACTTATTTTCAAAGATCTAACTTCTGTCAAAATTTCAAGTTTCCAACTCAAACCGTTTAGAAGATAGAAGGAAAGTATTTTGCAAAATTTGAGTTTCCAATAACGGTAAATTAAGACATCGTATGCCACAAATATATATTTATTGTATATATATTTTTAAAGCTAATAAAAGCAGTAATCGTTTGCCGTTTTCAAAATGAAGATATACCTTATACAACTTGTGCTATAACAATTTAAATATAGAGCTTTTTTGAACCTTTGGGGAGCTGTAGCTCCGTAACGGGTGGGGCTACAAAAAAAAGTTATTAAAAATAAAATTAATATTTTTGTGAGAACTATCAGCAGTTAAAATTTCATAGCTCTATTTTTAAAAAAATGTGGGGATCTAAAAGTTAGGTGTTCGAGAGCTACCCTAAGTTTTTGTCCAAACTCAACCAAAAAAAATAGGGAACCTACAAATTACTCCCAGAATATTTAGTGTAAATTTCAAGATTCTAGCTTTCTTAGTTTTTGAGTTAGCGTGCTGACGGACGGACGGGCGGACATGGCTCAAACGTCTTAGAATTTTTTTCTGATCCGCTCCATACCTTTGAAGGTATATCTAGCTCGCTTATTTCGAGGTGTTACAAACGGAGGAGTAATTTTAGTATACCCGATCCTATCGTACGGATATAACTAAGCTAGAACTATTTTTCTATTTTTAAGCTAGAACTAGTAAATTATTAGTTTCTTTACTTGTCAACCAATAACGTAAAGAAATCGTCATTAATATATACGCTGCAGTTATCCAATAGTGAATTTGTTTTTGTATCTTATATTCTTTTTGTGTATATATTATATATCTTTGACTCTTGTAACATTTAATTACCTTTTTCATGTTTTTCTCTTAATTAATTTATCTTCTCAATTTATTTACTTAATTTTTTTTTTTTTTGTTCGTTTTACTTGAATAATTTTTGAAATTTTCGTTTTTATCTAATTTTATTTAAGGCTGAGTTTGATATTTTATTTGTAGTATTATTGCACAATTCATTTTGCGTAATATTGAGCACATTAGATGTAGTATTGAGCACATTATCGGTAATATGAGTACTTCGAACTCCATTTTTATACTCCCCATTTTATATGTTGTACTAAAATCTGCTCTAAAAAACCCAGATGTACTTAGTGTTGTTCATATTAACATAAGAAGCTTGTACCCTAAGATCGATCAATTTCGTACTGTAATGTTCAAAACAAATATGCTTGTCATACTAATCTCTGAGTTGTGGTTAAATTTAACTGAGATTACTAATCTCTGAGTTGTGGCTAAATTTAACATACTAATCTCTGAGTTGTGGTTAAATTTAGATTTAACCTCTGGCTGCGTGAGAATAGCTGGTTTCAAGTTATACCGGAATGATGAGGATAAAGTTGACTCAAGCTGTGGCTGCTTGCGTGGTGGTAGTGTTGCAATATATGTGCGATGTGGTATGGCAATTAGGATACTCAGCAAATCAACTCCAAAAGATGAAATTGTGTACTTGTTTGCTGACCTAAAAACTAACAAAGGACCAGTTTTACTTTGTGGTGTATAGTTTCCGCATCCTTCTATAACACACTTTATACCACGCAAATACTTAATAATCTCTGCTTCAAATACGAAAACATTGTCATTGCTGGTGATTTTAGTATTGATTTGCTTAAAACCAGGGAGGGTATGAACCCCAGATTTCTTAGTATGATTGATAATCTTAAAAATCGTGAAGAAGTTGGAATATTTGATGCTAATGAATTAAATAGAAATTTTTTGGTCCACTGACTACACAAGCTAGCTCTGATAATAATTGTGGCTAAGATCTGGTATGGATGAATTAGTAATTTCAACTGATAATCATTTCTGTTTCAATAATATTAATTTTAATGATGTTAGCAGAGCTATTCTCAACTCAAAATTCTTAAAATTTCTTTTACCAGTTATTTTGTTTTATCTAGTTTACATATTTAACACTATACTCATAACTTCTCAATTCGCAATGATTTGGAAAAGGGCGAAGGTAATTCCAGTTCCAAAAAAAATCGAATCCTGGTATTAATGATCTAAGACCAATCAGTATCCTAAGGCATTTGAATTTTTAGTACATGAACAAATTTTACAGTATTTGAATGAAGCTGAACTATTGTTTCCATTCCAATCAGGTTTCAGGAAGAAACACAGTACTAAAACTCCACTTCTTGAAATTACGGATTTTATTTCTGAGAAAATTGAAAAAGGCATGCCACTTTACTTCTACTCTTGGATTTCTCCAAAGCATTTGACTCAGTCAACCATAAATTACTCTGGGAAAAACTTGAACACCATTTCAAATTTCATAGGTCTGCAGTCAAACTTATCAAAAACTACCTCAACCACAGATCACAATCTGTCACCATTGGTAATATCGCTTTAGATTATTTGAAAAGCTTGTGCGGTGTTCCTCAAGGTTCCTTCTTAGGACCATTTTTATTTTCAATTTTTATAAATGTTCCCAACCGATGATGTTCCCAATGATGTTCAGATATTCTGCAACTTTTCAAAGCTTTCATCATATGTTGCCAAAATGAATGATGAGCTTGATGCCATATCCTACTAGGCGGTGACAAATGATCTTAAATTAAACGCAGCTAAATCGCAAGCCCTTGTTATTTATTCAAAAACAATTCAAACTACCTATTTAGCCAAACTGACAATGCTATTCTATATGTTTTTTTAATGTTTTATATGTTTTAATACTAAGCTTACATATGTTTATATATGTTTTATGTTTTATTTTTAATACTAAGCTTACGTGGGCTGAGCACATTAAACATATCGGCAGTAGAGTGTATCCTTTATTTCGCAGACTTTGGAAATTGTCCTACTTGGTATCTTTTCAGACCAATTGTGTAGGTAAAGCACTTATTTTACCACATTTCTTCTACTGTGATGTAGTTTACTTCTCTGAGTGCCGGGGAAAGTGCTGATCTTAATGAAATATTTAATGCATGTGCGAGATTTTTTACTAATCACCAAAGATTTGATAGTATATCAGATGTGTCTAAATGTATACTAATTGTACTTCCAATAATTATCTTCAATTTAAGTATCTGTGTTTTCTGCACAATCTGATTACTTTTTCAACTCTTCAGTACTTGTATAACAAAATTTGCTTTGGTAGATCCACCAAATCAATAATAATTACTATTCCTCGGCATAATAGCTGGATGCATCATCTACCATTTTTTGTATGCGTCTCTATGGAACTCCCTTCCAAATGATGTTAAAAATGCTCAAACACAAAATAAAATTTTAATACTTTTTGCTTTTGCTTTGCTATTTATCATATGGATAAATAAATAATTCTTAAATAATTATTCTTAAATTGTGTTATTATCTATAATGTTAGAATTAATAGAATTAATGTTTGAATTTTAATTTAATTTTAGTTTAGTATACTTAGTTATTTTGTATTGTATTAAAACTTTTTTTTTGCATTTTCTGCCACATAAATGTGGACAGGAAATTACACAGCCATTCCTGTTCAGGTGTGGCTGTAAATGTTGTAAGCGGGGAATAACTCTTACGGCGTGTGTGCGATTCGAACCCACACTACCTCGATGTTTATAGCGTATTTTATACTCTCTTACCCACTAGGCCATCGAGGCCCCATTATATTAATATAAAATTGAGAATCTTATTATTATTATTATTGTGTTGGGTTAATTGAATTCATTTACTATATACATATTTTAGAGACTTGTCGTCTCAATTTATATTGCGAATAAAATAAAATAAAATAAATAAATAAAATAAAATTATAATGATTAATTTTTATTATTGATTGAAGACAAAAAATTTGTTTTAAATAAATTTCTTTTATCAGGGGCCTCGGTGGCCTAGTGGGTATGAGCGTATAGAATACGCTGTAAACACCGAGGAAGTGTGGGTTCGAATCCCACACACGTCGTACGAGTTATTCCCCCTTACTGCAGCCACGCTTGAAAAAGAAAGGCTGTGTAATTTCCTGTTCACATTTATGTGGCAAAGAAATGCAATAAAAAAAAAATAAAGAAAAATTTTAATTGTTTTCTTTTTCTTTTTTATTCAAATAGTGAAAGATGTATCAGTACTTGTTCCAAATTTATTTAATGGATCATTAGAACAACATATATACAATATGAGACGTATTAAAGAATGCCAAACATTATGTCGTACTGCACAAGGATTTAATAAATCATTTGCAACATTACCAATTATATCACCACGTTACATATATACTGGACGTTTAATTAATATAAAAGACGTTTTTATTAAACTGGAAAAAAATTCTAAAGTTTATATAACATGTAATAGAAATTTTGCACAACGTGTTACTAAATCTGTTATATATATGAATATTAGTACATATATACCAAATTTAGAAATTGGTGATATTTTATTAATTGAAACTGGTATTAGATTAAAAATACATAGATTTAAGGATGATGATATATTAACATGTAAAGTTGTCATTTCTGGATTACTTTATTCATATTCAAAAGTAAATTTACCAAAACGTTTTAAAAATTTTGATTATAATATAACAGATGAAGAAATTGAAGATTTAAATTATTTATGTAATATATCAAGTCCAACAATTATTTTACCAATGGTATGTAATAATTATAAAATATATTATGAAAGTATATTAGCACAATTAAAAAATTTATTATATGAAAAACGTTTAATATTAGTACTAATAACATTAAAAAAATTTAATGAAATATATAATAATGATAAAAAATTTTTAATATGGTTAGGAAAAAAATTTGATGGTATTATTATAAAATTTTATGATAGATTACCAATTAAAAGAAAAATATTAAATTTAAATAATGATGAAAAAAATTTATTTGATATATTTTATAAATTAAGAAAACCAATTATATTATCTAGTTTTTTTCCACATAGAAGTAATAAAGAATTAAATCAAAATATAATTGTTAATCCAGATATACATAAATATATTTATTTTTATACTGATAAATATTTACTATTAGAATCTGAATATGATATAATTTATAGAAGTGCATTACATGAAATAATGTGTGAACATATTATATCAATAAAAGATTATGCAAAAAATGAAATTAACAATATAAATTGTTTTTTACAATATAGTAATTCATTTGCTAAATCAATTGTTGATTTAAGTTATCAAATAAATGCATCTTGTATTATACTAATATCAAAAACTGGTAAAATGGCAGCTAAAATATCACATTATCGACCACTATGTCCAATTATTTTATTATTAGATAATCCAAAAATAGCAAAATTTTATAGTATTTATCATAATGTATGTGTTGCATTTTACACAAAAGCCCATTGTAAAAATTTAGATTTATTAATAATTAATTTGAAAAAAGTTTTATTTGGTGTATGGTATGGCTTAGTATATGGTATTATATCACGTGATTCAAAAATAATATGTGTATATAGAAAAAAAAGAAATTTTGCATTTCCAAATAAATTATCAATACTTACAGCTGATAATCGAGTTTTAGATAACATATATGAAAAAATTATTAAAAATCATTAATAAAAGAATAAAAAAAAATATGAAAATTGTAAAATATAAAAAATTGAAAATTGTAAAATTGTAAAATATAATTTTAAAAATCAAAAAATGTTTTTATATATAATAGATTTATGTTAAAATAATTATGTGTTATAGTAAATTATAAAATCAATAATTATGTGTTATAGTAAATTATAAAATCAAATTTTAGCAAAAAAAAAAGAAAAAGTAAAATGAAAATGAAACAAATAAAAAAAAAAACAAACAATTTTTTATTATTATAATTAATTTTAAAACTTGACCAATTTTTTATATGTAAGATAACAGAAACTGTTCCTTCTAAATCCTTTTGTATTTAAAATCTAAACTGTAATTTACCCTAGACCTATACTAAGATTTGTTTTTGGTACAGTTTATTTTTTTTTTTAATAATTACAAAAAAAAACTGTACAAACTCAAAGAACTCTGCATAAGTAAGACTAATACATATGTATTTAAAAAGATGAGATTTTGTGTAACATGTAAATAATCGGACAGTTCAAAAGCCTATCCTAATTTCTTTTTTCAAATTCGAAAAAAATGTAAATGAATTTACCGCTTAGTACGAAATGGTACTAGCAACAAAATAAAATTTTCAGTTTTTTTCTAGCATTTAATTTTATAATTTTTTAATATAATTAAAAATATAAAAACTTAGTTTGAACTAAAATATATTTACCAAATTTGCAGTATAATCCATTAGAAAGCTTTTAAATTATTAGGTTATGTTCACTAATTTATTATAATTGAGTACTCTCATAATTTTTCGAGAGTATTAAATGGCGACGGTTTGAAGTTTTTTCTTTATATCAATAAAAAAATTAACTTTCAAATAATATTTTTCAGCAATATTTTGAAGAAAAGAAAAAAAGAAGTACCAGATTCTGGTAAAGCAATTTTCGTTTTTTTCTATACAGTCTATAAAAAAACGAGGAAGAATACAGTTGCCTTTGTCAACTCTTAGATACCCGTACGAACCGTTAGTATGTTCACAGCCTGTCACTCTGCTTAAAATATTATTTTTTTAATATTTTAGTATTTTAAAATAATTTGGGTGAATTTTATAATTTCTAGTACTATGGGTTGTACATATATTCAAACTATATGTTTATATGTACATTCTTCAAAAGCAGATTCTAACCTTCCACAACGATTATCAATCCAAAACTTTTTCAAATATTCTTTAGTACCATTTAATACTAAGCCGTAAATGTATATTAAATTTAGTAAGTACAAAACAGTAAATATAATTTTAAATATTATATTATATTATATTTAAATATTCCATTGACAGAATAATTTCTTATAAGTACAATAAAATACATATATGTATGTATGTAAATACGGCGCCATATAATATACATATATACTCTTATCATTCACTCACTAGTGACATATACGATATGTAAATAAACATGATATTATATAAGTATGTATATATATCAATATCATATAAATAAAAATTCTTCAAGTAACCGTTATGTTGTTTATTTATTTACATTTTTTTGTACTATACGCATTATATCCTCAACAATTTCAAATTATCGAGTAAAACAAAATGGAAAAAATTCGTTAAAGAAATTTGTTAGAAAATTTGAAAAAATCAAGTAACACTTTCGTCAATGATAAAGTAACCCTATATTATAAAAAAAAGTTGTTAATAGAAATAAGAGTATAATGTTGAAGCTTTAATTTTTGTGTATTACTTCAAAAAAATTTTAACAGGTGTTCAAGTTACAGCTATTTAAAAATAGGAAATTTTCAGTTTTTGACCACTTACAGCTCCTAAACGGGGGGCGATACAAAAAAAATTTCTGAAATGACTCATACTTTTTAAAGGTCTAACTTCTGTCAAAATTTCAAGTTTCCAACTCAAACCGTTTAGAAGATAGAAGGGTTAAAGAATTTTGAAAAATTTGACAGAAGTTAGATCTTTGAAAATAAGTATGAGTCATTTCAGAAATTTTTTTTGTATCACCCCCGTTTAGGAGCTGTAAGGGGTCAAAAACTGAAAATTTTCTATTTTTAAACACCTGTAACTTGAACACCCGTTAACATTTTTTTGAAGTAATACACAAGAATTAAAGCTTCAACATTATACTCTTATTTCTGTTAACAACTTTTTTTTATAATATAGGGTTACTTTATCATTGACGAAAGTGTTACTTGATTTTTTCAAATTTTCTAACAAATTTCTTTAACGAATTTTTTCCATTTTGTTTTACTCGATAATTTGAAATTGTTGAGGATATAATGCGTAGTACATAAAAATGCAAATAAATAAACAACATAATGGTTGCTTGAAGAATTTTTATTTATATGATATTAATATATATACATACTTATATAATATCATGTTTATTTACATATCGTATATGTCACTAGTGAGTGAATGATAAGAGTATATATGTATATTATATAGCGCCGTATTTACATACATACATATATGTATTTTATTGTACTTATAAGAAATTATTCTGTCAATGGAATATTTAAATATAATATAATATTTAAAATTATATTTACTGTTTTGTACTTAGTAAATTTAATATACATTTACCGCTTAGTATTAAATGGTCCTAAAGAATATTTGAAAAAGTTTTGGATTGATAATCGTTATGTGAAAGCTTAGAATCTGCTTTTGAAGAATGTACATATAAACATATAATTTGAATATATGTACAACCCATAGTTCTAGAAATTATAAAATTCACCCAAATTATTTTAAAATACTAAATTATTAAAAAAATAATATTGTGAGCAGGGTGACAGGCTGTGAACATACTAACGGTTCGTACGGGTATCTAAGAGTTGACAAAGGCAACTATATTCTTCTTCGTTTTATGAATAAAATTTTAAATTGCAATACTATTTGAAAAGTATTAGAAAAAAAATATTTTATTTTAAATAACTCAAAATTTTAGTAATATTTTATTTAATGTAGTCATATTTTTGTAGATTATTTTTAGAAGATATTATTGTATGAATACCTATTTAAAAAAATTAATTCAATTATTTAGTGCCTAATATTGCCTTTTTTAATAATTTCCTTAAATAAAGTGGGTGGAAAATGTTCGGTTGTTGGTTGTAAATCCAATTATAATAATAGCACGATATCTGGAGCTATTTTTAAATTTCCGGATAAAGAGCCTTTGAGAAGCTTAAAATAGCCTTGTACAAAGGTCAGACTGGCAACCAACAGCTTATAGTTCATGTAGTTTATGTAGTTATGTAGTTAATTAATATAGGTTATGCCTTACTTATTTATTTCAATTTTATGTAACCAACCATAACCTACATTAATTTTTAGAAAGCCTGGACATTGAAATGCTTAAATGTGTTTGTGCATATTGTAAATGTTTTGTGAGAAAAAGCTTCGAAAAATGACATTTAATAAAAATTTTTGTTTTTTTTTTTTTGTTTAAGAAAAATGCCCATTTTTAACAACTTTCTTTTCGAGTTTTTGATATGAAATATTCACCCAAACATGCCGAATTTTATATTAAAATAAATAAATTTTCTATAACATATCAAAATTTCAGCTTTCAACTCAAAATTTTCAACATATTTTCAGCAAAATAAAATTTTCAGTTTTTTTCTACTATTTGATATCGCCGCCATTTAATACTCTCAAAACATAATGAGAGTACACAATTTTAATAATTTTAGTGAACATAACCTAATAATTTAAAAGCTTCATAATAAATTGTGGTGCAAATTTGGTAAGTATATTTCAGTTCAAACTAAGTTTTTATATTTTTAATTATAATCAAAAATTATAAAATTTATATAAAAATAAAGTTTGAAGTTTTCTCTTTATGTCAGAAAAAAAAAATTAATTCAATTATTTAGTGCCTTGTACTGCCTTTTTTAATTATTTTCTTACATAAAATGGGTCGAAAATGTTCGGTTCTTGGATGTAAATCCAATTATAATAATAGCATGATATCTGTCGCTACTTTTAAATTTCTGGTTAAAGAGCCTTTGAAAACATTATGGATAAGCGCTGTACAGAAATCAGACAGGCAACGAACAGCCTACAGTTCCATATGTAAATTACATTTTTCAGAATCGTGTTTTAAATTAAATAATGATCAAAGGTCGCGTTTAATGCCAGATGCAGATTTAGTCTTTATCGGTCTCTAGCTGGGTCCAGTTATCATGTTTCGTATACGGAAGTGATAGAACAAGAAAAAAAAATTAGGATTCATCAATGGATAATGGATTTGGAAATATTTGAAAAAATTTTTGATTCGTCAGATTATTTATCTGAGGCAGATTTCGACCCCGATTCTAATTTGTATGCGGGAGGATATACCTCAACATCTCTAAAAAAATTCATTAAATGCGTCGATTGCAAATCAATATTTCCGAAAGAAAGGGGAATTGAATCGGGCTCAGATTATTTTGACGAACTGGACAGAGGGGGCCTTTCTTTGCCTACAGATCAGGTGCTTTATCTTCTTTTTCATATGACTGCAATCTTTCAGGAAATATTACGGGACTATGACTTAAAAGAAAAATTTTTTGAGACCATTAATCAAAAAGGATTATTAATTAAACTTACATTTATTAGTCTTGGCATAGGCCAATACGACATAGATTTGGAATCGACGTGCAAATGTGGTACGAAAAGTCGCGATATTTTTTTCAAAATTGGTAAAATTTTTTCAAATATTTTATTAAATAATTTCGTTAAAGATAAAAATGACATTTTAAAAAGTAATAAGGAAAATAGAAAATTAAATAAATTTAATTAAAAAAGGCAATATTTTGTGATATTTTTTTTTGTTTTAATATTTTTTTATAAATAATTTATTTTATACATTCTTGTTAAATATGAATTATATTTTTTTGTTTTTTTTTTTGTTAAAAAATTATTTATTTATTTTATTATTATATAAATATTTTTCTTATTATTATATAATTATTTTTTATATATATTAATATATTTTTTTTTTCATTATTTTAGTTTAAGTGGACTAGGCCTTCAGGGGATACTACTTTAAAAAAAACGCGCCATATTCCCTACCTCAAAGGTGGTGTGGAAAGGGGAATAACTTATAATGTTAATTTATTTCATTATATTAATAAAAACTACATATAAGTTAACATAAATTAACTTATTGGGAAAACAATTAAATAATTTATTTTTTGCACTTAATTTTATATGCATTCTGCATCATGCAAATGCAAAAAAATTTACTTTATTTACTAAACCAAATTGATATTGCCTTAAAAATTATTTTGCAACTTTTTTTTGCTCAGTAATGTACCAAATTAAAGTTTTTTTAAAAAGTTTTTAAAAAGCTTTTTTTTGTTGAAAAGTAATTGGAAGATATTTTTTAAAGTGCATATTTATGAATGAAAATTTACAATTTTTAAAAATTTTCTTTTACTAAAAGACGTAAAAAAGATGGAACTTTAATGCTCCCTTAGGACGAAATTGAAAAAAATCTGTAGTTTTTGTGTTATTTCCAGATTTCTAGGAGGACTACTATTTTTTCCCATAAGACTACGTGTATTTTTTTTGAAAGAAAGGACTACTATTTAGCTTTCCTCTCTCAATGTCCAGGCCTTCTAAAAATTAATGTAGGTTATGAACCAACAAACAAATTTTTGACACAAATGAATGAGCAAATGAACGAAATGAGCAAATTCAAAAAAGAGCAAAGAAAATAAAATTGTTATTATTTTGTTCTGTAAAAAAAAAAAAAAGACAATCATAAATTTCATATTTCATAATATTGTATTGAGTATTGGTGTGGTTAACATTGACAATATTGGCATTTGGCATTTGTTTTTATGAACAAAAACAATTCCTGCCTGCAATAAAGCAACAATGCATTATTATTATAATCTCTTAGAAAATTTTTATTAGAAATATTTTTTGAATGAAAAAAATATCGCATATATGTACATATAATAATATACATGTCTAAATATAAAAAATTCAAATCATTATTTTGTTTTGTTCAAAAAGTAAAAACAATCATAATATAACCATTAACCATAGATTCTAACATAAAGAAACTATATACATAGAGTATTCATCCAGAACAAAATTTTCTAGTCAATTTCTTAAAAACGTTTTGTACCCAAAATTACTCAATATACATCTTATTGTACCCAAATTAACTCAATACTCAAAATATTATCACTCATAAATTATAAACATTTTGTAAATGAGAAAAACTGATTTTTTACACTCGTAAATGTACGCTTAAATGTATTTATATTACTTATGAAAATAATATGAATGTGCAAAATGTAAATAAAGAATTTATTTAACAAAAATAATAGAAAGAATAGAAAGAAACTAATTTGAATACTACATATAAATGGTATAATATCATTGTTGAATGTATTAATGTTTGAATGTGTGAATTATATTAATAATTATAGTTACTCTTATAATCATTTTTATAATAAAAACCGTTACTACTCTTTTCTTACGTTAACAATTTTTAAATATGTAAATATAATTCATATGATTTTCGATTTTCGCTCTTACAAGTATTAAGGCAGGGTGGTGGCATCGGTTCCCGGACGAATAACTTTTTTTAAACTTTGGTTACTCGTAATTTTGTAAATCCTATAGCCATACAAAAGTTTTTTTTTCTTGTTAATTTGGAATATTTTAAATACAAATTATTTTAGTTTAAAACATTTGAATATAAAATAAGATAAAATTGAAAAATAAATAAAAAAGTATTCGATTTATTTAGTTTTCGGACACTAAAATTCAGTTTACGGACAAAAAAATTCACTTTCCCGACAAAGAATCTCAGAAATATTTTAATAATAAAATTTTAAATAATTTCATTTTTGTTTGTTTTTGTTGAAAAATAATTATTTATGTAGTACATATATGTTTGATAAAAACTAAATTAAACATTAGAATTCATTCTTTGATTCAAGGAGTTAGAAATTTTATATTCTATTATAATATGTTGTTTATTTTAATATAAAATTTTAAATTAAATTACATTTTAAAAAAATTGAAAGATTAGATATAAAATAGTTAGTCTTAAAATAAAAATCAAAATTGAAGCTTTTTAAAGCAAGATGAGGAATGTACTGAAAGTACAGATTAGAAAGTACATATTATTTTTTAAAAGTATAAATAGTTACTGACATACCTACATATGTTCTTTAAAAATAATAATATGTACATATATACATACGAAAACACTCTAGCATTAAAAAAAGCAAAAGATCTTATTGATAAACATTCCCAATCTCTATATGATGTTGTATAATAATAAATAAAACGAGAAAGAATACAGTTACCTTTGTCAACTTTTAGATACCCGTACGAACTGTTAGTATATGTTCACAGCCTGTCACTCTGCTTACAATATTATGTTTTTAATATTTAGGTATTTTAAAATAATTTGGGTGAATTTTATAATTTCTAGAACTATGGGTTGTACATATATTCAAACTACATATGTACATATATGTTTATACATTCTTCAAAAGCAAATTCTAACCTTTCACATAACGATTATCAATCCAAAACTTTTTCAAATATTCCATAGCACAATTTTATACTAAGCGGTAAATGTATATTAAATTTACTTAGTACAAAATAGTAAATATAATTTTAAATATTATATTATATTAATGCGCACATAGTATATTTATATTGTTATAAATATGCACATAGTATATTTATATTGTTATAAATATATCGCCATACATTGCAATATTTCTTTAAAAATTTTTCCATTCATAGAATAATTTCTTATAAGTACAATAAAATTCATATATGTAAGTATGTAAATACGGCGCTATATAATATACATCTATAATCTTATCATTCATTCATCAGTGACATATACGATATGTAAATAAACATGATATTATATAAGTATGTATGTATATCAATATCATATAAATAAAAATACTTCAAGCAACCGTTATGTTGTTTATTTATTTACATTTTTTTGTACTCCGCATTATATCCTCAACAATTTCAAATTATGGATTAAAACAAAATGCAAAAAATTCGTTAAAGAAATTTGTTAGAAAATTTGAAAAAATCAAATAACACTTTCGTCAATTATAAAGTAACCCTATATTATTAAAAAAAGTTGTTAACAGAAATAAGAGTATAATGTTGAAGCTTTAATGTTTATGTATTACTTCAAAAAAATTTTAACAGGTGTTTAAAAATAGGAAATTTTCAGTTTTTGACCCCTTACAGCTACTAAACGGAGGATGATACAAAAAAAATTTCTGAAATGACTCATACTTATAGATCTAATTTCTGTCAAAATTTCAAGTTTCCAACTTAAACCGTTTAGAAGATAGAAGGGTTAAAGGATTTTGTAATAATTCAGTTTCGCATAACGATAAATTAAGACACCGTATAGCACAAGTATATATTTATTGTATAAATGTTTGTAAAGCTCATAATAGCACCTATCGTTTGGAATTTTCAGATTGAAGATATACTTTATAGAGCTTGTGTTATAACAATTTAAATATAGACATTTTTCGAACTTTGTGGGGCTGTTATAGCTTCTTAACGGGTGGGGCTACAGAAAAATTAATAATATCATAAAATTAATATTTTTATGATATCTATCAGGAGTTAAAATTTCATGGCTCTATTTCAAAAAAATTGTGGAGATCTAAAAGTTAGTTGTTCGGGAGCTACCTGAAGTTTTGGCCGGAACTCAACCCCGAAAAATAGGGAACCTACAAATTGCTCCCAAAATATTTTGTGTAAATTTCAAGATTCTGGCTTTCTTAGTTTTTGAGTTAGCGTGCTGACGGACGGACGAACATGGCTTAATCGACTCAGAATTTGATTCTGATCCGATCCATACCTTTGAAGGTATATCTAGCTCGCTTATTTCGAGGTGTTACAAACGGAGGAGTAATTTTATTATACCCGATACTTATCGTACGGGTATAAAGAATAAAAAAATGTTTTTAAATATTTTTTATTTTTCAACCTTATATGTAGTTTTCGTTATTTAAAAAATTACAATGACGCGTTTCGAACTTACATGTTTGCATTATGCATGCATTATGAAATAACTACTACAATTACATCCCTAACAATTTTTCAAAAAAACCTAATTGGCCTCTGTCCGTTCGTCTGTTTACAAATCTTATACACTGTTTAATAAAGAGCAATGAAATATTAACCATGCATAGGTCTCTTAAAAGAGTAATGTCTAAGAGACCTATGTAATGTAAGCAGAATAGTCTTTATGCACCCTCAACCGTTGGAGATTCTACAGTACCTACAGCTCTTCAAATTTTGAAAAGCTTCTTTTTAAATGCATATATACATCTCAGATTCTGTTTAACATATTTTTAATAAAAAAAAAACAGGATTTTTTATAAATTTAATCAGAATTTTTTTACGTTACTTTTTTCTAACAAGTAATTGTGTTTGTATGTAGGTAGACCACATATTAGTAATGATGACATGATGACTGTTGTATGGAGAAGATTATTTCCGTTCTTTAATAACGGCCGAAAATGTTATGTTATTGAAAATTAAATACAGTATTCTTAGGATATTTAATAAGGTTATTTTAATTACTATTATATATTACAAATTTGCATTGAAAGCTTTTTATGGAATATTAAAAAACAGTATAGAGAAAAGTATAGAGTGTTGAAATTATCTTTTAACATTATAACAATACAAAAATTAGGCAGAATATTTTTGATATGTACTCGTGCTGAAATGTGTTAACAACAAAAATTTGTCACAGGCGTTATTTAGAACTGTAAATTCATCCTGCCGAATTAGACAAAAATTGGGAATAAGAACTATTCTTGGCAGTCTATCGTTCCGTAATGAGTTAATGTATCACGGCAGAATTAATTGAATCAGTTTCTGTCTTAAAAGTTCAATAATTGTGCCAAAATTAAATTGTTCGAATAAAGAAATTGAAAAACTTCATTGAGTCCTGGTGCCGAAACGGGGTTAATGGATCGTAACCAAATTAACAAAATAAGCTACTGTGGTAAAGAGCTACACTTTTGTAAATTTTCCATTCAATTGGTAAAACAGTTTAAGCGCGACAACAAAGAAATTAAAAAACTCAGAGCCTTGGTGCCGAAACGGGTTAACCGATCGTAACTAAATTAACCTAGTGAGATTTTCTGCTAAAGAACAACAGTTTTGCAAGTTTTCAAATCAATTGATTAAACCGTTTAAGCAGAACAACAACAACATTTAATGAACTTCTTTCGGTATTAGTGCGCAAACGGGTTACCGGAACTTTATAAAAATTTGTCTCAAGCTTGTCTTTTTTCAGACCATAAAGCCACCATACAAAATTGGACATAAATCGGAAACAAAATTTTTTTTGGAAGCCCGCCGGGTCGAATCCGGGTAATATATTCCAACTAAATTTCTTCGATACCCGCCTAAAGCTAAGTAAAACATTTTTACAAATTTGGAACTCAATCGGTTAAACCGTTTAGGCAGGACAACGAAAAAACCAAAAAGCTTTAAAATGCTCTCGGGCCGCAATGGGTTAATGAACCGAAACGCGATATAGTCTATAGCTCCTTCCGAAGTCGTAGAAATGTTCCTGCAAAATTTGCTTGCAATCGGACTGGTGGTTTTTACATGAAAATGGCACAACCAAACAAACAAACAGAATTTCTTCCTTATTTATTAGATAAAAATAATTTTGTAAATTAATTGACTTGTATGTACTTGCGTTTTTTAACAGCTTTTTATTAACTTGGTTGGGTAAAGGATGGAATCTTAGAAGCCATTTTAAACACACTTCCCGTTGAGCTAGAGACTTGAAATTTTCTTCATTAGATCAGATCCCGATGACAATACGTGATTTTAAAATAATAATATCGAAAAACATTAGACAAATTAGCTTAATTTCAAAATTAAATTTTCATACAAAGATATAACAGAATTTTTAACAGAATTATTACAGAACCAAAATAAAATATTTTATATAAATTTACTAAACTCACCAATACCAATACCAATACGTATACGTAATCCATAAATGTTTTTTTTTTCTAGAAAAGACTATTGTTTTTTATGTAACCATTGCATTGTATGCGTACATATACATAGGTACATACTTCAAAATATGTAATAATATGTGCTTCGAAAATATTTTTGGTTTGAAAGATATGAATGTGTAAACAAATTAATGTGCCGCACTTGAGAACACAGTGTAAAATTTAATATGCATTTACTTAAAATTTAGTTAGCAAGTGTTAAATTTAAGTTTTTTTTCATCAAATCAATTGATTTTTAGTATACATTTTTATTCATAAAAGCAATGTGTTTATTTATAATATTTATATAGATACGTGTTTTTTAATTCAAAAACATTAGCATTTAGAAGTAAGCAATTTAATATATTCTCAATTACATACTTTTAAAAGCAAATTTTTTTACTACATACATATGTAGGTACAAACATGTACAAAAATGGTATGCATATTTTTATGTGTGCTGTACTATTAAAAACCTGCTAAAGCAGTCACACCAAATTCCCAAATTCCCAACTATTATTATTTAGTTGATTCTTCGATTTATTATTTTTTAATATGTAGTATTTATATGAATGGACGGTAAACATAAACGAACAAAAAAAAAATTTATGTATGCATATGAATGGACGGTTAACATAAACCAACAAAAAAAAAATTCAGAATGTTCTATAGCTAATAATTTCTATTTTTTAAATAGAATGCATGTATAAATTAAACATTTAAAAAAAAAAAAGAAATACTTAGCGTACCTAAATAACAGAAAACAAAAAAAAAGGAAAATGTAATACTGGAGAAAAATAAAGAAGAATAGAAAAAAAAGAGAACAAAAAATGTTACTTTGATTGTTTTTAAATATTTTTAAAGTCATAAGAAATAGACAAAAGAAATAGTATATTTTATTATGTAAAATAGTATATATACTATTTTACATAAGAAATAGTATATGTGCACATCTGATATTTCTCTACATAACAGATAGAAAAAAAGAACTATTAAAATGTTATGATTTTAAAAGAAAGGTTCATACGTTTGATATTTCCGTACATAACAGATAAAAAAAAAAATATTAAAATGTTATGTTATGAAAAGAAAGAAAAACAAGGCAGTGTATGAATCAAAGTTTTTAAAGGGTCGCATTTTAAGTGGAAATAAAGAACATTATAAAATTGCAATATTTTTATTTAAATTTTGACGTTTTCTTAATTTTTTAAAAATTTTGCCGCATTATGATATAATGCAACACTGAGAAGTTCGGCTCATAATATAGATACTATGTATATGAATGAATATATGGCTATTTATGTATGTAGTTATAGATTTATTATTTTTTTTTAATATGTAGGCAACAGTTATATTTATATGAATGGACGGTAAATATAAACGAACAAAAAAAAATTCAGTATGTTCTATAGGTTATAATTTATATTTTTTAAATAGAATGCATGTATAAATTAAACATTTAAAAAAAAAAAGAAATACTTAGCGTACCTAAATAACAGAAAACAAAAAAAAATTAAAATGTAATACTGGAAGAAAAATAAAAACGAATAGAAAAAGAGAGAACAAAAAATGTTACTTTGATTGTTTTTAAATATTTTTGAAGTATATTTCTTATGAATATATTTTGCACATCTGATATTTACCCACATAACAGATAGAAAAAAAGAACTATTAAAATGTTATGATTTTAAAAGAAAGGTTCATACGTTTGATATTTCCGTACATAACAGATAAAAAAAAAAATATTAAAATGTTATGTTATGAAAAGAAAGAAAAACAAGGCAGTGTATGAATCAAAGTTTTTAAAGGGTCGCATTTTAAGTGGAAATAAAGAACATTATAAAATTGCAATATTTTTATTTAAATTTTGACGTTTTCTTAATTTTTTAAAAATTTTGCCGCATTATGATATAATGCAACACTGAGAAGTTCGGCTCATAATATAGATACTATGTATATGAATGAATATATGGCTATTTATGTATGTAGTTATAGATTTATTATTTTTTTTTAATATGTAGGCAACAGTTATATTTATATGAATGGACGGTAAATATAAACGAACAAAAAAAAATTCAGTATGTTCTATAGGTTATAATTTATATTTTTTAAATAGAATGCATGTATAAATTAAACATTTAAAAAAAAAAAGAAATACTTAGCGTACCTAAATAACAGAAAACAAAAAAAAATTAAAATGTAATACTGGAAGAAAAATAAAAACGAATAGAAAAAAAGAGAACAAAAAATGTTACTTTGATTGTTTTTAAATATTTTTGAAGTATATTTCTTATGAATATATTTTGCACATCTGATATTTACCCACATAACAGAAAGAAAAAAAGAACTATTAAAATGTTATGATTTTAAAAGAAAGAGACATACGTTTGATATTTCCGTACATAACAGATAAAAAAACAATATTAAAATGTTATGTTATGAAAAGAAAGAAAAAACAAGGCAGTGTATGAATCAAAGTGTTTAAAGGGTCGCATTTTTAAGTGGAAATAAAGAACATTATAAAATTGCAATATTTTTATTTATATTTTGAATTTAGCTATGCAACGTTTTCTTAATTTTTTAAAAATTTTGCCACAATAAATTAATAATAAAAAAATTCAATATATTCTATATTACAACAGGTAATAATATAATTATAGACTGTGAGGGCAACTGTAAAAATTCAAAATTAAACAAGGAAAAAAGAAAATATCAATTCAATACCTATATTTGTCGTTACTAAAAAGAATAAAATAAAATAAATAAAAAAAATTTTTAAAAAAACAGCTTTTTTGAACTAAAAAGTAGAAAATAAATTTTTAATAGCAAATTTTTCTGTAATTTTCTAAACTATATTGCTACAATCGAGATTTCTTTGAAAAAGTTTATTTCAATATGTCAAATATATATATAAATATAAGTATATATAAGTTTTAAAGTCTGTGAAATTAAAATAAAAGCTGGAGGCAACAAACGCATAACTATAAACTTATATTTTTAAATTTTGCCTCCAGCTTTTATATTAATTTCACAGATTTTAAAACTTATATATACTTATATTTATATATATATTTGACATATTGAAATAAACTTTTTCAAAGAAATCTCGATTGTAACAATATAGTTTAGAAAATTACAGAAAAATTTGCTATTAAAAATTTATTTTCTACTTTTTAGTTCAAAAAAGCTGTTTTTTTAAAAATTTTTTTTATTTATTTTTTTATAGTATATATTATGTACGTACATTAATGTCTATTTGTGTAAATTTTTTAATTGTTTTAATAATTTAAATAATATTTTATATAATAATTTTTTAATTTTTTTGTATTGGTTTTTAATTAGGTTTTTTTGAAAAATTGCTAGGGATGTAATTGTATTAGTTATTTGATAATGGGCATGTAAGCTCGAAACGCGTCATAAAATTGTAATTTTTTAAATAACGAAAACTATAAGGTTGAAAAATAAAAAATATTTTTAAAAAAATGTTATTCTTTTTCATTTAACCGTTATTACACCCGCACGATAAGTACCGGGTATAATAAAATTACTCCTCCCTTTGTAAGATCTTGAAATAAGCAAACTAGATATACCTTCAAAGGTATGGATCAGACCAGAATCAAATTCAGAGTCGATTAAGCTTTGTTCGTCCGTCCATCCGCACGCTAACTCAAAAACTAAGAAAGCTGGAGTATTGAAATTAATACAAAATATTTTTGGATCAATTTGTAGGTTCCCTATTTTTTATACTTTGGTTGAGATCCGATCAAAACTTCGGGTAGCTCTCGAATAACTAACTTTTTGATCTCCACATTTTTCTTTAAAAATTGTTCAAAAATTCTACATCGTTTGAAGTAGACCCATGAAATTTTAATTACGGATACATATCCTAAAAAAATTAATTTTATGGAAGAAATTTTTTCTGTAGCCTCACCTAGCTAAAAGCAGCTATTGTTTGGCTTTGTCTGATAGAAGATATGCCGTATAGAACTTGCGTTACAATAATTTAAATATAGAGCTTTTTTGAACTTGGGAAGTTGAACTTTCTTCAGATTAACCAATCGAAAAAGTTACTCTTAATAAATTATTAATAAATTGCCAATATGTAAAAATGATTCTAGGCCAAGGGTACAGTATCGTAAAACAGACCGTAGTAAAAAACATTCAGCTTGCTAGTTGCTGGTGTTTAAAATTATATTTGCTGAAACATTTTATCTTGATGTATGAAATTATTTGAGCCTATTACAGAAAACGCGAATCGAATTGCGAACGAGTAATGTGTCAGTTTCTGAAAAATAACTGTTATTGAAAAAGTTACGAATAATTGTGAAGCAGTAAATTTTTTAAGATATGGGGATTATAATGTATGAAAATTTAAACATTTTAGTAATTTTTTTGCGGATTCATACATTTTTGTTCTAGGTTTTTAGCCTATTTCAAAAACATTTTTTAAAAATTTGCTTATTAGTTTCACTCTGTCCGTCTATGCGTCTGTTTACAAAACTTCTACACCGTTAAAGATAGAGAAAATAAATGTTAACCATGGGTACGTCTCATAAAACAATTAATTTTGTAGAGCAACTTTTTCATGTAGCCCCATCCATTACGAAGCTGCAGCCCCTCTAACTTTCCAAAAGCACTATTTCTAAATGCGTATATTTCATTTTCTACTTAACATTTTTTCAATCTGAGGACGCTATTCAACAAAATTTTTTTTAGCTTTGTAAATCAATATCAAAATTATACCATTTTTTTAAATTTAGTTTTTGAATTAAGAAAGAACCTTTAGAATTAGAATAAGTTTCCTCAAAAAATTTTTTGGACCACCCCCAAAAAATTGAAAATTTGATATTTTTAAACACCTATGACTTAGGCACCTGTATATATTTTTCTTCGTGACATAAAAATTAAAGCTCTAGTAATATATTTTTAAGTGTGTTAACAGTTTCTTTTTATTGTATAGGGTTCTAGAGTTCAGCCCCTCAAAATTGCAAAGAAGCCCTATTTTCAGATGTATATTTCCTAAGCACTGCGTAGTAGTTTTACAATCTAAAAACACTATAAGACTGGAAATTTTTTTACCTCTATAAAATAATATCATAATAATACTAATAATTTAGTATTTAAATTTATCTTTATGTGAAAACCAACTCCGCTTTTGTTTTACTTTTTCAAAGATACTGCTCGTAAAATTATTGCGGTCGGAATAATTACAGATCCCATTCATTGTCGTCGCAATTACGCTCGTTCTCCTAAACCACTGCACTCTTTTGTAATAGGATCACTTTATTCCAGCCTTCTTGAATTGGATTCTTAACTGCTGTTTGTCCACTCATTTTTACATGTGTAATTGAAAATAAATTTTGAATCGGGAAAATAGTATATAGTTACAATATTTGGTTCTTTTACCGGAAGGCGAGGCTTAATTAATAGAAAAAATACTTTTAATGATATTGATCTTATTAAATAGACTGAACTATCTTATCTAAATAGACTTTAGACCTTATCTTATCTTATCTTATTTTTTCACTATCTTTATACATGCATAATTCTTCTTTCTGGAAAGCTTAAAAACTCTACAAAGCTTTTAATATCTTCTAATTAAAGAAGAAGTTAAAAGCTTTAAATATAAATGCTGATGCATCTGTACATGATAATCTCTTCTAAATAAAGAAGAAGTTAAAAGCTTTAAATATAAATGATGATGTATCTGCATATGATCATATAACAATACGATTATCTAACAATATGATTATTCAACAATATGGTTATATAACAATATGAAATAAAAGCGGATACTAAAATAAATACATACACAACATTTTTCTGACCCTTATTTTTTTTGTATTATTGAATTCTCGCGTGCACCACCTAAAATTTAGGATTCAAAGAAAAGGAATGGAATGCCCATCACAAAATTAGTAAATATATAGGAAAGAGGGAATGAAGCGTTAGTAAAACTGGATTCGAAAATAAACATTTCGAAAAACGGGATAGGCTCCACACTCTTTGCGCTCTCATTATTTTAAATTCAAATTTGAAGACTAAAACTACTTTTTAATAAGACAAGATATTAAACCAGGTAAAAAAATGTATTCTAGCAATCAAATTCCAGAGAGAATTTTTTTTTTTCATAATTTTTAAGAAAAACCCAATAAACAGATTTCCATTTCATTAATTATTTTATCACAATAATCTATTTTAATTTTGTTTTTTATTTTCTTCATTTCCGTAAAATAACACAATCAATTTATTAAAAATATAATCATCACTACTCTCATAATCCTAATCATTTTTTTTGGTATCACATAAATTATTGAAAATTAATTTAAACATTTTAGAAACTCAATAAATCTTTACCAGATTACGACCCACATGATTATACCCGTATGAACCATGTTCAAGGGTATAATAAATTTACCATTACGTTTGTGACACCTTAAAGGAGTCGAGCTAGATAAAGTGTCAAAAGTATGGATCGGCTCAGAATCGAATTCTAGGAGGCTGCAATTTCTTTTATATCACTTTTGTAAAATTGTTAGTTTTGCTATTTAAATTCAGCATTTTCGGCCGCCGGGTTCGAGTAGCTGCCATACAACTTATTTCTTTATATGGAAATAACTCAGTATCTATTCAAGCTAGGTATCTGAAATTTTGCAAATGATGATCAAGTTTTATGGCAACAACTTTTGTAAAATTTAGTTGTGATGGTACGACAGGTTCGGGTAGCTGCCATAGAACTTCTCTTTTTAAATTTTTGAGCCGCCCCCTTTCTCCCTTTTATGAACTTTAAGGGTTTAAAAACTAAAAATTTCCTATTTTTAACCACATATAACTTGAACATCTGTCCAAATTAAAGCTTTAACATTGTATTTTTATTTCAGTTAACAACTTCTCTAAATAATATAAAGGGTCACCTCAAAATTGACGAAAGTGTGTGTTAATTTTTTCCAATGTTTTCTAACAAATCATCAATAACTATTTTTTTCTAATTTTTGTATTATTATTAATTAATTTTATTAAATATGTATATCTCACTTGTGCTCCTTAGTTGAAACTTATTATGAAATATTTTTTTATTTTGATAATTTGCTTTTTTGAAAATCCTTGAATTTTTCATTCCTAGTTTTTTTTTTATCGACCGCATACAATTACAATAAGGTAGGTATTGTTTTCATACTAAAAATTTGTACCCGAGATTTTAGCAAAACTGCACTACCCCGGTGCTTAGAAGGCTGTAAAAATTTTATTAGCGTGATGTTTGTCTCTGTGTGTGTGTGTGTTGGTGCGTGTATGTGGGCACGTGTACAGCCTAAAAACTGAGCGGAATTTTTTGATATTTCATATTTTAGATTTTGATGTAAATATCTCGGATTGATAAGCTTTTGGAGCAAATCGGACAACCGGTATCAGTTTACTAGTGTAATTTTTAAGTTTTTTATATATATTTCGTAGCAGTAAAATATTATGAGAAAAATTATTAAGACAAAGTTGTTACACAAGTAAAGAGCAACAAATTTTGCCATAGAATATTTTTTGCTCCGACCCAACTTTAACTTTTATTTAATTTTTTTTCTAAGCTGAAATTTCATACATATTATTATAACACGCCATATGAATTTATATGAACAAATTTTTTTTGTTTTTTTTTGTCTAAAAATTTATATATGTACATGCATATGTACATAAATACTAATATCTATGCATATTATTCTCCAGCTACTTGATGAGCAGATTCAATATTAATGTTATGTTTGTTTGCATTTGTTTACAGTTTTAATTATTTTTACTTCTAATACCTATTTTTGAATGAAAAAAAAATCATGTACATACTTACATAAATGTAAATGGATGTATGAATAAATGTACGTACATATATTATGCATTATTATATGCTTTTATATTAACTCGTCGGTTGCGGTTTATTTATTTGTCATTTTGTCACGCTTTTTATTATGTTCATAAACTGTTCGCAACACTTGTAAGTGTTGTATGGTGCAGAGAAAAGTGTACAGGTTTCGAAAGTGCGAGTAATTTTGTTCTAATCAAATTCACATGCAACTTTTTTTTTTAACTATTTATTTATCAATATTTTTTGAATAAAATATGTATACATACATATATTATGTATATATGAATTTAAAACTTAAATTTTTATCTCTTATTCATGCATACAATACACACACATATTTTTGATCTTTCCTCCTAATACATAGTATAATGTCGATGTCCATTGCACATGGTGTTTTTTATTAGCATATTTAGCAAAACACAATACATACATATAATATTTTTATGTAGGTATGTTGCTAAATTATTTTGTTTTACAACACTTTTTTTTTTCTTTATTTTAAAAAAACAATTTTAGAGTTTATATAAAATTTTAGTTTTACTTTAATTCTAAGTTAGTAATTTAAAAAATAAAATACTAGTATTCGCCCGCCCCTCGAAATTCGAGGTGTTTTAATTAGCAATTACAATACAGTATATACAGCATAGTTTCTTTATGATTTTATTTAAAATGTAAAAATACAATTTTCAATAATTAAAGCCTTTATGAATTTAGAATTTCTTTGCAAATGACATTTTTTGTAAAAAAAAACGGTTATTATTATCGTTTAGAAGTTGCCCTTGATTTATTGAGTATTGGAAACTCAATATATACCTATTATATATATATATTATAAGAAGCCTAAGATGGTAAATCATTGAGTAAAAGGGTTTTAAATGTCTATCAATACAGATTAAATATTATGATGATATTATGATATGTAAGAATTAATTTCGTTTAAAATATTAAAAAAAAACTAAAAAAAAAAAAAACAAAACAGAACTGAATCGAACTTGCAAGATTAAAAAGCAACTATTAATAACCCCACAATCTACCGCTGTACTAAAAGCTAACCTGAAATCTTAATGTTTATATTCAGTTATATTGTGAAATTCCTACTCCTACCATACAACCAATATTTTAAAATTTTTAATCGAAAAGAAAAAATAAAACAAAAATTTAACGGAATAAAAGCGTCTTTTTTGAATATGTATATTATAACGGCGTCTTTTTTGAATATGTATATTATAAGTATAGATTATACATACTATATGATACATATATATGTACATATACACATGGGTTTTTTATAAAAATGGAAAATTATTAATGAAAATCAGAAAATTTTGGAAAAATATTGATCTTGTAAGATGGCTGTACGGAATATTTATCATTTAAAGTTGGTTGGCAAATCATTGAGTAAAAGGGTTTTAAATGTCTGTCATTTACAGATAAATATTATGATTTAATTTGTATACCTATAAATTTACGATCGTAGCGTATAAGCTGTCTGGTCTTATTATTTAGTTATAAATATTGTTTGACATTTTTTTAAATTTATATCACAATTTCATTTCATATTTCTGCAATATCTTCATTTCGATAAATTAATTAATAATCAGAAAATTTTTGACGATCATTTCTTTACATAATTTACAATTAAAAATTTTTCCAAAAGTAGAGAATAGATGAGAACAAAAACGTAGAAAAATAGAATAAAATTATAAATTAACTTAATTAAATACGTAAAAAAGTAATGAAACTACAACTGATTATTTGATATAATATATTGCACTATTCCTTTTTAATACACACATATTTCACTGATAGATTTAATTCCTAAAGGCAACTCTTTGAAGACTTTTAAACAATTATAAAGACAATTTTTCTTTTGTTATTCAGTTTTAAAAATTGATAAATAGAAGTTAGTTTTATTTCTCGTATTGTGATTGTGAATATCGATCATACGGTTAAGAATGAAGTGGTGTTTTATTTTATTGTTAATTATTTTAAAAGCAATGAGAAACAATTCTTTTTATATGCTTTTATATTAACTCGTCGCTGTCGGTTTATTTATTTATTTATTTATTTATTTATTTATTTATTTATTTATTTGTCATTCTGTCACGCTTTTTATTATCTTCGTAATCTGTTAGCAACATTTGTAAGTGTAGTATGGTGCAGAGGATAGTGTACGGGTTTCAAAAGTGGGGATCATGTTGTTCGAATCCAGTTCACATGAAACATTTTTTTTTTTTTAACTATCTATTCATCAACATTTTTTGAATAAAATATGTATACATTTTTGTATATATCAATTTAAAACTTACATTTTTATCTCTTATTCATGCATACAAACATACACATTATATTTTTGATCTTTCCTGGTGTTTTGTATTAGCATAATTAGCAAAACACAATCCATACATATAATATTTTTATGTATGTTGCTAAGTTATTTTGTTTACAACATTTGTTTAATATTTAAATCAAAATATTTGCTGTCAACATTCTTTAATGCATATTGAATTAATGCGTATATGGTGCAGAGGAAAGTGTACAGGTCTTGAAAGTGAGTGTTAATGTGTGGACTGTGGTTCAAATCCAATTCGTATATGTATAATTTTTTTTTTTTTTTTTTTTAACTCTATTCATCAATATTTTTTAAATAAAATTTTATGTATAATAGATTCAAAACTTTATTTTTCTTCTTATTCATAATTCATGCATACAATACACATGTATTTGATCTTTCCTGCTATAATAATTTAGTTCAATCAATCTTGATGTACACATGGGTTTTGTATTAGGATTTAGCAAAACACAAAATATATAGGTACAATATTTTTATGTTGCTAAATTATTTTGTTTTAAAACATTTGTTTAGGATTTCAATCAGAATATTTGTTGTCAACATTCTTTATTGCATATTGAATATGTATGGCGTTAAAAATTAATGTTTTATGTGTTTTATTTAGGAATATTTATTATGTATATTGTGTATATAGATATACAAATAAAATTTTATTCAAAATAATTCCAATTGCCAAATTCAAACTACATACATACATAATATATTTTTGTATGTCCATAGTAAAGAATTTAAAAAGTAAAGATCATTACAAAATTATGCTTTTGCGCATTACGCATTATGATTTATAAACAAAATTTTGTCAACACAAAAAATTAAAACTACGTATGTAAATATGTACGTACGAATGTACATAATATTTATTTATTTATTTATATTCAGGTACCGTGGTACATAAATGTGTAACAGGTAGCTATAACCCTTGTTTCCTTGTAGGAATGTGGGGTGTACGTGATATAATGATATATAAAGTATTTACATATTGCGATATAGGAATATTTTTTTTTTTTATTTTATAATTATTGTACCCAGCCGGGAATCGAACCCGAGACCTCTCATTCCCTTATGAATGAGGAAACAATAATTAATGTATGTATGAATAAAAAATATCCCATATTTTTAAATTCAAATTATGTGTTTCATTTAAAACTAAAAAGTATAAAATAAAATAATATGTAAAAAAAATATTTTTTAAAATATGCTTTTATCGAAACCAAATTCGGCCCCTAAAAAGTAGAAAATAAAATTGATTGCAAAACTTTAGCTTTTTTGACTGTTATAATATAAAAGTGAATTGCTAGTGCAAGCATTTTGGACTGTTATAATATAAAAGTAAATTGCTGGAATAAAAAAGAAACACGAACCTCAAATTTCCTAGATTTTTATTTAACCTTATTCCAGCAATTTACTTTTATATTATAACAGTCCAAAATGCTTGCACTAGCAACTCACTTTTATATTATAACAGTCAAAAAAGCTAAAGTTTTGCAATCAATTTTATTTTCTACTTTTTAGGGGCCGAATTTGGTTTCGATAAAAGCATATTTTAAAAAATATTTTTTTTACATATTATTTTTTTACATACATGTGTATATGTATTAGCAAAACTTAGCATCTGTGATTGCAAAGAGTTGCTGAAGGAAAACTTGTTGGCAATCCGTATATTGTTTTGATGGCCTTCTTTTTCATATTATCTAACTTTCTTAAAAGATATTGAGAAGAACCACTCCAAAGTGGATTAAGATATTTTAAATTAGATAAAATATAAGAAGAGTAGGTATATGACAAATAAAGTTTTATCTAATAGAAAATTTCGTAACCTTTTTAGGATAAAAACCTAAGGTGAAATTTTTCTAGATATGTAGGCAATATGCTCATCCCATTTTAGACTTTTATCCAATATTAGACCTAAATAGTTAAACTTATTGACAACTTCGATTGTCTAAGTACTAAATGTGAAATTGGTGCTTTGGTGCTTTTTGTTATGGTATAATAATATTTTAGTTTTACTTGTATTTAAAGAAAGTTTATGCCTTCTTAGCCAAATATTGATTTTCTGAAGGTGAGAGTCTATAGCTCTTTATTCCCGTACGATAGGATCGGGTATAATAAAATTACTCCTCCGTTTGTAACATCTCGAAATAAGGGAGCTAGATATACCTTCAAAGGTATGGATCGGATCAGAAAAAAATTCTAAGACGATTGAGCCATGTCCGTCCGTCAGCACGCTAACTCAAAAACTAAGAAAGCTAGAACCTTGAACTTTACACAAAATATTTTGGGAGTAATTTGTAGGTTCCCTATTTTTTTTGGTTTAGTTTGGACCAAAACTTAGGGTAGCTCTCGAACACCTAACTTTTAGATCCCCACATTTTTTTGAAATAGAGCTATGAAATTTTAACTGCTGATAGATCTCACAAAAATATTAATTTTATTTTCAATAACTTTTTTCTGTAGCCTGACCCGTTACGGAGCTACAGCTCCTCAAAGGTTCAAAAAAGCTCTATATTTAAATTGTTATAGCACAAGTTGTATAAAGTATATCTTCATTTTGAAAACGCCAAACGATTACTGCTTTTATTTGCTTTAAAACTGTATATACAATAAATATATAGTTGTGGCATACGGTGTCTTAATTTACCGTTATGCGAAACTAAAATTTTGCAAAATCCTTTAACCCTTCTATCTTCTAAACGGTTTAAGTTGGAAACTTGCAATTTTTATAGAAGTTAAATCTTTGCAAATAAGTATGAGTCAATTCAGAAATTTTTTTGTATCAGCCCCCGTTTAGGAGCTGTAAGGGGTCAAAAACTGAAAATTTCCTATTTTTAAACACCTGTAACTTGAACACCTGTTAAAATTTTTTTGAAGTAATACACAAAAATTAAAGCTAATTGACGAAAGTGTTACTTGATTTTTTCAAATTTTCCAACAAATTTCTTTAACGAATTTTTTGCATTTTGTTTTACTCCATAATTTGAAATTGTTGAGGATATAAAAAGGGTAGTACAAAAAAATGTAAATAAATAAACAACATAACGGTTGCTTGAAGAATTTTTATTTATATGATATTGATATACATACATACTTATATAATATCATATTTATTTACATATCGTATATGTCACTGATGAATGAATGATAAGAGTATAGATGTATATTATATAGCGCCGCGTATTTACATACGTACATATATGTATTTTATTGTACTTATAAGAAATTATTCTGTCGATGGAATATTTAAATATAATATAATATAATATTTAAAATTATATTTACTATTTTGTACTTAGTAAATTTAATATACATTTACGCTTAGTATTAAATGGTACTATAGAATATTTGAAAAAGTTTTGCATTGATAATCGTTATGTGGAAGGTTGAAATCTGCTTTTGAAGAATGTATAAACATATAGTTTGAATATATGTACAACCCATAGTTCTAGAAATTATAAAATTCACCCAAATTATTTTAAAATACTAAAATATTAAAAAAATAATATTGTAAGCAGAGTGACAGGCTGTGAACATACTAACAGTTCGTACGGGTATCTAAGAGTTGACAAAGTCAACTGTATTCTTCCTCGTTTTAATTCATTTTCATTCCCTAAACCATATTTTAATACAGCGTCATCAGCATACAATTGCAAAGACCCTATCAAACTTAGTTTACTAATATCATTTATATAAAGCTTAAAGAGGTCGGGATGTAAAAATTGAACCTTGTGGTACTACTTTAATTACAGATTTTAGATTACTAAAACAATTATTTATTTGAACTTTCTGCTTTCGATTTAACAAGTACGATTTGAAAAAGTTAATGTTTTCTGCAGCGTATTTTACTCTTGCTGTAATGGAGTCGATTTAACTAACACCCGTAGTCTGAAAGACTTAGCATACGATAAATATCGCTCAAGCGATGATTTTGTATTCTGAAACGCTAGCGTTATATTGACGTGATGTTATCTATCTAAATCATCGCATGGCATTTCTGAAAAACTTTGCCAACGACGCGATAGCAATTTTTTGTCACGGCAAAATTCTTGTACGATAAATATCAATTTTAAGCAATTCTTAGGAATTAAGTATTTTTTTTTTAGTTTTTAGTTAAGTTTAAGTTTAAATAAAAATATAAGATTGGATAGAGTGGAAAGGAAGTATGTATAATTAAAAATAAATTAGTATTTTAATGAATGTTGTTTTTGTTTAGTATGTTTTAAAAATTAAAAAATTTTTTTTTTGTTTTATATATTGAACTAGCATGTACATACATATTAGTTATAAGTTGCAAGAAGCGCACGTATCTGGATAAAATATAAAATATAGAAACAAAAATAAAAAAGTTCGACTTTAAGCCCGCCCAAAAAATAGCCTTCAAAAACTAGGGTGCCACTTTTTGGTACTTTTCTCATTTTTTTTTATTTTTAATTTCTATTACAGAATCGGGGACTAGGTTGTTTTAATCACGTTCAGCATTTTGGACTGTTATAATATAAAAGTAAATTGCTGGAATAAAAAAGAAACACGAACCCCAAATTTTCCAGATTTTTATTTAACCTTTTTCCAGCAATTTACTTTTATATTATAACAGTCCAAAAAGCTAAAGTTTTGCAATTAATTTTATTTTCTACTTTTTACGGGGCGAATTCGGTTTTGATAAAAGCATATTTAAAAAAATATTTTTTTTTAAATATTATTTTTTTTTTACGATTAATTCATTGCTTAGTTATTATTGTTATTGAATAAAAAAAAATTATGTTAAATTATTTGAAGTTATATTGCATTGATATATGTATGCATGTATGTAAATTATTATTTTTGTATAATAGCGATCGGTTCTGTGGTGGATAGCTGATTTTTTTTTTGGTATTGCTTTGTAAACTCAATTGTAATAAATTAAATTTAAAGAAAAGATAGTAAAGACAAATTTTCTATAATTGCTTAATAATTGAAAAATGGTTTAAAAAGGGATAATTAAACAAAAAAAGCAAATGACACTTTTATTTATCTTATTTTGCTTAGGGGCGGATCAATGATCATTAATTAAAGTAAAAAATAAAATTTTTAAACATTATTACTATACATTTTGAGGTAAATTTACTAAATATATCTGTACCTAAAGTCCCTTAAAATATGATAATTGTCAATATTTTTAATAGATAGTTATTTTTAATCATTATGTTTTTGGAAGTGTGTTTGCGATATATAAATACATATGAATTAAAATTGTTAGGTATGTTACAAAAATAAAAGTTAATATCAAAATAATTATTTTTGTTATTCTTTTTTTTTTGTGTAGATACTCTTACTATGTAACATTTTCGAATGGCATAGTTTTGCGAAAATGTTACAATGATTCAAAAATTTATTGGTGCTATCTGTCAAATTCGCATTGCAAAATTAAGACAGGAAAGACATAAGAAGAAAAGAAACGATTATACCTCCCTACCCATCTATTACTAATATATCTTTGGTGGTGACATAAATACGATTTTCGATTTTCAAAGTGTCAAACTGCAATATGCGAACATCGTTTTGCGAAAGTAGCACTACATACTACATAGCCTACGCAAATTTTTCTCATTCAAATGTTTATCTCATTTTTACACCCTACACCTAAAGTATAGGGTATATTAACTTTGGTATGGTGTTTGTAACCACCAAAAGGAAGCGAGTTAGGTATAGACATGTATATATATTCTGAATCAGGATCATCGCCGGAGTCGATTTAGCGATGTCCGTCCGTCGGTCCGTCCGTCCGTACGCACGATAACTCAAAAAATAATGATGCTATCTTGATGAAATTTATATAGTAGGTTACTAATTACGAAAGAAAGGCTAAGTTCGAATCTGGACAAAATCCGTCCATGGGTTCGGATTCTGGAAGCTTCCGAATGATTCCGGAGCAAACGAGATTATCTCCAAAAGCAACAAAGATAGAACCTTCAAATTTTGTACAATGATGTTTCTTCCCGTTCGATTTATGTCTCTGAAATTTAAGAGGATTTGGTCCATGGGTTTGGGTTTTGGAAGCTTCCGAACGAGCACCAGAGCAAATGAGATTATCTCCAAAACCAACAAAGATAGAACCTTTAAATTTTGTACAATGATGTTCCTTCCCGTTCGATTTATGTCTCTGAAATGTGAGAAGATTTGGTCCATGGGTTCGGGTTTTGGAAGCTTCCGAACGAGCCCCAGAGCAAACGAGATTATCTCCAAAACCAATAAAGATAGAACCTTTAAATTTTTTATAATGATGTTTCTTCCAGTTTGATTTATGTCTCTAAAATTTAAGAGGATGTGGTCCATGGGTTTGGATTTTGGAAGCTTCCGAACGAGCCCCAGAGCAAATGAGATTATCTCCAAAAACAACAAATATATAACCTTTAAATTTGGCCGAATGGTGTTTTTTCATGTTTGATTTAGGTCCCTGCAATTTGAGAGGATTTGGCCATGGGTTTAAATTTGAAAGAATTTGAACCGTGGATTCGAATTTTGGAAGCTTCCGAACGAGCCGCAGAGCAAATGAGATTATATCCAATACGAACAAAGGTAGAACCTTTGAATTTGGTACAATGGTGTTCTTTCGTGTTTGATTTATGTCTCTGAAATTTAAGAGGATTTGGTCCATGGGTTTGGTTTTGGAAGCTTCCGAACGAGCCCCAGATCAAATGAGATTATCTCCAAAACCAATAAAGATATAACCTTTACTTTTGGCAGAATGGTGTTCTTTCATGTATGATTTAGGCCTCTGAAATTTGAGAGGATTTGGTCCTTGGGTTCGGATTTTGAAAGCTTCCGAACGAGCCTCAGAGCAAATGATATTATCTCCAAATGCAACAACGACATAACCATTAAATTAGGCAGAATGGTGTTCCTTCATGTTTGATTTATGTTTCTGAAATTAGTAAGGATTTGGTCCATGGGTTCAAATCTTGGAAGCTTCCCGACGAGCCCCAGAGCAAACGAGTATATCTCCACAACCAACAAAGATAGAACTTTTATTTTTAGTACAAAGGTGTTCTGTTATGTTTCCTTTTCTGTAAAATTGGAAACTCACATTTGAAAGAATTTGAACCATGGGTTCGTATTTTGGAAACTTCCGGACGAGCACAAGAGCAACGAGCATATCTCCAAAACCAACAAAAGAAGAACCTTTAAATTTAATAGAATGGTGTTCTGGCAAGTTTTCTTTATGTTCCTGAGATGGATTCGATGAATTGGAGTGGCAATTCGGGTAGCTGACACAAACCTCCCAAGGACTACCAATCTTCGAAAATAATTAAGATAGAAACTTAAAATTTTATACAAGGGTGTCAAGCATATCCCAAGCAGATGCCTCTTTTACGTTCTTGAAATTCGAGTTGAATAAGACAGAAAAGGGAAGAAGTTCAAGCAGCTGCCAAAAACACTTATGGATTTTTAATTTAATTCGAATTATTCAGGTGTAGGGTATTAATAAGTCGGTTGCATCGACTTACTGTTACATTTACTTGTTTCTTTATATTTGTGGCATCACTTGTTCACCACATAAATTTTAGTCATTCATGGTGTAGAAAAGAAGGAATAAAACGTAAAAGTGCAAAATTTTTAGATATTCCGAACGCGTTTAGGAGAAATCATGAAAAACGGATTAGAAAAAAAAGTTTTTGTATTTTCCCATCCTTCAAAATGAAGATTTTTCTTAAAAATTTTAAATTCGTGATTTTCGGCATGTATAACTTTGCCACCCTGTGCAAATTTCTTTTTTTTTAAATGTGATTAGGTACCCATTCTAAATTTGGTTAGGTATCTATACGCATATACTTCTTTCATTGTTAACTGACTTGATATCATTTTCTTACCATTGGTTACATGTTAAGTGTCATAGACCTCTTTTTATTAGATATGGTATATGTATTAAAATAAAAAATTTTTTTATACCCGTACGATAAGTATCGGGTACATTAAAATTGCTCCTCCGTTTGTAACACCTCGAAATAAGCTAGCTAGATATAACTTCAAAGGTATGGATTGGATCAGAATAAAATTCTGAATCGATTAATCTTTGCCCGTCCGTCCGTCTAAGAAAGCTAGAGTCTGGAAATTAAAAAAATATTTTTGGATCAATTTGTAGGTTCCATATTTCTTTTGGTTGAGATCCGATTAAAGCTTCGGGTAGCTCTCGAACAACTAACTTTTTGATCTCAACATTCTTCATATAAATTTATCAAAAATTCTACATCGTTTGAAGTAGAGGCAAGAAATTTTAACTGCTGATAGATATCATAAAACTATAATTTTACGGAACAACGTTTTTCTGTAGCGCCACCCGTTACGGAGCTGCAGCCCCCCAAAGTTCGGAAAAGCTCTATATTTAAATTGTTATGACAAGTTTTATAAGGTATATTTTCAATCTGGAAACGCCAAACGACAACTGGGTTTTATCAACTTTATAAGTATATACAGCATAAATATGTGGCTTTGCCATGCTGTATTTTAATATACCAAATATATAGCAAAGACCTGTAAGAGGTGAAAAACTGAAAATTCTTTATTTTTAAACTCCTGTAACTTGGGCACCTGTACAATTTTTTTTTTACTAATATACAAAACTAAAGCTACAATATTATTGTTGTTAATAATTTGTGTTAATAATTTTTCTTAATAATATAGGGTTACCTTTGATTGAATTGACGAAAGTGTTCTTCAAAAAAAAAAGATCAAATAAACATCTATTTAATATCAAAATTTATTCTTCAATATATCTACTCTTTTACTATTTTCTAGGCTTATTATGGAATATTTTTTAATTTTGTAAATGTGCTTTTTTGAAAACCCTTGGTTTTTTCCATTACTTGTTAATTTTAAAAAATACTTTAATTTTATGGAATTTTTTGGATCTATTTTTTTTGGTTTTTTAGGATCAAATAACACAAATTTGAATAATAACGTTAAAAATTTATTTTTTTTGTTATTTTATTACTAATTATTTTTTTATACCCTACACCTAAAGTATAGGGTATATTAACTTTGGTATGGAATTTTTAACCACCAAAAGGAAGGAAGAGTTAGATATGAACATGTATATATATTCTGAATCAGGATCACCTCCTGCGTCGATTTGACGATGTCCGTCCGTCTATCAGTTCGCACGATAACTCAATTAGTAAAGCTATATTGATGAAATTTATATAGTAGGTTACTAATTCTGAAAGGGAGGCTAAGTTCGAGTCTGGACAAAATCGGATCATGGGTTCGGATTCTGAAAGCTTCCGAATGATTTCGAAGCAAACGAGATTATCTCCAAAACCAACGAAAGTGGAAGCTTTCAATTTTTTAAAATGATGTTCCTTCCCGTTTGATTTATGTTTCTAAAATTTAAGAGGAATTGTTCCACGGGTTTGAATTTTGGAAGCTTCCGAACGGGCCCCAGATTATCTTCAAAAAGAGATTATCTTCAAAACCAACAAAGATATAACCTTTAAATTTAGCAGAATGGTGTTCTTTCATTGTTGATTTAACTCTTCAAAATTTGAGAGGATTTGGTGCATGGGTTCGAATTTTGGAAGCTTTCGAAAGAGCCTCAGAGCAAACGAGATTATCTCCAAAACCAACAAAGATAGAACCTTAGAATTTGATACAGTGGTGTTTTTTCGTGTTTTATTTATGTTTCCGAAATTTGGGAGGATTTGGTTCATGGGTTCAGATCTTGGAAGCTTCCGAACGAGCCCCAGAGCAAACAAATATATCTCCACAACCAACAAAGATAAAACCTTTATTTTTAGTACAAGGGTGTTCTGTTATGTTTCCTTTTCTGCAAAATTCCAAACTGACATTTGAAAGAATTTCAACCATGGGTCCGTATTTTGGAAACTTCCGGACGAGCATAAGAGCGAACGAGCATATCTCCAAAACCAACAAAAGTAGAACCTTTAAATTTAGTACAATGGTGTTCTGGTATGTTTTCTTTATGTCCCTGAGATGGATTTGATAAATTGGAGTGGCAATTCGGGCACCTGACACACGCCTCCCAAGGACTTACAAGCATATCTTCGAAATAGAAACTTAAAATTTACAAGGATGTCAAGCATATCTCAAGAGGATGCTTCTTTTACGTTCCTGAAATTGCGAATTGAATAAGACAGAAAAGGCAAAATATTTTGCAAGATTAGAATTAATTTTATTTTTTTTATATTTTCTTATATGATAACTACATTTTTTATTTTATAATATTGTTTAATTTATTTAATAAAACCGAAAAAAAAAATCTTAATAATAACTCCTATATGGTATCTTTCTCCAATTTCTTTTTTTAATTCCTTTCATTTTGTTTTTTTAGACTTTTTGCAAGTCTAAAGAAACTTTTTAATATTGATGCTTCAGCTTTTATTAATGATATTTTATCTGGATATGTTGAACGTTTTGTTTTGCGATGTACATAAATAAGTTTATCTTCACCATTTGTTAAAATATTAACTTTTAATGTAAAAACTAAACCGCATATAAATTTTCTTAATGTTCTTATATAATGATTATGATTACTATTTTTTATTGGTTGATAATATGCAATCCATACATAATGATAAATAGTTAAAAATCTCATTAAATAATTATTATTTGTCAAAACAACAATTGGACATTTTGGATGATAATGTGATATTGTTATTGCTGATTTACCACTTTTTGTTAATATAATTATTGCTGATGCATTCATTTGATATGATAATTTAACAACATTTTCTAAAAATAATACACTTGGTGATGTTTTTTTTATTACTGTTCTTTTTAATTCATTTGTTTGTAATGTTGAAAATTCTCCAACTGCTATTATATAATTATCAATAATATCAACTAAAGCTTTATGATATGCAAAATTTCTTATTTGCATTGAATCACATATAAATTTATCTGGTAAATAATAAAAATAATTATAACTATCTTTATCAATTAATATTTCTTGATCTAATATATTTGATGATGAAAAAAAATTTGCCATTAATATTGGTTTACATGCTTTTGAAAATTGTTCCATAATATATTTTGTTGTATTTGTTAAATTAATTATTTCTTTTTTACCACAACCAAATTTATATAAACATAAATAAAGACCATCAAAATTTTTAATCATTGATTTAATATATTTACATATATCTGTTGTTAATTGATTTGGAAATTTTTCAACATAAACTTTAATAAATATTTTACAATTTCTATATTCATTTAATTTAAAAAATTTTTTAATATCATCATATATATAATATTCGTCTTCAGGTATTACAATTGCTTTTATTTCATTTCGCATAATAAAATTTAAATCATCTAATTCTTCTTGTGTCATTTTTGCTTTATCTATATCAATACCACTAAATTCAACACGATCTAATGTTTTAATAAGACCACCTTTTTGTATATAACATTCAGCTGATATATTAACTTGTCTTATTATTTTTAATTTAACAAAATTACCAATTAATATAATACCATTTTCTTTTAATTTTTTTATATATGTTATACAATTAACATATATAGCACGTTTTGATGATTTACCAGCAAAATTACGATCAGCTGTTATTATAACTGTATTACCAGTTTTTAATTCGATTGTCATAAAATTTCTTATAAAATCACCAACTCTTGGTTGACGTGTTGTTAATACTACCATTAAAGCTGGATGTAATACTATACCAATACTTTTAAATATAAATCTTTTTGTTTCCAGAAAACGTTGTAAATAATATTCTAAATCTGATGGTGTGTTTGAATACATATGTATTATGAAAACTTGAATAAAAAGTTCTAAAATTAAGAAAAAAAATAATTTATTAGTTAAGTTTAGCAACATATCGTACATTATTTCATTGAAACGCAAGTTACATATAATTCGAACTTCACTAACCAAAAATAAGTTAACAGAAATGCTAAATTACATTTCCTGTTATTTAGTTATTCAAAAAAGTTGAATAAATTAATGTTAACTTTGGTTGGTCAAGGTTAAATTGTATTATATTCAAATATACCGAATATAAAATAATTAATAAAGGAAATAATCCAAACGTAGAATTTAAATTATTTTAATTTATTTTTTTGGAACTCCTTATTGATTCTATAAGAATTTAATTTTTATTTACTTCTGCTTTTTTCCAAACAAACAAAATTCCAATTTTTCAATTACATTAATTATTTATTAAAAATTTTTTTTTTTAAATTTAAAATTTTACATCTATTTACAAAAAACCAAAAAAATATAAACATGAATGCATTTCAATCTTCAACGAGATCATCTTCAGAACTACACGATTACCATATTAAAAATGTTCAAAAAACAAAACAAAGTGAGAAAAAAAATTATTTGCAAATATTGACCTGAAATCTTCACATATTAACAAGTTATCGAAAATTTTTTATATTTTAAATTAAATACCTACATATACTAATATTAAATGAATACAAAAAAAATTTTTCTTTATTTTAATTTAAATTTAAAAAACTGGTAGGTAAAAATAAGAATAAGAACAAGTAAATTATACAGTAAGTCGATGCAACCGACTTATTAATACCATAAACCTGAATAATTCCAATTAAATTAAAAATCCATAATTTTTTTGGAAGCTGTTTGGACTTCTTCCCTTTTTTTGCTTATTCAATACTGGAGGAACGTAAAAGAGGCATCCTTTAACACCCTTGTAAAAAATTTCAAGTTTCCATCTTTATTAATTTCAAAGTATGCTTGGGAGGCGTGTGTCAGTTACCCGAATTGCCCATCCAATCCTTATCTCTGGGACATAAAAACATGTCAGAACACCTTGTACTAAATTTAAAGATTCTACTTTTGTTGGTTTTGGAGATATGCTCGTTTGCTTTCGGGCTTGTTCGGGAGCTTCCACAATCCGAACCCATGGACCAAATCCTTTTAAATTTCAGATATATAAATCAAATATGAAGGAACATCATTGTACCAAATTTAACGGTTCTATCTTTGTTGGTTTTTGAGATAATCTTTTGCTCCGGAATTATTCGGAAGCTTCCAGAATTCGAACCCATGGACCCATTTTTCCAGATTCGAGCTTAGCCTTCCTTTCATAATTAGTAATCTACTATATAAATTTCATCAAGATAGCTTTGCTAGCTTTTGAGTTATCGTGCGAACGGACGGATGGATTCTGAATCAGGATCACCTCCTGAGTCGATTGAACGATGGTTCAATCGACTCAGGAGGTGATCCTGATTCAGAATATATATATGTATGTCCATATCTACACTTCAGGTGTAGGGTATAAAAAGAGTTTCATTCAACTATATACCAAGGATTACTAATAATCTAAAAACAGCATATAAGATGTTTGATTTACAAATTGTTTATGAAAGTCAATAAATTAGTAATAATAATAATAATAGTAATAATAACAATAATAATAATAATAATAATAATAGTAACAATAATAATAATAATAGTAACAATAATAATAGTAACTATAATAATAATAATAGTAACAATAATAATAATAATAATAGTAATAATAATAATAATAGTAATAATAATAATAGCTGCTACAGTGGAGCTATATTTGGTTATATCATGCAGTAAAGTGTTATATACTGCTGCACGTTGCATTCCACTAATCGCCCTGACTTTGTAGTAAAATAATAATATTAATAAGAATACTAATACCAATTATAACAGCCGCTACAGTACCAGTGGGGGTTGCCTTCAATAATTACCTCATGTAGTAAGGTGTTATATACTACTACATGTTGTAACTGTTGTAATGGCTACAGTCACTGTTAGTAAAATAGTAATAGTAATAATAATAGGCGGATTCGTTGTTTCCTTTCAGTCCCACTCCAATGTTTCCGTATCCATTTCCTATCCCTACTCCCTAGCCACTATATTGCGTTCGCAGGTAAGGGTTTCATCCCATTATATTGGCTAGAGGGGCAGGTCGATTTAGTCATTAAGAATCTGACACTACCAAGGGGAAAATTCTTAGTGTCTTTGGAAGACTCCCACCTCTCTTAGAAAAAAAAATATTTGCTCGGCTCCACTAAAAGATAAAAAAAAGAACCGATAAAAAATTCTGGTATATATAGAGTTTTAGGCAGAGAATATAATACAAGCTATTATGGCCAAACAACGAGACAAATTGGTACCAGATTTAAAGAGCATATGAATTATATCAAGGGACAGTATACAAAATCTAGATTTTTACTACACGTACGTGAAAAATTACATTTAAATTTAGATGCATTAGAGCCTAAAATTAATCAAAATGGTCAATAAAGAATCAAAATTGGAAGCATATGAAGCCTATTTTATCCATAAAGACAACAATATGAATATTAATAAAGGTAACATCGGTACCTTTCTATTTGACTACATTTAATTATTTATTACATATTTCGCCGCACTATTGAAAATAGGATCTTTTTGCAATTTTGAGAGGCTATAATTCTGAAACCCTACACAACTTAAAGAAACTACTTAAAGAAACAACTTAAAAATATATAACTGAAGCTTTTTTTATGTCTTGCCGAAAAAAATGTGTACAGGTGCTTGCAAATTTTGAATTTTTTAGCCCTAATACTTCTTAAACAGGGGTGGTGCAAAAAAAAATTCTAACGAAACTTATACTAATTCTAAAAGTTCATTCTTATCTTAAAATTTCAGGTTCCTATCTAAAGGGGTGCCAGAGTTATGAAAAAAGAAATTTCATGCAAAATGTGGTTTTCACATAACGGTAAATTGAAATAGTAAATTACAAAATATTACATAATTTTGGTATTGTTTTATATAGATAATAAAATTTTCGGTCTTCTGGCGGTTTTAGATTGCAAAACCATTACACAAAGCATATACATCTGAAAATGGGGCTTTTTCGCAATTTTGAAGAGCTGTAACTCTGGAACCCTATATAACCAAAATAAACCTTTAACACACGTAAAAATATATTACTCTAGCTTTAATTTTTATATCTTGCCGAAGTAAAATGTATACAGACAAATGTGTACAAACAGACGGAGGGACGGACAGAGGGAAACTAACAGGCAATTTTTTTAAATTTTTTTTGGAAATGTACTAAAAATAGAATTCTGGTTGCAAAATATTAAAAATTAGGCAACATCTCAAGACTTAATACTAATTCGCAAACTGCGAACATATAGCATACTGTTCAGTTAAGCTAAAAGTTAAGTTTTAAGAATTGGGACAAAACGGAATATTCAAAATAATTTTCATGATAGTTTACTTACGTTGATATTGTAATATATCATCAAAGTTCTCACTATTTGATATACTTAGCGCAATTTTATGATAGCGTTTTGGTGTGATAAATTTTGTTATTTGTGTTGTACCGCGAAATCTTGTCCTCCAATCAGTTTCAGAGTTTTCAATTTTTTCACAAATATAATTTGTACCATCATCATAATCATCGCCTTGTATTGCTAATCTAAGCACTTTTTTTATTTTTTTTAATGGATCTTTAATTAAAACAAAAAAAATTTTATTAATCAAATTATATTATTATTACTATTATTATAATATTATATTATATTACCAACTGCTGGTAATTCTGAATGCTGAAATTCGATATCTGAATGCGATAAAAGACTACGAGAAACAAATGAAGAAAAAATTTGAGATTTTAATTTAATTGTAGTACGTTTTTTTTTTTTTTTCAGTTTTTGGTCATTTGGTCTATTTAAAATCGCAACACGCATTTCATAAAGTTCACCTCCTAATTCATTACGAGGTTGTAAAAATTTTGTAAAATTATCTTCTATATTAAAGCTTGACATTATTCTGTTTTACAATTTTATTGATTTTGATAAAATATTAGACAATTTTCTTTTTTACAAAATAAAAAAATTAATATAAATATAAAAGACTGTAACATGTGAAAATTAGAAATATAAATTGATAATGAAAAAAAAAAGTTTTATGAAAATTTGACAAAAAAATAAAATAAAAATATTTTAAAATTTTAATTATGAATTAAAAATATATATTTATGTAGATAGCATGTATGTACATTATGAACTTAATTGTTTCAGAATGCCTTCCAGATATCTTATCAATTTTGTGCAAAATACAAATAGTACAGTATATTCTTATAAATTTTGTTAAAATGACTACAAGATCTTATACTTAGCTAAACTTCAGATGAGGAAAAAATTAACAAACATTATTAAAATTAGGTATAGGTAATAATATAAGATTATCATTAGTTTTAATAACCCATAGATTGAAAAATATTTTCTTTTATCTGCCTCTTTAAAACTCTTTAAATTTTAAACCCTTTAAATTTTAGATAAGAAAACCAAAAAGAAAAATTTTAGAGTATTCTGGTGTGAGAGTACTTTAGAAAACTTACGTTCAGACTATAGATAATGCCGAAAGCAAATCTTTTATTTATAAAATTGGATAAACTTATTAAATGTAACCATATACATTTATATCTTTATATTATTAAAATCATTTTCCAAATTATTAACCGAAATTTATATCTTAACTTATTATACATAAAACTGGATTTCAGAATTGTTTAATAATAATTTCGCTTCTACTTCTGGGAAATCATGAAACCACACAAGCGATAATTAAGATTAGAAGCAAAAGACTATAATCATCAGTTTAATTTTTTTTATATTAACAACTCTATCAGGCCAAAGCTTCCTAAACTATGATAAGACAAAACTAAACTATGGTAGATAAAACTTATGCCCTTTTAAAAGTGGAAGGTGATATTTATTTGATAATACCCTGAAATTGTTAATGCATTAGTAAATATCGCACTAAATTAGATGATTGAATTTTATTATCTGTCAAATTTTTAGTGTACTCTCGACTACCCTGGAAATTCGCACTCAAAGAGCAAAAGATGTAAGGCAACAAGTATTAAGTGTCTAGTGTCAAGTGCTACTCCAATAGGTTCGGAAACGCACTCAATATATATAAGGTATAGGTAGCACTAAATATGCTAGATAAAACTTAAGCCCCTTTTAAATGTGGAAGGTGATATCGATTTGATAATATCTTAGCTAAAATTATTAATGTATTAGAAAATATCGCACAAAATTAGCTGATCGAATTTGATTATCTGTTAAATCTTTAATGTACTCTCGACTACCCTAGAAATTCGCACTAAAAGAGCAAACCATGTAAAGCAAAAAGTATAAAGTGTCTAGTGTCTAGTGTCCAGTGCTAGTTCGAAAGTAGTGTCAATAGGTTCGGAAGCGCCCTCAATATAATAAGGGTATTCGTAGCACAATTTCAAGATGAAAGTTTAAATTAATGAACACAAATTTTGAAAAAAAATGCCAGTGGACATTATCACAGCTAAAATAAACTAAAAATTTTTAGAAATTTTCAAATAAAAGGAAATAAGACAGTGGTCTGTGTATAACAAAGTAAATATAGAGATAAACTTATTGTTCAGAACGATTTTTTTATTTTAGTACAAAGAGCTAAATAAAACGTATGAAACATGTTAAAAATTTGAATAGAGTAAAACTTCTTCTCTTTAAATTACATTTCTTTTTAGCAAGGGCATGACTATTATTTATTAATCTCTGCAATTATTCTAATACTATTGAAACTACCTATAGTTAGGTAAACTGAAATACTTAAATGTGATATTATATAATTCTTCATATATTTTTTAGCATATTTCAAAAAAAAATTTTGGAAAAATGTGCCTTTGTCCGTTCTTCCGTCTGTTTACAAAACTTCTACACCGTTAAAGAAAAAATTTTAACTATGGATAGGTCACATAAAAAAATTAATATTGTAGAACAACTTTTTCATGTAGCCCCACCCGTTACGGAGGTACAGGTACAGGTTTTTTTGGATCACCCCGGTTTATGAGCTATTAGGGCTCAAAAATTGAAAATTTTCTATTTTTAAACACCTGTACAAATTTTTCTTCGGCAAGACATTCAATAACATATTTTTACGTCTATTAACTGTTTTTCTTACCTATAAAGAGTCCTCGACTTACAACTCTTCAAAATTGAAAAATGTCCTATTTTCACATTTTTTCTTATTACATATGCAATTTTAAAATTTTGGTGCAAGTCACAATTCTAAACAGTTTGTATTATCTTTTGGAAATGTGCGCTTTTAAAAACCGTTGGTTTACATTCTGCCTTGTTTAAATATATAATAGTTTGCTTTATATTGAGGATATTGTATTTTAGTTTTAAATTTTTTCAATAAAAAAAACATTTTTTTAATTTTTTTCGGATGTAGTGATGTATTAATAAAATTAAAGTTTTCTGAAAAGTTTTTGGGGATACATTACTTATAGTTTATTATATCGTGATTTTAATTAATTTTTTATGAGACCTACCCATGGTTAACTCTTTGTTATTTTCTACTTTACTACTTTTCTACTTCTTCTCTTTGTTATTTTCTACTTTAATAACATATAGAATTTATTGCATTTTCAATCATTTATAACGAAAGAAAAAAAATTCTTAAATGTTTTATAAATTATTTTATTTATTTACAAATCTTTTTGAATTTTTTTTTCGAATAATATACTAAACGACAGTTATAAGTTAACTCAAATTTATAATCCTCTAAGTATTTAAAGGGAGTTAAAAGTTATATCGTAAATCGTTTTGTTTTTTAGTAATAATATTTATTAATAAAAAAAAATAAAATATCAATAAATTAATATATATAAAAAGGAAAAAAAAAATACGGTTGCTTTAGCAAAACCAATTTTTAACGCGAAACAAAAATTTTTATATATACTGAATAAAAATTCTCTACTATCACGATTTTTACGTACGCCATATTGAAGGCCTCTATTCCGTTTTAGGTATATACATATACATATATTTATATGCCTAAATTTTACTTAAGGGGAAAATTCATCAACGCGTCGCTGAACACGTCAAAATATACATACATGCATGTAAACTAAATTTACTAAACTTTTTTAATATTTATCTACCTTAAATATTGATAAAAACAGACATATATAAGGCACTTACATATAGGTAAGTATGTACACATAAAATATTGCAAAAATTCGTCTAATTGGCAGTACTTGGCACCACTTTAAATACAATTTAGAGAGTTCAAATTTTTTGAATTGATTATTTTGTTCTGGTTAATAGTAGGATATAAGTAGCATTTTTTTTTACTATTTATTCAAATTTGTTAATTCATATTTTCAGCACATTTCCAAAAAAATTTTGAAAAAATGTGACTATTAGTTTCACTCTGTCCGTCCGTCTGCCCGTCTGTCCGTTTTTCCGTCCGTCTGTTTACAAAACTTCTACACCGTTAAAGATAAAGAAAAAAATGTTAACCATGGGTAGGTCTCATAAAAAAACTAATGTTGTAAAATTTTGAGGCAAGAAAAAACTTAGTATAAGTTTACTCACAAAATTTTTTTGGACAACTCCCTGTTTATGATCTATTAGGGCTCAAAAATTGAAAATTTCCTTTTTTTAAACACCTGTAACTTAGGAACCTGCACACATTTTACTTCAGCAAGATATAAAAATTAAAGCTATAGTAATATCTTTTTACGTGTGTTAAAGGTTTATTTAAGTTGTATAGGATTCCAGTGTTACAGCTCTTCAAAATTACGACAAAGCCCCATTTTCAGATCTACATATCTCATGCTCTGCGTAATAGTTTTTTTTATGTATAACTCCGGCACGCCTTTAGATAGGAACCTGAAATTTTGAGAGAAAAAAGAACTTTTAGAATTAGTATAAGTTTCCTTAGGAAATTTTTTTGCATCACCCCCTGCTTAAGAGGTATTAGGGCTGAAAAATTGAAAATTTGCTTTGTTTAGGCACCTGTAACTTAAGCATCTGTACACATTTTTCTTCGGCAAGACATAAAAATTAAAACTTCAGTAACATATTTTTACGTGTGTTAACGGTTTTTTTTTAGTCATAAAGGGTTCCGGACTTACAGCCCCTCAAAATTCCAGAAAACTGTTATTTTCACATATTTTCTTATTACAAAATATTTCTTAAATTTAATTTTTTAGATTTTCAAATTTTTGTGCAAGTCACAATTCTAAACAGTTTGTATTGTGTTTTGGAAATGTGCGCTTTTAAAAACCATTATTTTACATTCTACCTTGTTTTTTTAATTTACTTAGCTGCATTTTTTAGTGAATTATTATCATTTTCTAAAAAGCTTGCGACTTTATATAGAAGTCAATCAAATGTCTCTGAAGTAAATTACTGTTATATGACAACAAGTAAAATATTAATAAAACGAGGAAGAATACAGTTGCCTTTGTCAACTCTTAGATACCCGTACGAACCGTTAGTATGTTCACAGCCTGTCACTCTGCTCACAATATTATTTTTTTAATATTTTAGTATTTTAAAATAATTTGGGTGAATTTTATAATTTCTAGAACTATGGGTTGTACATATATTCAAACTATATGTTTATATGTACATTCTTCAAAAGCAGATTTTAACCTTCCACATAACGATTTTCAATCCAAAACTTTTTCAAATATTCTATAGTACCAGTATTAAGCGGTAAATGTATATTAAATTTACTTAGTACAAAATAGTAAATATAATTTTAAATATTATATTATATTAATGCGTACATAGTATATTTATATTGTTATAAGTATATCGCCATACATTGCAATATTTCTTTAAAAATATTTCCATTCATAGAATAATTTCTTATAAGTACAATAAAATACATATATGTATGTAAATAAGGCGCTATATAATATACATCTATACTCTTATCATTCATTCATCAGTGACATATACGATATGTAAATAAACATGATATTATATAAGTATGTATATATATTAATAGCATATAAATAAAAATTCTTCAAGCAACCGTTATGTTGTTTATTTATTTACATTTTTATGTACTACGCATTATATCCTCAACAATTTCAAATTATCGAGTAAAACAAAATGGAAAAAATTCGTTACAGAAATTTGTTAGAAAATTTGAAAAAATCAAGTAACACTTTCGTCAATTATAAAGTAACCCTATAATATTAAAAAAAGTTGTTAACAGAAATCAGAGTATAATATTGAAGCTTTAATTTTTGTGTATTACTTCAAAAAAATTTTAACAGGTGTTCAAGTTACAGGTGTTTAAAAATAGGATATTTTCAGTTTTTGATCCCTTACAGCTCCTAAACGGGGGGTGATACAAACAAAATTTTTGAAATGACTCATACTTATTTTCAAAGATCTAACTTCTGTCAAAATTTCAAGTTTCCAACTTAAACCGTTTAGAAGATAGAAGGGTTGAAGGATTTTGCAAAATTTGAGTTTCACATAACGGTAAATTAAGACACCGTATGCCACAACTATATTATTATTGTATACGATATATACTTTTAAAGCTAATAAAAGTAGTATTCGTTTGGCATTTTCAAAACTTAGATATACCTTATACAACTTGTGCTATAACAATTTAAATATAGAGCTTTTTTGAACCTTTGGGAAGCTGTAGCTCCGTAACGGGTGGGGCTACAAAAAAAAGTTATTAAAAATAAAATTAATATTTTTGTGAGATCTATCAGCGGTTAAAACTTCATAGCTCTATTGCAAAAAAAATGTGGGGATCTAAAAGTTAGGTGTTCGAGAGCTACCCTAAGGCTTGGTCCAAACTCAACCAAAAAAAATCGGAAACCTACAAATTACTCCCAAAATATTTTGTGTAAATTTTAAGATTCTAGCTTTCTTAGTTTTTGAGTTAGCGTGCTGACGGACGGACGGACGGACATGGCTCAAAAGTCTTAGAATTTTTTTCTGATCCGATCCATACCTTTGAAGGTATATCTAGCTCGCTTATTTCGAGGTGTTACAAACGGAGGAGTAATTTTATTATACCCGATCCTATCGTACGGGTATAAAATCTGAAACAAATGAAACAATTTCATGAACCTAAAACTATACCACGAATCAATATAATTCAGCTGAATGGTTTAAAAATTTTGATGGGTTTCGACGAGTTCCAAGTTCAGAAAGTTCAGGAAGTTATTATAAAATTTGTTTGACATTTGGTATACAAAAAGAAGATTTTGCAAGAATGATAGAACTTTTTTGTAAGTCATTATGCATCTAACAAAATTAAAATAATTTTCATAAATACATACATACACATATCACATATAGAGTTTGTTAGTTTGTAGTAAAAGTAGTAATCGTTTACCGTTTTCAAAATGAAGATATACGTTATACAACTTGTGCTATAACAATTTAAATATAGAGCTTTTTAGAAACTTTTGGGGAGCTGTAGCTCCGTAACGGGTGGGGCTACAAAAAGAAGTTATTAAAAATAAAATTAATATTATTGTGAGATCTATCAGCAGTTAAAATTTCATAGCTCTATTTCAAAAAAAATGTGGGGATCTAAAAGTTAGGTGTTCGAGAGCTACCTTAAGGTTTGGTCCAAACTCAACCAAAAAAAATAGGGAACCTACAAATTACTCCCAGAATATTTTGTGTAAATTTCAAGATTTTAGCTTTCTTAGTTTTTGTGTTAGCGTGCTGATGGACGGACATGGCTCAAAAGTCTTAGAATTTTTTTCTGATCCGATCCATACCTTTGAAGGTATATCTAGCTCGCTTATTTCGAGGTGTTACAAACGGAGGAGTAATTTTATTATACCCGATCCTATCGTACGGGTATAATAAAATATGGAAGCACGAGATTTTGTGGGAAATATCGTCTTTGAATGATCTTACCAAGAAGGGCAGTTATCCCTTGCCACGCATAGACGACACATTGGATACACTTTCTGAAGCTAAATGGTTTTCAACATTATATTTGAAAAGTTGTTTTGGCAAGTCGAAATACATCCTGATTATAAAGAGAAAACTGCATTTTCTTCTGGCATCGGTCTTTGGGAATTCAAAGTAATGCCATTTGGACTATGTAATGATTGGCAACTTTTGGAAAACTTGGAAAAATTAATGGAATGTGTTCTAAGAGGATTGACATGGAACACGTGTTTGGTTTACCTTGATGACATTATTGTGATTGCAAAAACTTATGAAGAACATTTAAACAATCTTTGTGGAATACTGTCAAGGCTAAGAAATGCAAACTTAAAGCTCAATCCAGAAAAATATACAAAAATATATCAGAGAAGAATTAGTGAAATATTTAGGACACATTGTTTCTTCAAAAGGCATTAGTACAGATCCAGACAAGATAGAATTGGCTGTCAAAAACTGGCCAACTCCGAGAGACAAACACGAAATACGAAGTTTTCTTGGATGTCGAAGCCTCCGACCAATCTTATTATCGGCGCTTTATTAAAAATTTTGCAGACGTTGCACGAAGTTTACATCAGTTAACAGAAAAAGGAAAGCAGTTCATATGGTCAGAAGCTTGTGAAGAAAGTTTTAAACAACTAAAAGATGAATTGTGTCGCTGTACAGTGTTGGGTTATCCGAAATTAAATACTGTATTTATTCTAGACACGGATGCAAGTAACTAAGGAATTGGTGCTGTGCTATCACAGGAAGAAAATGATGAAGAAAGACCCATAGCATTTTACAGTAAATCAATGTCCAAATCTCAAAGAAATTAATGACCTACTCGAAAGCAGTTTCTAGCAGTTATTTGTGTTGTAAAACACTTTCACAAATATATATACGGGAGAAAGTTTATTATTGCAACGGACCATACCGGCTATTACACGGACTACTTAATTGGCTGTTACAATTTAATAACGCGGAATGACAAATTGCTCGTTGAATAGAACAATTACAGCAGTATGATTTTGTGATTCGATATAGGAAAGAATGCATTGTCAAAGCGACCGTGCAATATTGATTGTAAGCACTGCTAAAAAATAGAACAGAAAAATGAAATTGAAGTTCAACGAGTTAGTGTTGAAGCAATTGATGGATGGAACATAAACGAAATACTGCGAGCACAAAAGGAAAACGGTGATATATATACAATTCTACAATGGAAATAAGCTTCACAATGGCCTCAATGGAACGATATATCTGATAAAAGTGAAATAACAAAATGTTATTGGGCACAATGGAATTCTTTAGTAATCGATCAAAGGTTACTAAAACGGAAATGAGAATCAGCGGATGGAAAAGAAACAAGAATACAATTGGTAATACCAAAATCACAGATATAGGAAGTTCTGGAAGAAATGCATAATGGAAAATCCGGAGGACATCTTGGCGTAAATAAAACTAAATAAAATCAGCCAAAGATTCTATTGTTTACATTTGAGAGAAGATGTAGAATTTTGGTGTCGTAAATGCACCGAATGTGCTGCAAGCAAAGGTCCCCCCGTACCAGAAGTCGCGGCGAAGTACAACAATATTTGATAAGCACTCCATTTGAAAGAATTGCTATTGATGTGGGAGGATCTTTCCCGATCAGTAATTCTGGCAACCGATATATACTAGTGGTAATGGATTATTTCAGTAAATGGCCAGAAGCATACGGAATACCTAACCAAGAGATAACCACAAAACGATTGATTAAATTTCAGATTGGAGATAATTCGCGAACTTTCTAGTTTAATCGAGAATCGAATTAAAAATCCAAATTAAAACAAGCTTGAAATTACAAGATTTTAAAAGTATTGATTAGCTATGTAAGTTATGTAAACAAAGTTATTATTATTAGTTATGTAAACAAAATGTTTACACTTTGAAAAATAAAACAAAAGCATTATTAAATTATTATAGCTATAAAGCTACAATAGTAAAACAAAAATATTCTGATGGACCACTGGATGATGTGTTTGCCGGCTGAAACTGGATATTCAGGTAATGGTTTTCAAGTAGTTGTTACTAATGTGCGTATGGTTATATTTTTAATTTGTAATATTCAATACTACACTCGGCTATCCTGTTCATCTGGGTCAGAGAGACGTATATGAAAAAGTGATGCTCTCAGTTTCTGATTAATCAGTGACCCATGGCTTCATAAAATCGGCAGTGGTGGAAATAGTGTTAGGCCCTTCGTGTTCTCCCACTTTAGCAACATCGTATTGATCGTGACGCTTTATTTTTATAACTTCGTGTGAGTCTAGGAATTTTTCCACATTGCATTCGTTGTATTGCTTCGTTGTCGTGTATTTTATATTTTCTTGCTAGTTTTCTTTTTTTGTTGTAATTTTGTTCTTAAATTTTTATGATATTTTCTCGTGCTTTGTTGCGTATTTCATTTCTCTCAATGTTTACATTTATTTATTTAGACCAATGTCAAATTAGTTCTTCATAACAATAGCAAACATTACTTCAAATGGCGATCTGTTCATACTTCTGTTTGTATTTGAATTTATATATTTTTGTACTGACTATACGTGTTTATAGCACTTTGGTGGTTCTTCTGTTTCCATTTCCTCTTGTTTTCTTCGCCTTTCTTCTTCTTTAACTTCTGCAGCAACACCATTAGTTTCGGCATTCATATCAACACCTTCATCGCCGGTTGTCTCAGACGGGTCATATAAATCACCTTCACATTTATTTTCACCAGTTCCTCCAGCATTTTCATAACTTTCTTTTTCATTATTTTCAATTTCTTTTTGAGCTGCAGCTTCTTCAAACCGTCTTTAGTTACCATTCACTTTCTTCGATGATTCTATTATCCAGCCATTCATTAATTTGAGTTTTGACTGCTTCTTGCTCTGATAGTGCTGATTTCCTAACTCTTTGGTAAACTGGAATATCGTCTTGAAGCAGTGTTTTTATTTGCACAGATGACTTTATGTTTTTATTTCGCTCGTTTATTAATAATACCTGCAACATATCATGTGACAGTGGGGATTGCCTTCAATAATTACCTCATGCAGTAAGATGTTAAATACTATTTGATAAACTGGAATATCGTCTTGAAGCACTGTTTTTATTTGCACACATGACTTAGGTTTTTATTTTGCACACATGACTTTTATTTTTATGTAGTAGTAGTATATAGTATTACATGAGGTAATTATCGAAGGCAACCCCCACTGTCACTGTAGCGGCTATTATTATTGGTATTAGTATTCTTATTAATATTATTATTATTTTACTACATAGTCAGCGCCATCAGTGGATTACAACGTGCCGCAGTATATAACACCTTACTTGCATGATATAACCAAAGATAGCTCCACTGTAGTAGCTAATTATTATTATTATTACTATTATTATTATTATAATTATTGTTATTATTACTATTATTATTATTATTATTATTAATATTATTATTGTTATTATTACTACTATTAATTATACGATATACTACATATTTTTTATTTATGACCTGACCGAGGTTTGAACCCAAGACCCTTGGATTAAAAGGTTGGCTTAACCACTGCGCCATGAGTCAGATAAATGCGCCTTGAGTCAGACTTAAATGATAAATATAAAATATATTTTAAAATTAATGAAACCAGTCTTTCTGATGCATAACTAAAATAAAAACCATAAATGATTAATGATTAATGAAACCATAAATCATGCATAACTAAAATAAAAACTATTGATATGATTAAAACTGATTATCTAAAATTTTATAACATAGTGAAAATTGAGGGGGAAAATGATAACTTAACAGATATTGATATATCGATTAAAATACTCCAAGATGCAAAAGATGCAAGCACGAAGAAAATTTCAATAAGATCTAGAAACAATAATTGGATAATGCCTACTCCATGCATACTCCAAAAGATGAAAACTAGGCGCTCCATATACGATGCTCATAAAAATGACCAATATAATAAAGTAAAAAAAGATGGATACATAAAATGTAAAAAGGAAACTGTCAAAATAATAAAAGAAGCCAAGAAGGATCACATAGTAAAAGTATTGAAAAAGCCGGAAACTATGGAAATTATGAAAAATCATCAACAATACAATTAAGAACACTGAAGATACTAAAATATATTAGTAAATGGAGAAAATGGGAAAAGTACACAAAATGATAGTGAAATTACTAGTTTCATGAATAAATATTTTGGCGAAATAGGCACACAAATAGCGAATGAAATTTTTAAGTCAAATATTTTGAATAATAATTGTGAAAGCATTATCAAACCAAAACACGGTTTATTAGAGGTTTGTCTAACTGTTTGATCAAATATTACTTAACAGATAGAACACACTGTGTTAAAATTAACGATACGGTTAGTGAATAAAGAATTTTATAACAGCGGATTCCACAAGGACGACCTCTTGGACCTTTATTATATCTTTTATATATAATGGATTTTCCAAAAAGTAAATTTATCTCAATATACAACATTTATGCGGACGACACAACCATAATAGCTAAAGCAAAAACTTTACAAGAATTAAAAAGCGTAATAAATCATGATATGAGGATATTCTCTGACTGGTTGGATGATAAAGATGTCTAAATGTTAGAAAGACGAATTATGTTGTATTTAAAACACCAAAAAATATGCTGAAATTGATATCAAAAAACAAGATAGTACAAAGAGTTAAGAACATAAAATATCTGGGAATCACTATCGATAAAAAACTTAAGTGGGACGATCATGTAAACAACAAAAAAAACAGTGTTAGATGACTACATACATAGCTACCACACCACACCACACATACATAGCTACCATAGGAGAAATATTGTAGTATCCAAAGCGAACACCACTAGAAAACTCAAAAGCCTGAAATATAGTTCAATAAAATTATACAATTTTTTGCCAAATGAAATTAAAATTAGTCGAAATATAGAGATATTTAAAAGTAAACTTAAGAAATTCGTTAAAAAACTTTGATATTAAGGATTTAGAATAATTAATAAATTATTTGTAAATTAACATGATTATATTTAGATTACATAAGCTATTAATTATTAAATTATACTGATAAATTAGCTTTTTAGCACATTTTCAAAAAAATATGTGACTATACTAGTTTTACTCTGTCTGCCTCTTTGTCCATCAGTCTCGGTGTTTACAAAACTTCTACACCGTTTGAAATAGAGCAATGTTTTAACTACGAATAGACATCGCAAAAAAAAATAAATTTTATCGAACAACTTTTTCTGTAGCCCCAACCGTTATTGAGCTATAAGTCCTTAAAGTTCGAAAAAATCCTATATTCAAATTGTACTTGTAATTGTACTACTTATATTGTAGGATATATGTATTTTAGAGAGTGTTATGCGACAATCAATTTTTACAAAATTTTTCGCTCCTTCTATTTTACGAAAGTTAAAACCTTGAAATTTTGAAAGGAATTAGATCTTTAAAAATAAGTACGAGTTATTTCAGGAAATACTTTTGAGTCGGCCCCTCACCCCCTTTTAGATTTATTTTTATTTTTAATCATATGAACCTTGAACATCTGTTCAAATTAAAACTCCAATATTATATTTTTATTTCTGTTAACAACTTCTCTTAATAATATAAAGGGTCACCTTAAAATTGACGAAAGTGTGAGTTGGTTTTTCCCAATGTTCTCTAACAAATCGTCAATTTTAACGATTTTTTTTTCTATTTTTATATTAATATTATGTAATTGATATTATTAAATATATCTTACTTGTGCTCCTTAGTCGAAGCTTATTATGGAATATTCTTTTATGTTGGTAATATGCTTTTTTGAAAATCCTTAGTTATTTCATTATTAGTTTTTTTTTCTGTCTTTTTTTTTGGTAATGGTAATGGTAAATTTAATCATAATGCTTTTAGAAGTTATTTTTAATCATTATGTTTTAAAAAGTTTGTTTGTGATATTTAAATATAAATTGAAAGTAATTGTTGGTTTTTTTACCGACTGCATACATTAATGTATAAGGTAGGTATTGTTTTCATACTAAAAATTTGTACCCGAGATTTTCGCAAAAATGCACTACTCCGGTGTGGAGAAGGCTGTAAAAAAATTTTCAGCATGATGTCCGTCTGTGTGTGTGTGTGTGTGGGTGCGTGTGTGGGTATGTCTGTGGGCACGTGTACAGCTTAAACGACTGAGCGGAATTTTTTAAAATTTCATATTTAAGATTTTGACGTAAATATCTCGGATTGATAAGCTTTTGGAGCAAATCGGACAACTACCGCAAGTGGTAGTTTACTAGTGTACTTTTTAAGTTTTTTACGAATATTTCGTAACAGAAAAATTTTGTGAGAAAAATTATTAAGAAAAAGTTGTTACACAAGTAAAGAGGAACAACTTTTCCATAGAACATTTTTTGATCCGACTAACTTTAACTTTTATTTAATTTTTTTTCTAAGTCCAAATTTCATACGTAACACTCCATATGAATTTATATGAACAATTTTTTTTTGTTTTTTTTTTATATCTCTAAAAATTTTTATACATACATATGTATGTACTTATATCTATGCCAATGCATATTATTCATTTGTTGATGACATAAAATTAAAACGGTAAAATTTTTGTTAGCAGATTTAATATTAATCTTATGTTTGTTTTGTATTTGTTTACAGTTTTTATTATATTTTACTTTTAATATTATTTTTTGAATGAAAAAAAAATCATCTATCTACATTACAATAATAATAATAATAAATGGATGTATGAATGAATGTACATATATTTTTACGATTTCATTGCATATAATTATTTTTATTGAATAAAACAAAATGTTATTCAATTATTAGAAGTTATTTTGCTTTGATATAAATTATTATGTAAAAAATCTATAAATTCTGGCATTGTACTTTTCGTGTAGTGGCGGTCGGTCCTGTGGTGGAGATAACTGATTTTTTTTTGTTTTTTATTAGATTTTCTTTATTTATACCAATTCATTTACATAATTTAATTAGAATATAGTTTTGATTCTTACAAATATTTTTACAAATAACAATAATAAACATTGTATAAATAAAGTTTACACCATACAGTAGTGTAATTTACACTAGTGTTGTACAGTTGTAGATTTGAATTTCATTTACATTTAATTTTACAATCTTAATAAATACAATTATACAAATACAATAAATACAAATTTAAGCAAAAAATCTAAAAGTTATAAATGAAATAAAAATTTAATATGAAAAATATAAAATAAAAGTGTGGGGTTACAAAAAAAAAGATGTATGTATATATAACTATTACGATAGGATATAACTATATATAGGATATATATTATAACGTACGATAGGATCGGGTATAATAAAATTACTCCTCCGTTTGTAACACCTCGAAATAAGCGAGCTAGATATACCTTCAAAGGTATGGATCGGATCAGAAAAAAATTCCAAGACGTTTGAGCCATGTCCGTCCGTCCGTCAGTCAGCACGCTAACTGAAAAACTAAGAAAGCTAGAATCTTCAAATTTACACAAAATATTCTGGGAGTAATTTGTAGGTTCCCTATTTTTTTTGGTTGAGTTTGGACCAAGCCTTAGGGTAGCTCTCGAACACCTAACTTTTAGATCCCCACATTTTTTTTGAAATAGAGCTATGAAATTTTAACTCACAAAAATATTAATTTTATTTTTAATAACTTTTTTTTGTAGCCCCACCCGTTACGGAGCTACAGCTTCCCAAAGGTTCAAAAAAGATCTATATTTCAATTGTTATAGCACAAGTTGTATAAGGTACATCTTCATTTTGAAAACGCTTACTGCTTTTACTAGCTTTAAAAGTATATATACAATAAATATATAGTTGTGGCATACGGCGTCTTAATTTACCGTTATGCAAAACTAAAATTTTGCAAAATCCTGTAACCCTTCTATCTTCTAAACGGTTTAAGTTGGAAACTTGCAATTTTTATAGAAGTTAGATCTTTGCAAATAAGTATGAGTCAATTCAGAAATTTTTTTTGTATCACCCCCCGTTTAGGAGCTGTAAGGGGTCAAAAACTGAAAATTTCCTATTTTTAAACACCTGTAACTTGAATACCTGTTCAAATTTTTTTGAAGTAATACACAAAAATTAAAGCTTCAACATTATACTCTTATTTCTGTTAACAACTTTTTTTAATAATATAGGGTTACTTTATAATTGACGAAAGTGTTACTTGATTTTTTCAAATTTTCTAACAAATTTCTTCAACAAATTTTTTGCATTTGTTTTACTCGATAATTTGAAATTGTTGAGGATATAAAGGGTAGTACAAAAAAATGTAAATAAATAAACAACATAACGGTTGCTTGAGGAATTTTTATTTATATGATATTGATATATATATACATACTTATATAATATCATGTTTATTTACATATCGTATATGTCACTGATGAATGAATGATAAGAGTATAGATGTATATTATATAGCGCCTTATTTACATACATATATGTATTTTATTGTACTTATAAGAAATTATTCTATGAATGGAAACATTTTTAAAGAAATATTGCAATGTATGGCGATATACTTATAACAATATAAATATACTATGTACGCATTAATATAATATAATATTTAAAATTACATTTACTATTTTGTACTAAGTAAATTAAATATACATTTACCGCTTAATACTGGTACTATAGAATATTTGAAAAAGTTTTGGATTGATAATCGTTATGTGGAAGGTTAAAATCTGCTTTTGAAGAATGTATAAACATATAGTTTGAATATATGTACAACCCATAGTTCATGAAATTATAAAATTCACCCAAATTATTTTAAAATACTAAAATATTAAAAAAATAATATTGTAAGCAGAGTGACAGGCTGTGAACATACTAACGGTTCGTACGGGTATCTAAGAGTTGACAAAGGCAACTGTATTCTTCCTCGTTTTTTTTTGCATTTGTGAGAACCATTACCGCTGAAAGTTGTAACGGTAGAGAGACAATGTATGCAAAGATGTATATTTGTAATAGAAAAATCTCTCAAATACAATCTCTTTTTATAAAGAGAGAGATGAAGGGTTGATGAAAACTTATATATACACTATAGTTAATAAAACAGTTAATAGTAAAATAATACTACAGGTGGTAAAAAAGAAAAAATAAACTAAACCAAAAAAACTAAAAGAAAAAATTCCTTTGTTACTTAATATTTTCAACATTATAATAATCAATTGTTGTCAACCATCTATTGTCAACCATTTTTTACACATTGAAGAAAACTTTTTTAAATTAGAAGATTTTTTAATGCTAACTGGAAGATTATTAAAATAGATTGGAGCCAAGGTAGCCAAAAACCTTTTAAAATGTGTTTTATGACTAAAAGGAATATTTACTAAATTTAGATTATTTATTCTTAGATTATAAACGTTAGAAACGCGAATTTAAAATGGTATTTTCTTTTTGAAAAAAGTAATTAGGCATTTATAGGCATACAGATTTCTTAGAGGGAGTACTTTGAATCTATAAATATTGGCCAAGAACTAAAATTTCTATCTTTTCCATAAATAATACGAAGTAAGCAGTTTTGAGCCAAAAGTAAAGATTCAACTGTATTGAAGTATATTCCACCCCAACTTGTAATGCCGTATTGTAATTTAGAATGAACTATTGCATAATAAATTTTTAAGAGTAAGTACTTTGAACAGAAATTTCTTATGCATAATAGCATATATTTGTGAAGATTATTTAAGTGCTTTTGTTATCAATGACTACTCCTAAATATTTGAAGTTATCTACCGATTCAATTTTAAAACATTCTAATGAACAACACTGATCTTGAGTCAAAATATCAAGCATATCACAACTACTGCTACTGCATTTTTTAATTTTACAATTAGAAGCGTGAAATTTTATATTGACATCAATATTATTGGGATTTTTTAAATTAAAGAACATAACTTTAATTTTTCTACTTAAACTAAGCTTATTTATTAAGAACCAGTTACTTATTATTATACATCAGATTCTATATAAGATTTGAGATTGTAAATACTTTTTTCACTATAAATAAGTGAGCAGTCATCAACGAAACCTGTAATGTTACCTTTGAACGGTTGATTAAATAAAGAATTAATAAATACTAAAACAAAATAACAACGGACCTAATACTGAACCTTGCGGCACACTTAAATTAACTTCTCTACTTTCACTAGAAGTATCACCTATTTTAACTTTTTGTACTCTATTTTTTAAATAAGATTGTAAAAAATCTAACATCAAACCTCTAAAACCCGCTTTTTCTAATCTGGAGATCAAAATTTCATGTTCATTTCACATTCTCAAAAAGTTTTCCAATAACTAGATATTGAATTCGGCTTGTAATTGGATATGTCTTCCTTCGAATCTTTTTTATGAATAGGTATCACTTCTGCATTTTTAAGGGATAGAGAAAAAATACCGGTGAATACTGATAAATTAAATATGTAACTAAGAATATTACTAATAAAAGGAGCTGTTCTTTTTAATATAATATTATTTACACCGTCAGTAGTTGCCGAAGTAAAATCTGTACAGGTCCTGCCTAAGTTACAGGTGTTTACAAATATCAAATTTTCAATTTTTGAGCCTTAATAGTTGGTCCAAAAAAAATTTCTGAGCAAAATTATACTAATTCTAAAAGTTCTTTCTTGCCTCAAAATTTCAAGCCTCTATCTAAAAGCGTGCCGGAGTTATGAAAGTAGAAAAATCATGCAAAATTTGGTTTTCACATAACGGTAAATTTAAATACTAAATTTAAAAAAATTGTATAATTTTGATATTATTTTACAAAGTAAAAAAAAATACCTATCGAATGACGTTTTCGGATTGAAAAACTCTTAAGCAGAGCATGAGATATATGCATTTAAAAATAGAGCTTTTTCAAAATTTGAGGGGCTGTAGCTCCGGAATGGAGAGGGCTACATGAAAAAGTATTATTTTTTTTTATGAGACCTACCCATAGTTAAAATTTTTTTTCTTTATCTTTAACGGTGTAGAAGTTTTGTAAGCAGACGGACGGACAGAGTGAAACTAATAAGCACCTTTTTTCAAAATTTTTTTGGAAATGTGCTAAAAATTAATTCTATAGCAGTTTACTTTAGCAGTGATAGTGAAGAAGAAAATAGCACAATTACCGTGCAGCGAAAAATGCTCAAGAGGTACATAAATCATAACGTTTTCATGCCCCAAAAACTAAAGTGAATATTTAGTTTTATTTATTTACAAAAAAAAGGTATTTAATAAATCTTTTTAGTTTCATAAAGTTTTAGATTTTAGATAAAAGCATTTTCGTACATGTTTAATGAAATAAAAAATTAAATAAAAACACCATTCCGTTCAACATCAATGCCATAAATAATAAATAATTAAACAGCTGTCGTTTTTGGAGAAAGGTGGCGAAACACTTGTCGAATGAAATATCTTAAATAATATTTGAAAAAGGCGTTACGGGGTGAACATAGATATATTACCTCTAGATAGGCAATGCAGAAAATATTCTTAGTTAATATTGCGAAACAGCAGAGTGAACTGAGCTGAGTTTCTTCAGAAATAGTTTCCTAAAAGATGAAGTAGTTTCAATTCAAATATTTTTGAGAATTTTATCACTTATTTTGTTGCTTTACAAGTAGTTAAAAGTTTTAATAATTTAATTTAAAAGAAAATTTGTAAGTTAATAAAGTATTAAAAATTAATTATGTCAATTTTAATTTGTCATATATCAATTAATCTCTTAAATGGAACTGGTTATGAGAAACTGCTTTACAATTTTAATAAATAGCTAATAAGAGCTAATAGCTCTTTTAAGAAATATTGAAATAAATAAATAAATAAATATAAACAGCTGAGTAAACGAAATGTACACATATTATAAAATGCATATGTATTTTTTTGACTGAATACATTAAGACAGGAAACACATAAAAAGAAAAGAAACGACTATACCTCTCTACCAATCTATTACAAATTATCTGTGGTGGTGACATAAATACGATTTTCGCATACTTAAATTTACGATTTTCGCATACTTAAATTTACAATTTTCGATTTTTAAAGTGTCAAACTTCAATATGCGAAAATCGTTTTGCGAAAGTAGCACTGCATGGTAGCCTACGCAATTTTTTCTCATCCTCATAAAAATTTTTATCTCAGTTTTTCTTTATGTTTGTGGCATCGCTTGTTCACCGCATAAATTTTGGTCCATCATGGTGTAGAAAAGAGGGTCTAAAACGTAAAAGTGCAAAATTTTTAGATATCCCGAACGGTTTTAGCAGGAAAAACGGATTAGAAAAAAACAATTTTTGCATTTTCCCATCGTTCAAAATGAAGATTTTTCTTAAAAATTTTAAATTCGCGATTTTCGGTGGGTATAACTTTACCACCCTGTGTAAATTTCTTTTTTTTAAATGTAGTTAGGGGCTGTGCGCAATTACTCCCAAAAACAAAAAGCCCAAAAAAAGAGCGAAAAATTTTTGGGCTTTTTTTCGTTTCTCATTTGGACGTTTTTGTAAATTTCTCTTTTGGCCTTTTTTTCATTATGAAATTTAATATAAAATATTTGTACTTTTTTTAATTTTTTTAATTTAATATTTTCACTTTAACAACAAATAAACAACATGATTTTAAAGGCTGTAACAGGCTGTAAATCAAAACTGGAAGATGTTGGACGGTCAATAAAAAGATTAAACTCATAATGCTATGTGTAAGAATCTCAGTGGGTACGGTACACTTGGCAACTTACACTTGGCAACTGGATATTTGATCAGTTGACATTTCGCAAAAGACACACTTAATAAAAAGACATTTAGCAAAATGGACAGTTAGCAAAAGGACATTTAACAACTGGGCACTTAACATTTGGACATTTGACAACTTTTATTTCTGAGAAGTGGTCAGCTTTTATTTATGAGGACATTTGGTAACTTTTATTTATTCTAGAAAAATCGTAAAATCCTATAATTTTGAATCTCCAATGCAATCTCCAATGCAATATAATTAATAAGTTGTTAAGTTGCGATGTGTCCAGTTCTAAAAGTTGTTAAGTGCCCAAGTTGCTCACGAAGGGTGTTCACGAAGGGTGTTTGTTTGTGTTTTTCAATTCTGGAGGGTATTATGAGAGCCAGTAATTTATTTAGTGTGTATAGGACTGTAATACCACGCCAATTTTTGCAAATTTCTTCCAAGATAGGCTGAAGAACTTCTTCTTCCAAGATAGGCTGAAGAACTTCAGCTATATATCCTGTGTTTGCTTGGAGAAGTTCTGAAGGTATTCCATCTATACCCGGCGCTTTGTTGCTTTTCAACCTTGAAAGTGCAGCTATAATTTCTCTGTTTGATGGGGCATTTACAGTAATTCGGCTTCTTGTGTCTACAGTAGGGGAACTTTCTTCTTCATCGCTTTCATTACTATCTCCACTATCTCCGTTGTTTGTTTCTTCGAAATGTTCTTTCCATCTCTGGATTTGTTCTTGTTCTTGGGTTGAAGTGAGCATTTGTCCATTCTTATTTCTAATTGGACGATTTTTTATTAAGTTCTGCTTTGTGAGAATTCTTACTTTGTTGTAGAGGGATCGCAAATTATTTTGGTTTGCTGCTCTTTGTGCATCAGCTGCAATATTGTTGAAGAATTTCCTTTTGTCTTTCACTTCCGCTCTCCGTTCCACTGTATATCATCTTACTTCCTTCAGATGTAGTTATTTCTCCTGTGCCAGGCCATCTTATCTCACTCAAGCCCAGACTTTTACCTTTGTATTTCTGTCTTTCTCTTGGCTAACCTTGATGTTTCTTTCAGAGTGCGTACATTCCAATTTCCAATTCTTGTCCTTGTTTTCGTGCCAATGGTCGTTACAGTATTTTCTTTTTGTAATATCCGAGGCTCTGTTTCAGTTTTTTGAGTCATATTTTGTTCGCTAAGCAAGATGACTGGTCTGCTGTAGCTATCCACATGATTTCCATAATCTCACGTCTTGTAGAAAGACGACGCCAAATATTTCCGCAAGATATCGTGGTGCGATTACATATCCCTATCTCTTGACGTACAGATACGTATATGCATTAAAACAAACAATATTTTTTTTACTTTTACTTTAAAAAAAAAAAAACTTTGTCTTTAAAGACCTTATTTTGCTTCTTTTAGTACATTTTCAAAAAATTTTAGAAAAGTTTCATTCTCTCCATCTGTTCGTCCATCTAGGTGTTTACAAAACTTCTACACCGTTTGAAATAAAGCAATGAAATTTTAACTATGGATAGGCATCGCGAAAAAACTAATTTTGTGGACCTTTTTTCTGTAGCCCCACCCGTTGCGGAGCTACAGCCCTACAAAGTTTGAAAAAGCCCTATCTAACAGGTTCTATAAGGCATATTTTCAATCTGAAAACGTCAAATAAAATAAATATGTGGCTTTGCCATGCAGTATTTTCATATACCGTTATGTGAAACTCAATTATTGCAAAAATTTGAACCACTTCCATCTTTCAAACGTTTTAACTTAGAAGCTTGAAATTAGAAGAGTTAGATTTTTGGAAATAAGTATGAGTTGCATCAAAAAATATTGTGTCGCCCCCCGTTTGAGAGCTGTAAGAGGCTAAAAACTCAAAATTCTCTATTTTTGTGCACCTTTCACTTGGGCACCTGTTCAAATTTTTTTGAAGCAATATACAAAAACTAAAGCTCCAATACTATGTTTTTGTTTGTGTTAATTTTTCTTAATAATATAGGGTTACCTTAAAATTGACGAAAGTGTGATTTGATTTTTCTCAATTTTTCAAAAAAAAAGATCAAATAAACATCAATTTATTATCAAAATTTATTCTTCAATATATCTACTCTTTACCTAGGCTTATTATGGAATATTTAGTAAATGTACTTTTTTGAAAACCCTTGGTTTTTTCCATTACTTGTTAATTTTAAAAAATACTTTAATTTTATGGAATTTTTTGGATCTATTTTTTTATTTTTAAGATCAAATAATACAAAATTCAAAAATAAAGTTAAAAATTTTTTTTTTTGTTATTTTATTACTAATGTTTTTTTTAGAAAACTAATGTTTGTAGATCTTCAAAAATTTTGAAGATTTCTTACAAGATTAGAATTAATTTTTTTTTTTTATATTTTCTTATACGATAACTACATTTTTTATTTTATAATATTGTTTAATTTATTTAATAAAACCGAAACAAAAGAATCTTAATAATAAATCCTAATTTATATTTTTGTTAAATATGTACATATATACATATGGTATCTTTCTTCAATTCCTTTTTTTAATTCCTTTCATTTTTTTTTTTTAGACTTTTTGTAAGTCTAAAGAACCTTTTAAATATTGATGCTTCAGTTTTTATTAATGATATTTTATCTGGATATGTTGAATTTTTTGATTTGCGATATACATAAATAACTTTATCTTCACAATTTGTTACAATATTAACTTTTAATACAAAAAATAAACCCCATATTAATTTTCTTAATGTTCTTATATAATGGCTATGATCACTATGTTTTAATGGTTGATAATATGCAATCCATACATAATGATAAATAGTTAAAAATCTCATTAAATAATTATTTGTTAAAACAACAATTGGACATTTTGGATGATAATGTGATATTGTTATTGCTGATTTACCACTTTTTGTTACTATAATTATTGCTGATGCATTCATTTGATATGATAATTTAACAACATTTTCTAAAAATAATACACTTGGTGATTTTTTTTTTATTACTGTTCTTTTTAATTCATTTTTTTGTAATATTGTAAATTCTCCAACTGCTATTATATAATTATCAATAATATCAACTAAAGATTTATGATATGCAAAATTTCTTATTTGCATTGAATCACATATAAATTTATCTGGTAAATAATAAAAATAATTATAACTATCTTTATTAATTAATATTTCTTGATCTAATATATTTGATGATGAAAAAAAATTTGCCATTAATATTGGTTTACATGCTTTTGAAAATTGTTCCATAATATATTTTGTTGTATTTGTTAAATTAATTATTTCTTTTTTACCACAACCATATTTATATAAACATAAATAAAGACCATCAAAATTTTTAATCATTGATTTAATATATTTACATATATCTGTTGTTAATTTATTTGGAAATTCTTCAACATAAACTTTAATAAATATTTTACAATTTCTATATTCATTTAATTTAAAAAATTTTTTAATTTCATCATATATATAATATTCGTCTTCAGGTATTATAATTGCTTTTATTTCATTTTGCATAATAAAATTTAAATCATCTAATTCTTCTTGTGTCATTTTTGCTTTATCTATATCAATACCACTAAATTCAACACGATCTAATGTTTTAATAAGACCACCTTTTTCTATATAACATTCAGCTGATATATTAACTTGTCTTATTATTTTCAATTTAACAAAATTACCAATTAATATAATACCATTTTCTTTTAATTTTTTTATATATGTTATACAATTAACATATATAGCACGTTTTGATGATTTACCAGCAAAATTACGATCAGCTGTTATTATAACTGTATTACCAGTTTTTAATTCAATTGTCATAAAATTTCTTATAAAATCACCAACTCTTGGTTGACGTGTTGTTAATACTACCATTAAAGCTGGATGTAATACTAAACCAATACTTTTAAATAGAAATCTTTTTGCTTCCAGAAAACGTTGTAAATAATATTCTAAATCTGATGGTGTGTTTGAATACATATGTATTATGAAAACTTGAATAAAAAGTTCTAAAATTAAGAAAAAAAATAATTTATTAGTTAAGTTTAGCAACATATCGTACATATTTCATTGAAATGCAAGTTACACATAATCTGAACTTCACTAACCAAAAATAAGTTAACAGAAATGCTAAATTACATTTCCTGTTATTTAATTATTCATAAAAGTTGAATGAATTAATGGTAACTTTGGTTGGTCAAGGTTAAATTGTATTAATTTAAAATATATTGAATATAAAATAATTACTGATTATTATATAATATAATATAATTATATTATATATAAAATATACAATAAATACTAACATTAAATTAATTTTTAATTTTAGTATATAAGTTAAAATGAAAATATCAATAAATGCAGTCTTAAGACCACACCAAAACTTTTTAAGTCGTATTATTTATAGCAATCTTAGACTAAATGCCTCATTTTGTAATTATAACAGAAGAATTGCGGAGAATTTTCGACTGCGAGCTCCTAGAACTGAAAATGGCAAAAGAGATGTTATGTTCAACTGTCTAAAAAATGTTTAATATTCTACCAACAATATAAGATATGCCCCAAACATAAGAATGTTTGGAACAAGTAAATGTAACAGTAAGTCGATGCAACGGACTTATTTATACCCTACACCTAAAAAATTCAAATTAAATTAAAAATCCATAAGTTATATTAGTTAGGTATTTAATATAAGCTTAAAAAAAATGCTTTCACAACCTTTGTACAAAATTTCAGATTTCTATCTTTATTAAATTCGAAGATGTGCTTGTTAGGTCTTGGGAAGTATGTGAAGGCACCCGGATCACCACCCCAATTCATCTCAAATCTTAATAGGGTAGAACACTCTTATATCAAATTTCAAGTTTTTATATTTATTGATTTCGAAGATATACTCGTTCGGTCTTGGGAGTTGTGTGGGAGATACCCGAATAACCATTCTAATTCATCTGAAATTTTAGGCAAATCAGGGATTCAGAAAACCCTCGTATGAAATTTGCAGTTTCTATCTTTATTAATTTCCAAGATATGCTTGTTCAGTTTTGGGAGTTGTGTGGGAGGTACCCGAACAACTCCTCCAATGTATTTCAAATTTTGGACAAATCAGAGATTCATGAAACAACACCCTAGTACCAAATTTGAAGTTTCTATTTTTATTAATTTCGAATATATGCTTGTTCGATTTTGAGAGTTGTGTGGGAGGTACCCGAACAGCCACTCCAACTCATCTCAAATTTTAGGGATATCAGGGATTCAGAAAAACACACCCTCGTACAAAATTGTAAGTTTCTATCTTTATTAATTTCGAAGATATACTTGTTCGGTTTTGGGAGTTGTATGGGAGGTACCCCAACTCATGGACCGATTTTCTCCAGTTCGACCTTAGTCTTCCTTTTGTAACTAGTAATCTACTATATAAATTTCATCAAGATAGCTATACTAGTTTTTGAGTTATCGTGCGAACGAAGGGACGAGCATCGCCAAATCGACACGGGAGGTGATTCTGATTCAGAATATATATGCATGTCCATATCTAAGTCGCTTCCTTTTGGTAGTTAATATACCATACCAAAGTTAATATACCCTATAATTTAGGTGTAGGGTATAAAAGATTGAAAGCATTGCCCCAAAACCAACATATATTTACGAAAAACGTAATTCACTTAGATACTTAATTTTCTCGAAAACAATTAAAGATATAATAGAAATGATGATTCTAACAGATAGAAAGGCATGGTGTAAATAATGCCTATAGCAACAATAAGGTATAAGGGTTTTATGTAAAAACTACATTATTTAAATAAAAACTAGGAAGAGTGCAGTAGAGTAGATCTTGTCAACTCTGGTCCTACCCGTATGAACGTAATATATCCTGTTTCTGTATAACTTGATCATCTTTTCTTTCTAGTACCGACATTATAACTGTCGAGATTAATTTATGTTAATTGTGTAGTTGTATGACAGCTACCAAAATCTATTGCACCAGCACTATCAAATTTTACATAAGTTGTTGCCATAAAACTTGATCTTCATTTGCAAGATTGCAGACGCCTAGCTTTATTAAGTTCCAAAAGGTACAAGAAGCCTGAACCGACTGCTCTAGGTCAACAAAATTTTACAAAAATTGTTGGCATGTAACGATAACTCTTCACATAACTCGACACGATTTTGCAAAATTTGAGCCACCTAACTTCAATAGATACTGAGTTATTTCCATATAAAGAAGAGTTGTATGGCAGGTACTTTAACCCGACGGCCAAAAAAGCTGGATTTAAATAACAAAACTTTTTCGAGTTATCGTGCGGGCGGACGGACATACATGGCTTAATCGACTCAATTCGATTCTGAGCCAATCCATGCCTTTGACACTAGATATAGTCCTCGACTCCTTTAAGGTGTTACAAACGTAATGGCAAATTTATACCCTTGAACTTAGTTTTTTGGAAATGTGCTAAAAATAGAATGCTAGTTGCAAAATATTAAAAACTGGGCAAGACCTCAACAAAATCTCAGGATTTAATACTGAGATTCTCATTTCTCAAATTGCGAAAATAGCATTTTGTTTAGTAAAGTTAAAAGTCAAGTTTAAAATCAGTTAAAACGCTCGTCAACATTCGGGAATTGAGACAAAACAGAATATTCAAAATAATTTTCATGATAGTTTACTTACGTTGATATTGTAATATATCATCAAAGTTTTCATTATTTGATATACTTATTGCAATTTTATGATATCGTTTTGGTGTGATAAATTTTGTTATTTGTGTTGTACCGCGAAATCTTGTCCTCCAATCAGTAGCAGAGTTTTCAATTTTTTCACAAATATAATTTGTACCACCATCATAATCATCTGCTTGTGTTGTTAATCTAAGCACTCTTTTTGGTTTTTTTAATGGATCTTTAATTAAAACAAAAAAATTTTATTAATCAAATTATATTATTATTACTATTATTATAATATTATATTATATTACCCACTGCTGGTAAATCTGAATGCTGAAATTCGATATCTAAATGCGATAAAAGACTACGAGAAACAAATGAAGAAAAAATTTGAGATTTTAATTTAATTGTAGTACGTTTTTTTTTTTTTTTCAGTTTTTGGTCATTTGGTCTATTTAAAATCGCAACACGCATTTCATAAAGATCATCTCCTAATTCACTACGAGGTTGTAAAAATTTTGTAAAATTATCTTCTACATTAAAGCTTGACATTATTCTGTTTTACAATTTTATTGATTTTGATAAAATATTAGACAATTTTCGTTTTTACAAAATAAAAAAATTAATATAAATATAAAAGACTGTAATATGTGAAAATTAGAAATATAAATTGATAATGAAAAAAAAGTTTTAAAATTTGACAAAAAAATAAAATAAAAATATTTTAAAATTTTAATTATGAATTAAAAATATATATTTATGTAGCTAACATGTATGTACATTATGCACTTAATTGTTTCAGAATGCCTTGCAGATATCTTATCAATTTTGTGCAAAATACAAATAGTACAGTATATTCTTATAAATTTTGTTAAAATGACTACAAAATCTTATACTTACCTAAACTTAATATGAGGAGAAGAAAATTAACAAACATTATTAAAATTAGGTATAGGTAATCATATAAGATTATCATTAGTTTTAATAACCCATAGATAATTAAAAATTGAAAAATATTTTCTTTTAGCCTATCCAATTGATTCATATCGACTACGGGTAATTTCAACCACTCATTTATTATATCATATATTTAAAAAAAACGTCAAAATGGTAAACAAGTCATCTTGTACTAAGTACAATAAAATAATTAATTTTAAAAAGGAAAAGGCAATTCAATGCGATGGGAACTGTAAAAAAATGGTTCCATAGCCGCTGCACTGGCCTGGAAATTGAAGAGAGTAACAAGCTAATCGGGGATTCTAGTGAAATTTGGGTTTGTTCTGCTTGTAGTATGAGTGCGTAAAACGTAGAGTGCGTAAAACACTCAGTGCCAATAATAAGCTTAACACAACTACTTTATTGGCCAGTAAGTCAAACTCGACACAGGATATAACTTCTAATACGGTTGGGTCTGATATACTAATAAAGCTCAATGAAATTATAAATAAGCAGTCAATTCATGACAATGCATTTGCCTAGATTAAAAGTGATATTAAAGAGTTTAAAGAAATCCTAGATACACTCATAGAAGAGAATGTTCAACTTACGAATGAAATTGCTATTCTAAAAGATCAAAGCGAACTCAATACATTTGAAATAGAATTGATTAAACAACGGAAATATAACAAATACCTTGAGGTTTCCGGTATAGGAAATATTCCAGATGTAAGTCTTGTGAATGCTATTCAAAAGGTCATAGCGGAACTAGATATAAGCATAGAAACGGATCAGGTACAGCATGCTTTTATAGCTACTAAAACATTAAAAAACTCAGGTGAGCCACCTAAATTATTTGTTAAATTTAAAGACATTGAAACAAAGAGAAAGATAATTGTAGCAAAGAGAGACAGAAAAAAAATATTAAACTTTAACGAGATTTTTTCACAAACACCAAGAAAAAATCCTCAAATAATTTTTATTAATGATCGCTTAACACCATATTTCAGCTTATTACATAAAAAAGCAAGAGATCTGATAAAGCAAAAAATATTTAAGTACGTATGGGTAAAAGAGGGTAAGGTACTTGTAAAAGAAAATGAAAACTCAAAACGAGGAAGAATACAGTTGTCTTTGTCAACTCTTAGACACCCGTACGAACCGTTAGTATGTTCTCAGCCTGTCACTCTGCTTACAATATTATTTTTTTAATATTTTAGTATTTTAAAATAATTTGGGTGAATTTTATAATTTCTAGTACTATGGGTTGTACATATTTTCAAACTATATGTTTATATGTACATTCTTCAAAAGCAGATTCTAACCTTCCACATAACGATTATCAATCCAAAACTTTTTCAAATATTCTTTAGTACCATTTAATACTAAGCGGTAAATGTATATTAAATTTACTAAGTACAAAACAGTAAATATAATTTTAAATATTATATTATATTATATTTAAATATTCCATTGACAGAATAATTTCTTATAAGTACAATAAAATACATATATGTATGTATGTAAATACGGCGCTATATAATATACATATATACTCTTATCATTTATTCACTAGTGACATATACGATATGTAAATAAACATGATATTATATAAGTATGTATATATATCAATATCATATAAATAAAAATTCTTCAAGCAACCGTTATGTTGTTTATTTATTTAAATTTTTTTGTACTACGAATTATATCCTCAACAATTTCAAATTATCGAGTAAAACAAATGCAAAAAATTTGTTGAAGAAATTTGTTAGAAAATTTGAAAAAATCAAGTAACACTTTCGTCAATTATAAAGTAACCCTATATTATTAAAAAAAAGTTGTTAACAGAAATAAAGTATAATGTTGTAGCTTTAATTTTTGTGCATTACTTCAAAAAAATTTTAACAGGTGTTCAAGTTACAGCTGTTTAAAAATAGGAAATTTTCAGATTTTGACCCCTTACAGCTCCTAAACGGGGGGTGATACAAAAAAAAATTCTGAAATGACTCATACTTATTTTTAAAGGTCTAACTTCTGTCAAAATTTCAAGCTTCCAACTTAAACCGTTTAGAAGATAGAAGGGTTAAAGGATTTTGAAAAATTTGAGTTTCGCATAACGGTAAATTAAGACACCGTATCCACAAATATATATTTATTGTGTATATACTCTTAAAGCTAATAAAAGTAGTAATCGTTTGACGTTTTCAAAATGAAGATATACCTTATACAACTTGTGCTATAACAATTTAAATATAGAGCTTTTTCGAACCTTTGGAGAGCTGTAGCTCCGTAACGGGTGGTGCTACAAAAAAAAGTTATTAAAATTAAAATTAATATTTTTGTGAAATCTATCAGAAGTTAAAATTTCATAGCTCTATTTCAAAAAAAATGTGGGGACCTAAAAGTTAGGTGTTCGAGAGCTACCCTAAGTTTTGGTCCAAACTCAACCAAAAAAAATAGGGAACCTACAAATTACTCCCAGAATATTTTGTGTAAATTTCAAGATTCTAGCTTTCTTAGTTTTTGAGTTAGCGTGCTGACGGATGGACGGACGGACGGACATGGCTCAAACGTCTTAGAATTTTTTTCTGATCCGATCCATACCTTTGAAGGTATATCTAGCTCGCTTATTTCGAGGTGTTACAAACGAAGGAGTAATTTTATTATACCCGATCCTATCGTACGGGTATAAAAAATAAGACTTTTATCAAATAAAAACTTAGAAAAATGTAATGTTCAATAATAATTTAGATTACAATACATTACCTTTGAATACCCATATTAAAAATATAGATGATATAAATAGTATTCATTTTGTGAACACAAATTCTCTAAAAATGATATGCTTAAATGTTGGAAGCCTTAAATACAAAATCGATGAAATAAAAGCCATACTTGATAATTTAAACACATCTATTCACTTAATTTTGTTCACTGAATCATGGATACATGATGAGGAGATCGATTTAGTAAATATTCCACATTACGACAAAATAGTTTCTTGCTGTATCGCTGTTACACTAATAGATAGACCACCCGATAATAGCAATCCAAATTTACAAAAAAATTTCAACTAAGCCACTTTGAGCCACTTCTAGAAGACATGAGTAGGAAAAACGCTATAGTTGTGGGTGATTTTAATTTTAATCTTCTCCTAAAAGAGGAAGATCTTTATAGATAATTTTAATCTTCTAGAACTCCTGATGATAGAAAGGTATGTGAATATAAGAATATAGTTGAATCATCCGGTTTCTTTTTCTGTGATAAATCTGTTTCCAGGCCAAGTTCAGGTTCGTGTTTAGATCATGTCCTAAAAAATAGTATTGATAAGAAATTGTTAATTAATTACTTACCTACTGACTTATCAGATCATAATATGATACTACTTGAGATGGAAGATTACAAATTTATAAACAAAACAGCACAGCACACAAAACAGCACATACAACAAACAAAACGAACATAAAAAATTATTAAATGTCAACAAATTAAAAAGTCACATAATAAACTGCCAATTTGGGTAGTGATGTTGATGTGATCAGTAAACAAGTAGTAGATAAATTAAAAAATTGCATATCTCTGTCAACAGAAATAAAATTACATAAGTAAATAAAAAATGTAGTAGTCCATGGATAAATCACGAATGCAGGCAATTGATTAAAATAAAAAACTATTGGTACAAAAAATATAGACAAAATATTGACAACATATATTTGAAAAAAAAGTATCACTTTTGGTTGAATAAATTAACTGCTACAAAAAGAAGTAAACGGAGAGAGATTCATTCAAGTTTAACAGCTGTCGCAGCAATCAACAGGAAACGTGTAATGCGGTTAAAAAAGTTATTAGTGATGGTAAAGCCAGCAAAAATAAAAATGACTTTTTTCAGAGTTATTTGAATACAACTGAAAAAAAAAAAAATTAATGAGCTCAACAATTTTTACTGCTCCGTTGGAGGCAAATTAGCAAAGAGGCAAAGATTTTAATTCTATTTATATACCCACTTATTGTACTCGCTCAAGATTACGATGCGAATACATTAGTTTGGATAATACCTTAAAACTACTAGATAAACTGAATTCAACACACAGTGCAGGCATCGACGAAATTAGTACCTCAATACTTAAAATCTTTAAATACAAGTTAGCTGAGCCGACTAAGAATCTGATAAACGCATCAATAAAAGATTGTAAAATGCCAGACGGCTTCAAAATAAACAAAGTGGTACCTATTTACAAAAAAACGGGAGTTAGAACTGATATTAATAATTTTCGACCAATTTCTATTGCTTCGGTTTTTAGCAAAATAATTGAGACCTTTTTTTTCCTTTGAGATTAATATGCAACTATCTGAATATTTAAGAACAAATAATCTAATATGTAAATCTCAATACAGCTTTACTAAAAAATCAAATACAGTTGCCGCTTTATTTGATCTCGTTGCATATATCCAAAGTATGATTAGCAGTAATAAAAAAATCTGTATTGTATTTTTTGACCTAACCAAGGCATTTGATACTGTAGATAGAAAAATTCTGCTAAAAATCTGCTAAAAAAAGATTAGGAGTAGTTGGTAACTAATACAGTTGGTTTAAAAACTACTTAGAGAATAGAAAGCAATATGCTGTTAATGATGAAGTCAAAAATAATATAGAAGACATAGAGTTTGGGCTAATCCAAGGTAGTTCACTTGGTCCAGTGTTGTTCACATGTTATATGAATAGCTTTGGAAGATTAAATCTTCATGGCAAATCATTTCTATATTCTGATGATATTGTCATAGTGTACAGTGAAGATATCTTAACAAATCTCTAAAATTCTGTAAACCAAGACATGGGCATAATACATAAATGGATGTGCAAACATAAGTTAACTGTAAATGTGAATAAAACTAAATTTATGCTTCTGAAAAGGAAAGGTACTAATATTTCTGCAGTATATAACGGAGTTAGTACTGAGAGAAGTAATAACTATAACTATCTCGGAGTTATTATTGATGAAAATCTTAATTGGAATCTGCATGTCGCTGAACTAATGAAAAAGCTAAGAAGAACAGCTGGAATCTTTAGGAGAATCTATTACAGAGTACCGTACAACAACAAAATATCAGTGTTCCACATGCTATTTTACAGTATAATAACATATGGTATTGGTATATGGGGAAACACATTTTTGAGAAATATAACCGCATTACGAATAATTCAAAATAAAGCTATTAAGAACTTGTTTGGTCATGATCGACGAACCTCAACTAATACTATACATCAAAAATATAACATTTTAAAATTGATTGACCAAAAATATGTAACACAAATACTTCAAATACATAATATGGGTAATGACAACATAAAAATAAACACTCGTCTCAAAACAAATCAAGAAGTACATAGTTACAGCACTAGATCTGCTCAGCAAATCCGCTACATCGTTGGGCATAATTTGAATGGCTTAGAACCAATTAGGAATGCAGGTATTGCTCTTTATAATAATATACCAAATATATATAAAGATATGTCTTACAGCAAATTGAAGAATTGGTTAAAACATAAATATATTCACTTATACATCAATCAAAATAATTAAGAATTTAAATTTTTTTTTCTAATTTAAATTTTGAATTGAGTTAAATTTATATCATCTCTTCGAATAGTTTTATTTTTTGTTTTGGTTTTTGTTTCTATTTTGTTTTTGTTTCTTAGTTAGGAATTCTCTTTTTTCTCTTTTTGTTGTTTTTTTTAATTATATAAAAAACTATTACTTTTTTTTGCACTGGTATTATATATTTTGTAACAACCACTTACTTGATAACTAGTTTTGTAAGATAACACATAATTAATTAAATACTCTGTACGAGCTTTAAGCTCTCTTGTGATAAATTATAAATAAAATAAATTATAAATAAAATAAAATAAAATAAATAAAATAAATTATGGCCATCTGACTAAAGATGAGGGTTTTTAAATGAATCTACACCTACGTACAATATATTGTTAATTTGCGTTTTGCTATAAAATAAACGAAATGGACAACCGATCATTTGTACAAAATTTACACCACTTAACAGATGAGACTAAAGTGAACTAGATAAACTATGTATATATAGCATATAATCTGAACGGCTTACACAAATTTAATTTTCTCGCAGTTATGTAAAGAAAAAACAAGATGAAGACAAATACAAGGATTATTCATTATATAAAGGAATCTCAAAGTTAGGAGTTAAATGTCGAAAACTCTTTAAATTTTAGATAAGAACACCAAAAAGAAAAATTTTAGAGTATTCTGGTGTGAGAGTACTTTAGAAACCTTACCATCAGACTATAGATAATGCCGAAAGCAAACCTTTTATTCATAAAATTGGATAAGACTTATTAAATGTAACCATATATATCTTTATATTATTAAAATCATTTTCCCAATTATTAACCGAAAATTAAATCTTAACGTATTATATATAAAACTGGATTTCAGAATTGTTTAATAATAATTTCGCTTTTACTTCTGGAAACTCATTAAAGCACACAAGCAATAATTAAGATTAGAAGCAAAAGACTATAATCATCAGTTTAAATTTTTTTATATTAACAACTCTGTCAGACCAAACATTCCTAAACTATGATAAGACAAAACTAAACTATGGTAGATAAAACTTATGCCCTTTTAAAAGTGGAAGGTGATATTTATTTGATAATACCCTGAAATTATTAATGTATTAGTAAATATCGCACTAAATTAGATGATCGAATTTTATTATCTGTCCAATTTTTAGTGTACTCTCGACTACCCTGGAAATTCGCACTCAAAGAGCAAAAGATGTAAGGCAACAAGTATTAAGTGTCTAGTGTCAAGTGCTACTCCAATAGGTTCGTAAACGCACTCAATATATATAAGGTATAGGTAGCACTATTTCAAGATGAACGTTTAAGTTAATGAAAAGAAATTTTGAAGAAATGCCGGTGGACATTATCACAGTTAAAGTAAACTAAAAATCTATAGACATTTTCAAGTAAAAGAAAATAAGACAGTGGTCTGCGTATAACAAAGTAAATATAGAGGTAAAGTTATTGTTCAGAACGGTTTTTTATTTTAGTACAAAGGGCTAAATAAAACTTATAAAACTTATTAAAAATTTGAATACAGTATAACTTCTTCTCTTATAATTACATTTCTTTTTAGCAAGGGCATTTATTTATTAATCTCTGCAATTATTCTAATACTATTGAAACTACATATAGTTAGGTAAACTGGAATACTTAAATGTAATAATGTGGTATTATATAATTCTTCATATATTTTTTTAATATGCATGTGTGTGTATATGAACAGTATGTTTTTTATAAAAGTAGATTTCAAACTTTCAATTTTCGAAATTAAACGACTCACTTTATTGGTTCGAACCTGGTTAATGCATTTAAACAATGGGTGCTTTCAATTGACTAAAGCGCTTTAAATTTATTAATCCTTCCTAACAGTTTTTACTGAATGCTTCTCTTAAGAGATTAAATGTTATAATTATGCTACCACCCCAACTACCAACTTTAAACCTTTTGTAAATCATTGTTTCTTGTTCTAATGGCGCGACGGTCGCCACGAATATATACTTAAATTTTGAAATATTTTGTAGTTGTAGAAGAGAACTAAATACCTATTGAAATCACGTTATTATAACTAATAGTGCTACCAGGTAGTTGGTAGCCGGATAGTAACATAATAATAATTAGGACATTAATCAAGCAGCGACAATTTCTTTGACATTTTTTCTTTGTTTATTTTTTGTTTTAAATTTTGCTGCAAAACGTTCATTAAATTTTTTTTTTTTTTTTTTGTACGTGGATTGGTGTGGAATCTACGAAAGATACAGACTGCCCCGTAGCAGAAGTGTATGCCGGATTCTTACCGACTAAACCACACCCTTCCCTTATTAAAACTAGTCAAACTGACTAACCATTAATTTTTTGCTATCTTGTTTTGAATATAGATTTTATGTACTTTCCCTAAGGAAATCTGTACTTCGTACTATCTAAAGGTCTTTTTCTTTTAAGCCTTCCTATAATAATTTGATTATTTATTAGTTGAGCAGCTTCAAGATTTATATGCTCTTCTGAACGAGCTTTATGCTTTATGGCATATCTACTTATTTCATCTATAACTTTGAGAATTTGTAAATTTCTGTGAATGTCACTATCACGTACATAGCAGGGAGCACTTACTATGTTACGTAGGACTTTATTCTGAAAAGATTGTATTTTTTCAATATGCGTTTTCTTGGCACAACCGCAAAGTTGAATGCCATATAACTATATAGGTTTAATTACTTGGTTGTAAATTAACACTTTATTATATATTGGTAGTTTAGACTTACGCCCTAGGAGCCAGTAATTTTTTCTATATTTATTTTCAAGTTCTAGTTTTTTCTTTTTAACGTGTTCATTCAACCTTAGCTTGACATCCAGTGTCATTCCCAGGTATTTTGCAGAATTTTTGATTGATACAAATACACCGTTTAAATTTATTTTAGGTGGATTCTTTATATTTCTATAAGAAAAATTAACATGCACAGATTTAGATTCATTTAGTTTTATTTTCCATTTGATAGTCCAGTAACATATTTTTTCAATTGCTTTTTGTAATTTTTTTGTAGCTTAGTCAATATTCGATCCTACTGCCAATATTGCAGTATCGTCAGAAAATGTTGCTACAGTTACATTTTCGACTTCTGGTAGATCACTTGTATAAAGCAAGTACAATATAGGACCTAGAATACTGCCCTGAGGCACCCCTGCTTTTATTTCTCTTAGTGTAGAGTACTCTTCATCTAGTTTAATTCTAAATAATCTTTCAGACAAGTACGATTCGAGTATCTCTACATATTGTAACGGTATCAATCTTCTTAATTTAAATATTAAACCTTCGTGCCAAACTCTGTCAAACGCTTGTGCTACGTCTAGAAATATTGTGGAGCATATTTGTTTTTCTTCAAATGCTTTTTCTATAACATTTGTTATTCTATGAACTTGGTCAATTGTTGCATGCTTGGATTTAAAACCAAATTAATGGTTAGGAATTAAATTTTTATTTTCTATAATTGGCTTCAGCCTTTTTAACAACAGTTTTTCATAAAGTTTTGACATAATGCGTAGCAGAGATATTGGCCTATAAGATTTCGCCTCATTTAATGGCTTCCCTGGTTTTGCTATCATAATAACTTCTGCCACTTTCCAAGCGCTCGGAACGTACTTCAACTTTACTGCCGCTTTTATGATTTTTCTCAAAAATCTTAGGGCTTTTTGTGGAAGCTCTTTTTTAATCTGAGCTGTAATAAGATCAAAACCTGGGGCTTTTTTCAACTTTAGAGTTTTTATTATTTCACTAATCTCTTCTTGTGTAAATGGATTAATAGTGTTTTCTTCTATTATAACATTGTCTAATAAACAAAGATCAGAATTTATATCGTTTGGTTTGAATATATTTTCTAAATGATCTGCAAATAATTCGACTTTATCTTTATTATCCTTTACCCAAGTTCCGTCTGGTTTCATGAGCGGCGGGGCTTGCTTAATCGGCTTTTTTACACTCTTCGTTGCTTTCCACAAAGAGTAATTTGATTCTTTTGTTGCCGATAAACCTTTTATATAATTTTCATATGCTACTGATTTTAGAATCCTGATTTTTCTTTTAAGAGATTGTGATAATAAATTCAAAATTTTCTTATCATCAGGGTGACGAGATTGTTGCCATCTACGTCTAGCCCTTCTTTTTCGTTTTATTAAATCAGTTATCTATCTGGGATAAATATTTGCTGCTGAGCTATATTCAATTATTCTTGTGTTATTCCAAGCAGCTTTTTGAATTATATTAATAAAGCCTTCAAGTTCCAGATCTAATTGTTCTTTTGATTGTAAATTTATTTCCAAATTAATGTTGTTTACGATTTCATATTTAAAGCTTAACCAATCTGTTGTATTATTTGTCAGTGTGGCCTTATTTAGTTTTCTAGTTATTGTCAAATGAGTCTCTGATATCAGACATATATCAATATTTCTAGACCTTAAGAAAATTTCTAGTTCATGTTTTTTATTTAGGACACCATTCGAATTCCAAGTTGCAATACGTATTTTATCTAGATACATTTTTTACAATTCTTTTAGGGGTTTCATGAGATACATTAATGTATTTCTTTTCTATTTTATTTAATCTTATGAAGATTTCATCAATTTTTAGCAATAAGTTTTGCATCATGTGCATCACATCCTTGTCATTATTTTTAGATTTGATAACCTTAGATTGTTTTTCTGTAAGAATATTTTCTTCTGTTTTAGATTTTAAGGCTTGGGAGTATAAAACTCCATTCACAACTTTATTAGATATAAACGGTGTAGTTTTTTTCGGTGTTTTTATTACATTTGAATGTTTGGGTTTGCGCATAATCAATCTTCTTTTCTGTAATTCTTTTGCTACCAAACAACCACGATAACTAGCAGGGTGTGCCTCGTTGCAGTTTACACATATGGCTTGGAAATTTTCTTTTTTACTACATTCTATTGTCATATGATTCCCAGCATATTTTACACATTTAGCCTGTCTTTGGCAGAATTTTTGACTAAATGTGAAATGACAGAATGTCCAAAACTTTGGCATCTTTTGCATTGAGGAATGGACTTACTACTTCTGAGAGCCTCAATTTTCACTCTCATGTGCTGTAAATATTCTATTTTGTATATTTTATTTATTTCCTCCGAATGGTCAAAAGATATCATAAACAGTGGAAGCTTTGTTATAATCTTTATATTTTTATCTTTAGTTTTTTTAATTTTATTTGTCACATCTAGACATTTAAAACCTCTATTAAGAAGTTCTTTTTTAATATCTTCTGGTTCACATGATGAGTGAAGATTTCTTACCATAACTTTAATTGGTCTAGTCAGTTTGTTTTCATACGTATGCCATTCCAACTTCGCTTTATTTATAGATTTTGTTGAAACTCTATAATCATTTTCGTTGTCAACATTAATTTGCAGTTGATCATTATTCATCATGTTGACTTTAACATTTATATTTTCTTCTTTTATTATTTTTATAATATGAGAATAGTTTTTTATATTACTCAAAATTACCGGAGGAGGTTTATATTTTTTAGTGATTTTATTGTTTTCTTTAGATTTTTCCTCTTGAGGTTTACTTTGCGGTTCCAAAGATGTGTTAACATCAGGAGACATCAAGTTAACATCGGATTTCTTTTCGTATTCAGAATCCAATCAGTTTCTCTGATTAGTTCTTCTTCATCCGTTTCGTATGTCCCAACTTTAGTATCAGTGGATACATTTGGCACACTATTTTTTTCCTTTTTTAATTTTAAATTTTCTGCCTTAAGCTGGGAGATTTTTCTTTGTAAATCTTTACACAAGATTTCCAACTCAATTATTCTGGAGTTGACTTCAATATTACTGTCTTGCAGTAACGAACTTTGATTTTTATTATTACCCTCTTGGGTTTTCTTTATATTGCCTTCATGGAACATTATTTTTTCTTTATTACCCTTTTCGGTTTTCTTATTTTCGTTTATAGGTGGACTTCTTTGAATCTTCGAGCCCTTCGAGCCCAAAAGGGTTATACATGTTATTAATATTATTATTATTGTTATAAACCACTGGCGACTCATCTGAACGTCTTAAACATTCAGCCAAGCCCTCACTGGCAGCCGTGGTCTCTGCCGACACTTTGGTAGATATCCCTACCAAATTTTTACTATTATAAGACATTATATTATTTTTTATTTTAATATGCTTTTTATACCTACAGCCAAGGTTTTTTACTGCCGCCCCTGTTTATTTACATATCGTTTATGTCCCTGGTGAATGAATGATGTATATTGATATGCATATACATATATATATTATATATATATACGTAGCGGCGTATATACGTATTTTGTTGTATTTATAAGAAATATGATTATATGAATTAAATATTTTTAAAGAAATAATGCAATGTGTGGCGATATAATATAATAATATACATATATGACTACATATTACATATTGCATTATGACTACATACATATGGTATTTTGTAGTAAGTTTAGTATAAATTAATAAAAATTTTAGTATTAAATAGTAGGTATATCATATATATTTGCAAAAGTTTTGGATTGATAATCGTTAGGTGGAAGGTCTGCTTGTGAAGAATGTATAAGCATATAGTTTGAATATATGTACAAAGTAGAGTTCTAGAAAAACAAAAGTTCTACACCGTTTGAGATAAAGCATTGAAATTTTAACTATACGCATTATGTCATTGAAAAACTATTTTTGTAGAATAACTTTATTGTGTATCCCCTTTGGTTTGGCGGCCAAAGGGGAATATTTAAATGATTATAATTTAAGATCTACTCTATATTATTTCAATCTGAAAGCACTAAATGACAGGAAATTTCTTTATCTTTACAAAACCAAATCTAATATTGGAAAAAATTTTGCAATTTGATATCAAAATTTACGATTATATGAAATGAAATTTGGCAAATTTCTCGACCCTTGTATCTTCCAAACGACTTTAGCTGAAACTTGAAATTTTAGGGAGAGAACGATCTTATAAAATTATATTAAGTTGTCTCAAAGTTACAGAGTTCCGGAGTTAATTGAAATCTTTAAATCAAAAATTGAAATCTTGCTTTTTTGAAAGCTTGTAACTTTGATAGCAAACCTAGTTTTTAAACTTTATATTTGAACATAATGTCAGCATCCTTTTAGCACTTTTCCAAAAAAAATTTAGTTTCACTCTGTCCGTCCGTCTGTCTATCTGTTTACAAGGATTCTATACAACGTTAAAGATAGAGAAAAAATTTAAACCATGGGTAGGTCTTATAAAAAAAATGAATGTTTAAAACAAACAACTTCTTCATGTAGCCCCACCCGGTACGAAGCTGCAGCCCCTCAAACTTTGAAAAAGATCTATTTTTAAATGCGCATATCTCATGTTGCGTTTAACATTTTTTCAATCTGAAAACGCCATTCGATAGGAATTTTCTTTATAAATGAATATAAACATTACACAATTATTTTAAATTTAGTATTTAAATTTACCGTTATGTGAAAACAAAATTTTGCATGATTTTTCTAGTTTCATCATTTCAGTACGCTTTTAGGCAGGACTTGAAATTTTGAGATAAAAAAAAACTTTTAGAATTAGTATAATTCTCTTTTTAGAATTAGTGCTCCTTAGAAAATTTTTCTGAACCAGCCTCTGTTTATGAACTATTAGGGCTCAAAAATTGAAAATTTGTTATTTTTGAATGCCTACAACTTATGCACCTGTGCAAATTTTTCCTCGGCAAGACATAAAAATTAAAACTTCAATAACATATTTTTAAGATTATATTAACTGTTTTTCTTACTTATTTAGAGTTTCGGACTTACACCACTTGAAAATTGCAAAATGGTTCTATTTTAATATTTTTTGTTATTATATGAAATTTTAAAATTTTGGTGCAGACTTACAATTCTAAACAGTTTGTATTATCTTTTGGAAATGTGCGCTTTTAAAAATCGTTGGTTTACATTCTGCCTTGTTTAAATATATAATAGTTTGCTTTATATTGAGGATATTGTATCTTAGTTTTGAATTTTTTCAATAAAAAAAAATTCTAAAAAATTTTTTTCGGATGTAGTGACGTATCAATAAAATTAAAGCTTTCTAAAAAGCTTTTTGGGAATAATATTACCTATAATTTATTATATTATGGTATATTATATCGTGATTTTAATTATTTTTTTTTTCTCTTTGTTATTTTCTACTTTTTTTTTTAATAACATATAGAATTTATTTCATTTTCAATCATTCATAACGAAAGGAAAAAAAATCTTAAATGTTTTTTATATTATTTTATTTATTTACAAATCTTTTTAAATAATTTTTTTTCGAATAATATAATAAACGACAGTTATAAGTTAACTCAGATTTATAATCCTCTAAGAATTTAAAGGGAGTAAAAAGTTATTCCGTAAAACGTTTTTTTTTTTATTAATAATAATAATTCAAAAAAAAAAAATATCAATTAATTTAAATATACAAAAAGGAAAAAAAATATTAGTTAATTAACATGTCCAGCGGTCATAGTATATTAAGCGTACAATGGTCGAATCCCAGATATAGTTCAACACCAAATGTCTTTGCACCAACATATTATGACAATGAAAAATATAGGAAGCCATCAATTTTTAGAACAAGTCGACGACGTCGTACATCAACATGGCTTCTTGCTACAAACAGGTCTTCTCAGCACATAAGTTTTCCTAGAAGACGTTGCAATAAATGTAAGTAGTATTTTTGTAGCCAACCTGTTTTTTTTTTTTTTTTGATCTTTTTAAAATGACATTTAAAAATTCTAAATTAAATTTTAAGATCATTAATTGTTTAATCTTATTTTTAAGATAACCCGAAATTGTCTTTAAGTTTGCTTTATCATATTATTTCTGACAGATACGGTTGCTTTAGCAGAACCAAATTTTAACGCAAAACAAGAATTTTTTTATATACTGAATAAAAATTCTCTACTATCATGATTTTTACGTACGCCATATTGAAGGCCTCTATTCCGTTTTAGGTATATACATATATACATATTTATAAGCCCAAAATTTTACTTAAGGGGAAAATTCGTCAACGCGTCGTTGAACACATCAAAATATATATATATGCATATAAACTGAATTTACTAAACTTTTTTAATATTTATCTACATTAAATATTGATAAAAACTGACATATATAAGGCACTTACATATAGGGTATGTCACATAAAATATTGAAAAAATTCGTCTAATTGGCAGTACTTGGCACCACTTTAAATACAATTTAGAGAGTTCAAATTTTTTGAATTGATTATTTTGTTTTGGCTAATAGTAGAATATAAGTAGCATTTTTTTTTACTACTTATTTAATTTATAAAAACTTTTCATACAATTGTTAATTCATATATTTTTTTTTTATTTACTTAGCTGCATTTTTTAGTGAATTATTATCATTTTCTAAAAAGCTTGCGACTTTATATTCAAGACAATCAAATGACAAATCTTCTGAAGCAAGTTACGGTGACATGACAACAAGTAAAATTTTAATAAAAAAACTGAAACAAATGAAACAATTTCATGAAGCTAAAACTATACCACAGAATCAATATAATTCAGCTGAATGGTTTAAAAATTTTGATGGGTTTCAACGAGTTCCAAGTTCAGAAAGTTCAGGAAGTTATTATAAAATTTGTTTGACATTTGGTATACAAAAAGAAGATTTTGCAAGAATGATAGAACTTTTTTGTAAGTCATTATACATCTAACAAAATTAAAATAATTTTCATACATACATACATACTTATGTACAATTTAATGACAAATAGTATAACATTTTTATACCCCTATGAACTTTGTTCAAGGGTATAATAAATTTGCCATTACGTTTGTGGCACCTAAAGGAATCGAGCTAGATATAGTGTCAAAGGTATGGATCGGCTCAGAATCGAATTCTGGGTCGATTAAGCCATGTACGTCTGTCTGTCCGTCCGCACGATAACTCAAAAAATAAAGGAGCTAGGAGGCTGAAATTTTTTTACGTCACTTTTGAAAAATTGTAGTTTTGCTATTTAAATCCAGCATTTTCGGCCGCGGGGTTCGAGTAGCTGCCAGTTCGTGTAGCTGTTCGAGTACTTCTTTCTTTAAATGGAAATAACTCAGTGTCTATTCAAGCTAGGTATCTGAAATTTTGCAAATAATGATCAAGTTTCATGGCAACAACTTCTGTAAAATTTGGTTGTGATGGTACGACAGGTTCAGGTGTATGGCAGCTACCTCTCTTTTTAAATGAAAATAACTCAGTGCCTACTAAAGCTAGGAATTTGAAATTTAGTAAAGAGGTGTCGAGTTAAATGCCAACAACTTTTGTAAATTTGGTTGGTTTAGAGCAGCCAGATCAGGCTTCTAGCACCTCTTGGAACGTAATGAAGATGGGCGTCTGAAATCTTACAAATGATGATGAAGTTTTTTATGGCCACAACTTCTGTAAAATTTGGTTATGCTGGTGCAACAGCTTCGGGTAGCTGCCATACAACTTCTCCTTTTAAATGAAAATAACACAGTGTCCTTCCGCACGATAAGTGAAAAAATGAAGGAGCTAGGAAGCTGACATTTTTTTACGTCACTTTTGCAAAATTGTTAGTTTTGCTATTTAACTCCAGGATTTTCGGCCGCCGGGTTCGAGTAGCTGCCATACAACTTCTTTCTTTAAATGGAAATAACTCAGTGTCTATTCAAGCTAGGTATTTGAAATTTTGCAAATGATGGTTAAGTTTTATGGCAACAACTTCTGTAAAATTTGATTGTGATGATGGGACAGGTTCGGGTAGCTGCCGTACAACTTCTCTTCTTAAATAAAAATAACTCAGTGTCTATTGAAGCTAGCTATCTGAAATTTAGTGAAAAGATGTCGAGTTACATGCCAAAAACTTTTGTAAAATTTGATTGGTCTAAAGCAACCGATTCAGGCTTCTTGCATTTCTTGGAACTTAATGAAGCTGATTCGGGTAGCTGTCATACAACTCCACAATTTACAAAAATATATCTCTGCAGTTAACGTCGGTACTAAAACATCTGAATGTTTTTAAAGAATGATCAAGTTTTATAGAAACATGATATATTACGTTCATACGGGTATGCTAGAGTTGACACAGTCTACTCTACTGCATTCTTCCTCGCTTATTAAGAATCTGAATCACTTAGGTTTGTTTATTAGTTTTTTTAGAACAGAACAGAAAAGAACACAACAAGAAAAAGTTAAATGTCAAACAGTTTAGGATAACTTTGAGCAGAAAATCTAATGAATACTTTGTACTTTTTTAGCACATTTTCAAATAATTTTGAAAAAATGTGCTTGTTAGTTTCACTCTGTCCGTGTGTGAGTTCGTCCATCCGCCCGTCAATCTGGGTGTTTACAAAACTTCTACACCGTTTAAAATAAAGCAATAAAATTTTTAACTACGGATAGGTATCACTACAAAACTAATTTTGTGGAACAACTTTTTCGGTAGCCCCTCCCTTGATGAGTTTTTGTTGATTAATTAATGTAATTAATTAATTAATTGCATTAATCCTAAATGCAACACAATATACATTAGGTTCCACCTAATGTTAAATCATATTTTACATTTGAATTTAAGATAATTTTACTAATAAATACGTTTTTGCTGTATCTACAATGGACGTTTTCTATACGCAACCATAGTTCGCTTTCTATACGAATTAAAACCTCGAATAATACGATTTTTATTTTTGCAATATTTTCCAAATCCATTTAAAATATTCAAAAAACAAAATATTACAGTACCAAGAAATGAGATGGTTAATTATTTTATTTAAATTTACAGTTCTTGGACTGTAAGCTTTAATTTACATTTACAGTTCTGTAAGAAAATATAACATCCATGTTTTTATCAAAGTTTTATCAATGTTTTAAACAAAAATTAGTTATTTACAACATATCAAACAACATTTATAAAATAATATTATAGCTTCATACCTTCATATGTCTATCACATGTTTATATCTTTCAAAATAGATCTAATTAAAAAACTAAGCTAGAACTAAGTAAATTATAATGATTAGTTTTTATTATTGATTCTTAAAAATTTTATTTTTAAATTAATTTTAATTGTTTTATTTTTCTTTTTTATTCAAATAGTGAATGATGTATCAGTACTTGTTCCAAATTTATTTAATGGATCATTAGAACAGCATATACACAATATGAGACGTGTTAAAGAATGCCAAACATTATGTCGTACCGCACAAGGATTTAATAAATCATTTGCAACATTACCAATTATATCACCACGTTACATATATACTGGACGTTTAATTAGTATAAAAGACGTTTTTATTAAACTGGAAAAAAATTCTAGTGTTTATATAACATGTAATAGAAATTTTGCACAACGTGTTACTAAATCTGTTATATATATGAATATTAGTACATATATACCAAATTTAGAAATTGGTGATATTTTATTAATTGAAACTGGTATTAGATTAAAAATACATAGATTTAAGGATGATGATATATTAACATGTAAAGTTGTCATTTCTGGATTACTTTATTCATATTCAAAAGTAAATTTACCAAAACGTTTTAAAAATTTTGATTATAATATAACAGATGAAGAAATTGAAGATTTAAATTATTTATGTAATATATCAAGTCCAACAATTATTTTACCAATGGTATGTAATAATTATAAAATATATTATGAAAGTATATTAGCACAATTAAAAAATTTATTATATGAAAAACGTTTAATATTAGTACTAATAACATTAAAAAAATTTAATGAAATATATAATAATGATAAAAAATTTTTAATATGGTTAGGAAAAAAATTTGATGGTATTATTATAAAATTTTATGATAGATTACCAATTAAAAGAAAAATATTAAATTTAAATAATGATGAAAAAAATTTATTTGATATATTTTATAAATTAAGAAAACCAATTATATTATCTAGTTTTTTTCCACATAGAAGTAATAAAGAATTAAATCAAAATATAATTGTTAATCCAGATATACATAAATATATTTATTTTTATACTGATAAATATTTACTATTAGAATCTGAATATGATATAATTTATAGAAGTGCATTACATGAAATAATGTGTGAACATATTATATCAATAAAAGATTATGCAAAAAATGAAATTAACAATATAAATTGTTTTTTACAATATAGTAATTCATTTGCGAAATCAATTGTTGATTTAAGTTATCAAATAAATGCATCTTGTATTATACTAATATCAAAAACTGGTAAAATGGCAGCTAAAATATCACATTATCGACCACTATGTCCAATTATTTTATTATTAGATAATCCAAAAATAGCAAAATTTTATAGTATTTATCATAATGTATGTGTTGCATTTTACACAAAAGCCCATTGTAAAGATTTAGATTTATTAATAATTAATTTGAAAAAAGTTTTATTTGGTGTATGGTATGGCTTAGTATATGGTATTATATCACGTGATTCAAAAATAATATGTGTATATAGAAAAAAAAGAAATTTTGCATTTCCAAATAAATTATCAATACTTACAGCTGATAATCAAGTTTTAGATAAATTATATGAAAAAATTATTAAAAATCCTTAATAAAAAAATAAAAAAAAATATGAAAATTGTAAAATATAATTTTAAAAATTCAAAAAAAAAAAAAAAAAATAAGTAGATTTATGTTAAAAAAATAATTATGTATTATTGTAAATTAAAAAATCAAATTTTAGCAAGAAAAAAAAAGAAAAAGTAAAATGAAAATGAAACAAATAAAAAAAAAAACAAACAATTTTTTATTATTATAATTAATTTTAAAACTTGACCAATTTTTTATATGTAATAATATAACAGAAACTGTTCCTTCTAAATCGTTTTGTATTTAAAATCTAAACTGTAATTTACCCTAGACCTATACTAAAATTTGTTTTTAGTACAGGTTTTTTTTTTTAATAATTACAACTAAAAGAACTCTACATTAAGTGTGACTAATGTAAGATATACATATTATGTATTTAAAAAGATGAGATTTTGAGAACATGTAAATAATTTGACAGTTCAAGATAAACCATGGTTCGAAGCCTATCCTAATTACTTTTCTCAAATTCGAAAAAAAAAGTAAATAACCAAAACTGTAGACCTCCTCTAAAACTGACCGAGACTGCAGTTAACCAGAAGCTTAAGGAATATCTTTATTGTAGGGGTTGAATCTGATGTTCTTGCATTATATATTATTTTTAAAACTTTTGAGTTAGTTTTGAATATGTCTTAAATTTAATGAGCTATTATAGCATAATCTAGTATATAATTATATTAAATTGAAAATTTCTTTTCGTTCCAATAACTTTGTGGACTGTAAGTTAATGTCACAGATTAATTTTTCTTCTATCAAAGTGAATTTAGATGTTCTGGACTGATAGAAAAACAAATAAACTGCTATTCAAAATGTTACAGTTACTATTACAAAATTAAAATATTCTCTATGCATTCAGTCTACTTCATAGTGTCCATCTGACTTTTTCATTACTAAAATTTGACACCGTTTAAAATAAATAGAATATCACATAAAAAATTAAAAATTCTAGAGGGATTTTGTTTTTCAGCCCCATAATATGGGTAAAAGCACAAAATTGAAATAGTTAAATATATCTCAACTTATATTGTATAGTTTTCCCATCTGAAAACAACACAACGGACAATTTTTCATACCCTATTAGTTGAGGCGAAGGTAGCAATTAAAATGAGTAATTTTATCGCAATTCGACATTTAAATTTACCGTTATGTGAAATCAATATTTTGCAAACTGCGTTAAGCATTTAGGCTCGTATTTTCACATACGTATAATACCGCGGATAATTCCAGATCGGTCTCAATAGCAGTTGAGTCTTGATCAGGTCTAAAATAATAATTACAACTAAACTTACAAGTTTAATTACAATTTAAACTTGAAATCGTATGTTGACATTGAGATAAAATTGAACGAAAAACTAATACAAAAACATATTGAACGTACCCATTTTATGATTTTTGTACAAGTTGTTTTTCAGTTGCTATTTAAACGTTAAAATTTGAAATACAAAAATCAAAATATTTTTGTTTACTTATAACATAACCATCTTCTAACTTTATCGTTTTATTAATTTTAAAATTTAATAGATGTATGTATTTATAAATATAGTTAGATATTATGTGGTAATAAATATAATTAGGAAAAAATATATTATTTTATTAGCTATAATTTTTTAAATTTATAGCTACTTAATGTAGTTTATAAATTTAAAAAGTTATATATATGTAGGTACAACATTATTTAAATTTATAAGCAAATGATATCAATAAAAAAATTTAAATTTTATTTAGAATTTTTTTTTAATTTCAAACGAAATGTCAATTTTTTAGAATATGTCAATGTTATATGAATTAAAATAAAACTGCAGCGGTATTACGACCACGTACTTGTGGTAAAATTTTTTTAATTCCGATGTGAACATAAATTTAATACCAATCAAAGCTAATACTTACGTGAACATACGGAACATAAAGTTAAAATCTTACAATTTTGAGAAGATCTTTAATAATAAATATAATCAAAGAATTATATATGTAGTATATTAATCTTTGATATATATACTTTAACAAAAATTGTATTATGGCCTTTGGGAGCAATATGTCAAATGATCGTCAAAAATTCAAAAGTTGTTAAATTTAGAAATCTAAACTGCACTCATTTAGAAATCTAGACAATCACATCCCATTTCAATGTTAAAATTTAAAAGTCTTTTAAAGTCTTTATTTTTTAATTTTTTTAATTTTCTTGAAGAAGGCAATTGAATAAAATTTTTCATTTTATTTATTTTTATTAACACTTAAAACTAATAAAAGTTTTTTTACATTTACATTAATTTTAAACAAATTTGCAAAATTTCAAAATAAAAAAAAAACATATTTTTATTTTTGTATAATAATGTTGGCACTCAAATCAAACCAGGTAAAAATACAATACATAATAATATTTTGACACAATCAATAACACATATGTCAAAATTAAAATTTTTTTATTTTTTTTTTTTGTGTTTTGACATACAAAGCACAACACTACAAACATGAAAACATAAATTTTATAAAACTTGAGTTTTGACTTTGACATTTTATGTTAACATTTTTTTTTTAGTGTTTATTGTATTCTACTGGTAGATGTCATTACAATCACTGATGGTAACCTAAAATAAATCAAATCGAATTTCGTAATTTCAAATAAAAAAAATTAATAACCACGCAAAAAAAAACTATAATTATTGTTTGTTGTTTTTTTTTATTTCTTAGAGAAAGTAAATAATTATAATATCACAGTTATGATTATAAAATGTTGTTTTCCTTCATTATTTAATTTTTTTTTTGGGAGACAAAAAAAATTAAAACAGTTAATTTCGAATTATATTATAACAATATAAATAACATTTTTTAATAGTAAACAACAGAATGAATAACAAAGTGTCTCAATGAAAAACATTAATGAATGTTTGATTTTACATTGTAAAAAAAACTTTAGTTTTTATTTTGTTAACTAAGAGATACATAAGTTGTAAGATTTTAAAACGAACTTTCTAATTTCTTCAGTGATTTGCTTGATCAGATTAAATCAAATAAATTAAAAAAATACGAGAAAATGTATTGAAAGTACAAGTACAATCGTTATTTTAATTCTTAGGTAAACTTCGGAGTTGCTAAATGAAAAATATAAAAATAAAATTTTTACTATTAAGTGGTGGTTTTAAATCTCTATTCCCCCTATGTAAGAATTTTTTTAAACTCAATTTTTCTTTGAATCAAAAATTAATGGAAAATTAAAGACATGATTGTGACATTTTAAAGGACAAACGGTGGAAAATAAGTAAATTAATATAAAAGCACAAAACGTTTTAATTTTTATTTTAAAAATTAATTCAAATAATTCAAATTAATTTAAAAAATTAAAAAATAACAAAATTTTACTTTCCTTACTTTTAAAATTGTAAACTTTTCAATTATTTCTCTATGGTATGATTTATTAACATATATGTATACATACATAATTATTTATAGGGAAAGCAATGCGTCGCTATAGATTGGCACCCCCATGCAGTGTATTGGCTGTTTATAATATTGAGCTGGGCTTCACTACTATTAACAGTCAAGAAAAGGAAAATATTATTTCTAAGCAATGAGACGTAAATAAAAAAAATTTTCAATTGATACTGCATAGAATAACAGAAGATATAAGAAGTGCTTAGACAAAGAAATTATGTGAATGAGAAACATTAGCCATTGAACGAAGTTCGAGGTAGAGTTAAATTCGGCAATGTCACCTTCAACGTCCAAAAATGGTGTACTTTTCGTATTTTAATTATATTAGTTATATAAGTATTCTAAACTTCTCAGAAATAGAAACATACGAATACAATTATTAAGGTTCTTTATATAATCGAAATATCGACTTATTTTGTTACAACAATTTGTATGATGACCCTGTGTATAATCTTACCTCTCCGACTATAAACAAAAAAATAATAATAAGAAATAGTGACTCGCGTGCGATCAGGTCGTGGTCGATCAAGGTCGTGGGATATTATTATTATTAGAGTTATAATAAATTTGCAAATCGCAATTCTAAAAATATCGACTTAAAATATTCAGAATTCATTTAATTATGTTTTACATTAAAAATCGTTCAAATACGACAGCAACCAAAGTTAATTATTTGGAATGAAAGAACTTTATAACTGAACTAAACAATTTTGAACAGATGATACACTCTTAGCTGTTTTATAAGAAGTTAGTATTCCTTCATTTTTTATTTTTTTTTATAACAATAGCATCAAATAATAGTTAATGTATATAGAAGTCAGTCAGTTATTGTTTTATATTTTGACATGTTGACGTTGATCTACGACTATTTAAATAATGCTGCCAAATTCTATAATATTTAATTTCCTTTTTTAATTAAATTTAATTTTTTATTTTTTCATGTTTTTATTTAGAAAGTTTACTTTTTTTATCTACTGTTTTTCGTTTAACATGGGAAAAACATTAACTTTAACATTAGGTAATTAACTGCAGACAAAAATAAAAATAAAAATTCAAAATAAATAAATATCAAAAAAAATGAATCGGAACTGAACAATAAATTATTATGTAAACACGCAAAAATATAACAAAATAAACTACAATATAGTAGCAGTTTTAAACTGTTTATCTTCAAAAAAAAAAAAAATAAATAAATAAATAAAAGAAAACCAAATTCATCTTTAGTCTTTTTTCTATACCTAATTACTTTTTTTTTTAATTTATACTTTGTTCACCTTTCTGTGTTTTTTCTCCAAATTGGAATAACGTTATAAAACTGAGCTTGTAAAACATCTTGAAAATTAATCATTTAAAATATAATTGTGTGGAACTGCAGTGTGGAACTCAAAACCAACTCAAGTAGCCCAAAAATTTTTTAAAAATTTAAATTAATCGATTATGTATTCTGAAACCTTTCTGAAGACAAACAATCAACTACATTTTTGTAAACTCTAAATGAACTCTAATGTTGAAAATATATATTTGAAAAAATTGGAAGTTTTTGAGATAACCGCTAGTAATCTAGTGCCTTAATTGAAAAGTTGATATAATTCGTTCAATTCAACTTTTTCGGATTTTTACGAATTATTCTCTTAACTCACAGATCATTTTATTAATTTTTAATATAAAGACTTGTGAGCTTTCAAAAATTATTTGGAAATTGTCTAGTTAATGTTCAGGTTATGCCAACTGAGGTGAGAAGTCCAATAAACTTAACTAGAACGAAACAACTTCTATTTTCAGTTTTGAACTGTAATGATTTTCCTACATCTTATCAAATTTTCTTAACGATATTGCTAAATCCTAACCCTAACAATTCAAAACATTTAAATATTTTGGTTATTTGGTTATTTAACTTAGTTAAGTCATACAAGATTCGAGATAATCTCTTAAAAGGCACTAAAGATTTGTGTAAAACTATATAAATAGAAGGTTAAGCCAAGCCCTGCAATTTTGAATAGAAATTTATAAAGGCATCAGCTTAAAAGTTTTAGGCATATTTCCAAAAAAAAATTGAAAAAATATGCCTATTAGTTTCACTCTGTCCGTCCCTCCGTCCGTCTGTTTTCAAAACTTTTACACAGTTAAAGATAGAAAAAAAAATTTTAACTATAAGTAGGTTTCATAAAAAATTAATGTTGTAGAATAAATTTTCATGTAGCTCCATCCATTATGGAACTGCAGCCCCTACAACTTTAGAAATGCCCAATTTTTAAATGTGTATCATGTTCTGCTTAACATTTTTTCAATCTAAAAACGCCGTTCGATGAAATTTATTTTATCTTTGTAAATCACCATCAAAGTTATACTGTTTTTTTAAATTTGGTATTTAAATTGTGCGTAATTTTTCTACCTTCATAACTCCTGCACACTTTTGGATAGGAGCTTGAAATTTCGAAATAAGAAATAAATTTTAGAATTAGTATAAGTTTCTTCAGAAAATTTTTTTGGACCACCCCCTATTTATGAGCTATTATCTCAAAAATAACAAAATATAGAGTTCCGACTTACAGGCCCTCAAAATTGCAAAAAGTCCTATTTTCACATTTTTTCTTATTATATGAAATTTAAAATTTTGGTGCAGAGTCACAATTCTAAACAATTTGAATTATCTTTTGGAAATGTGCGTTTATAAAAACCATTGGCTTACATTCTTATGCCTTGTTTTTTATTTCTTTCTAAAAACAAACGAAACTTGTATCAAATATCCGTTTAGTTTATGCCTATAAATAAAAGTTTATTTAAAAACCAAGTTTAAAGATTTGCTTATTAGTTGCAATGTTTTCGACCATCCTTCTGCCCATTTACGAAATTTATACACCGTTAAATCTAATTAATGAAATTTTAACTATGAACAGCCGATTAATTTATTCTTGCGGAAATATTCTTTAAGGAGTTCACTATATCTCCATCTCCAAATTTCACAATAGAATTTAATTATGTAGATGTAATTCAAAAATTCAAGACCTTGTTTCAAAGAAATACATTTTGTTTTGTTTTTGAGTTGGGAATCACTGAAGTAAAGAAAGTAAATAACAGAGAAAACCAGTATGATAGCATCTATAATAAATAAGATGGTCAGGCAAAGTTCGTCATTACTGTTATTATTTGATTGTATGACATCAATACCTGTATATAACTCAGATTATAACTTATGCAAATAAAATGAGACTCGACTTGAAAAATGAGGAAAAATACTCACGCAAATTCTCTTAATATTCACAATATTGTGGATGACGGAGCGATTGATATATATTGCGTTAACTCAAGAAATATCTAGTACATATATTAAAACATATACAGACAGAAACATTAAAACATATTCTTAATATAATAAAAGACAATCTCCTGTAGCTACTGCTGCTGCTATTTGCGTGCGCCTATTGCGCCTGCGCCCGTGCGCCTATTGCGTGCGATAATAGAAATATTGTGTATTGATAATACACAATATTTCTTACTTAATATTACTAATTACTATTAGATCCAAATTAGATACTAATTAGATCCAAATTTTTGGTAATTTAGTATGAAAAAACAGAATTTTTCAACTTAAATTTGAAGGATCTTATTGTTCTGCAGTAGAAAATAATAAATGATATTATTTGTATAAAATTTGAAAAATTTTCTATTAACTGTGAAAAATATTTTAAAAAGTTTAAATATTTACGTGCTCAAAATTGAGTTTTAAAAAAACTACTGAAATTGAAAAATACACACCCACTTCGATTAAAATGCTTAAGCACACTGACTACTGAGTACTGACTAACTAGTAGCGACTACTACTGACTAAACTAAAAAAATAAAAAAACGAAGTCATATTTCCAATTTTTATATGAACTGAATAAGAACAAAAGATAAAGAATGCTAGAAAATAGAGAAATATTATTTTACGAACATTATTATCGTCAGGGGTCTTGGTATATTAATGTATATTAATAAAAAGGTGAAAGTGAGAAATTTAAATTGTGTATAAGTATGTATAAGGGAAAGAAGGGCAAAAAATATTTAAACGTTCATATACGCACATTTTAATATTTCAATCAAAGTCCAAAGATTATTTATTATAACCTTACTAGAAAATCCCCTGTGCAATTGCACAATTTCTATAGATTCAAAAACATTTGCGGTATCATACTTACTCCCTTAATAAACTACCTAAAAATTTCATTTTTACATCAGCACCATTAAAAAAATGTTGAAATCACTTACTTACTTGTAATAGAAAAAAAACATAAAACAAATCTAAACACATAAAATTAAAAATGTTAGGTACAGTTTATTAATTTCTTCGTGGCGGTAATTTTTGACAGTTTTTTAATCATTGAGAAAAAATGGTCCAAGCTAAAAAAACATTCAGGGTAAAAGTTCGTGCCGTTATCTCAAAAATTGTTTGAAACACATGTATAAAGTGCACAATAAAAACCGGCGAAAAACCAACACCAACCGCTACGATATTTTTTTTTTTTTTTGTTACATTTAAAACACTCCCAATAATCGAAATAATTTTAATATTTGTTAAAATTTTTCCAGACTCTCTATTTTTCTTTAGTTTTAAAAAAAAAATTTTATGTCGATGAAAAACAGTTGTTTTCGCCGCGAAATTACTTTAATTACCAAAACTACTTTCAAGTCTTTTGCGTTTATTTTTTTTTTGCTTGAAAAAAATTTGCTGAATTTATTTTATTTAAATGTACTTTGGAAGAAGTCTTTGGTATATTTAATAAAAGATTCATGTCTCTGATAATGTAATTTCATAAATTTTCGGGGCCTTTTTTTTGTGTGGTCGTTTTCGACAGCTTTTTAATTTAATGGTCTAATAATAAATTAGTACAAAATTATGAATCTATTGTGAGGGAAGGCTTCTAAAATGATATTTTCTATGTTATTTTTTTCTTTTTTTTTTAAGAAAAATATCCATTTCTATAATATTTAGTAAGTTTCTGATTTCTGTTATGAAATATAATTAGCTAAGTCTGCCGAATTTTATATTAATAAAAAAAATTCTAATATTTTATGTTATATCAAAAATTCAGCTTAAAAAATCAAAATTCCAACCTAAATAAACAAAACTACTTTAAAGTCTGTTGCGAAGCTTTTACCAGCTTTTATAATAGTGAAAACAAAATCAAGAATAAAATCGGCCTATTATTTTTTTCTTATAAATATAAGGCTTACTACAAACTTTGCTCTTTTCACTATCAGGTCTTTTAATTTTAATAAGAATATTTTTATTTTTTTCAAAACAAAGAGTCATTTGAAAACAGTCAACAGAAGATTAATAAAATAATTTATTTTTAATTTACCGCTGCGTCCAGTTTATTATGGATGTGACGGTTAAATTTAGAAATTAAAAATTTGCTTTAAATTTTGTGTCGAAAGTACTTTTTAAAAAGTAAAAGTTTGTGTCTCTGATAAGACTTTTAGTCGAAGATTTGTGTCTCTGATAATAAAATTTTAAATTATTAAATAAATATACAGAAATATCATCATTGCCAGTTTAGTTTTCATTCAGTGTGAGTGTTTTATTATAGATATAAAATATATTTTTTTACATGTTGGCAAGGTCTCGCCAACATCTTGTGTATTATATTATAGATAAGAGATAAGCCACTCCTATCACGTGACCGAATTTTTTTTTGCTACTCGAAAAACGAAAAAACAAAATAATTTAAAAATAATTGGGTTCGGATTAACAATACAATACAGTATTTAAAAAAAACATTTTTTATTCGCCGGGCGCACATCATGTGATGAGCCTTTTCACTAGTCTAAAAATAATTCTTATAAAATACATAAATGCTTACATAGCAGTTCTTAATTATATTACTTAAAAAGTTGTTACTTAATTCTTAACTAACTTAACATGCGTAAACCTATAATAATAACATTAATTTCCTTGCGTAATCAATTTTATGTTATTTTAAATTGTGATAAAGTTATTAATTGTGCAATTGATTAATTAAGGTTTATATGCATTTCCTACATATATTACTAATTAAAAATATTGCGAAAAACACTTTTATTATTGAAGGAAGAAAGTTATATTATTGATTGAATATAACAATATAATAAAAAAAAATACATCAAGAGGTATAACAGAATAGCGAAAGAAAAATAGTAGTATCCTAGAGATAAAAAGATTTTTTTAAATTTTCTTCATAATCATTTAATTTTATTTTTATTTCTAATTTTATTAGAACATTCTATTATTTACATTTAAATTATAACTCGTTTAAATTGTAAATAACTAAAAAAAAAGATAATTTAATCCATTTTTTTAAACGTTATTATACCATAATTTAATCATTTTAAAATGACATTCACCTCTAATTCACAAACCAAACTGATACATAATATATTGCAAAATTTAAATATAATAATAAATTCTATAAGAATATAAAATTAATAATTAACATTAACTTGAATATTAAATTAACACGTCTTTTTAATAACCTAATTTTAATACATATATTAACTACGATTTGTTACAATAAATAATCGAAATATGTATGTATAGTAATTTTTTCAAACATTGTTGTTATTTATTGAGTCAATTAATTCTGTTTAAGTAATTTCGTAGAGGGTCCCCAAAATAAGCAGAGCCAACATATATATGTGTAGATATTGTTATCGGTAAGCAGAGATGGTACTAAACGTACTTTGCCAATGCTCAACGCTAAAATCCTAAAGGAGGGGAACTTTGGAACAGAGCTACACTGAGAGGAGTACTATTCTTACTCCTAGCTACTCCGGAGAGGAACTTGGGAAGATCTCTCTGAAGTGAGGGCGTTTCACCAAATAACCATCTTTCGATTTTTTAGAGGCATTAACTGATTCGATAAGCCGCTGTGATCGGAAAGCCTAGATATAAAGATAGTTATCTATCACCCCTTCTAAACAACAATAACAAGTATTCCGTAAAGGACGTACAATGTAATTTAAACTTCTTATCTGCAAAGTTCAGACCGACCAAAGGTTCATGTTTCTTCAACCAATTATGTTAATTGGTAATACACGAATATTGGTATTTGGTACATGTATATTTAGTTTATTACAATTTACATTAATAATACCTGGCTTGTTTATTACAATTTACATAAATAATGCTTATATTAGCTTTAAAGTCAGTTTTGTTCATTATTGTTTAAAATAAATTTACAAAGTTCTAAAATGAAAATCTTTGTTTAAAAATTACGCTTTAAGTTGTAACATATACATTAATATTGCTGAGAATGATTAAGATTTTTTTTAAAACTATGAAATACCAGAATACGGAAGTGATATTTTGTTGGCATATCCATTAGATAAAAAAATGAATTTTTATTTCATAAATAAAAAAAAACATAATAATAATTGCTGCCAGATATCTGTCTATCATTTTCCAAGGTGGACTTTAAATCTTAAATGTCTCTTATTCTGCTCCTATTTCTTTCTGCTTCATTATTATAGTATGAATAGTATCGTATTAAAAATTGTTAAAATATTTTTAATGTTTTGTATATAACGTTAACATAAATAATGCAAATTTAATGCAACTTAACTAATTAAGTCAATTCAACTCATTATAAAATATTGTCGATTCTTATCTAAAAATGTATCATACAATTTATGTTATAGTTTTAAGTTAACTACAATTTTTTTAATCAATCCGATTTGTATGTGACCATTAAGATATAATAAAAAAAATAATTAAAAATATTATTTAGTATGTTGATTAATTGTATAGTTTTGTTTTTAAAAATTCATAAAATAAATCTTGGACATACTGTACTTAATATTATAGACTTAATACATAGGAAGATTAAATAATTAATTTTATAATTTGTATATACTTTATACCAAGTTAACGTAGAGGCCACACGAAACAGTACTAGCAAGATAGTGCACAAATACATGAACATTTCTAGCTAGTAATTGAGATAGTAATTTGACACTTCAACAATTAAAAACGGCGACAAATGGAAAACAACATTCATGTCAAAGAAATTTTTTGCGGTTGTTATACCCGTATGAACTATGTTCAAGGATATAATAAATTTGCCATTTCGTTTGTGACATCTTAAAGGAGTCGAGCTAGATATAGTGTCAAAGGTATGGATCGGCTCAGAATCGAATTCTGAGTCGATTAAGCCATGTACGTCCATCCGTCCGTCTGCACGATAACTCAAAAAATAAAGGTGTTTTTTATGTCACTTTTGCAAAATTGTTAGTTTTGCTAAAGTTTTGTTATATATGGAAATAATTCAATATCTATTCAAGCTAGGTATCTGAAATTTTTCAAATAATGATCAAGTTTTATGGCAACAACTTCTGCAAAATTTGTTTGTGGTGGTGCGACAGGTTCGGGTAGCTGCCATACAACATTTTTTTTAAATGATAAAATAACTCAGTGTCTATTAAAGCTAGCTATCTGAAATTTAGTGAAAAGATGTCGAGTTACATGCCAAAAACTTTTGTAAAATTTGATTGGTCTAAAGCAACGGGATCAAGCTTCTTGCATTTCTTGGAACTTAATGAAGCTAGGCGCAATAGATTCGGATAGCTATCATACAACTCCACAATTTACATAAATATATCTCTGTAGTTAACGTTGGTACTAAAACATCTGAATGTTTTTAAAGAATGATCAAGTTTTATAGAAAGAGGATATATTACGTTCATACGGGTATCCTAGGGTTGACACAATCTACTGTACTGTACTCTTCTTTGTTTTTATTTTGATATTTTGTTTGTGTCTATTTTAAACATGAAATATTTTGAAAAAATATGAAATAAACTTGAAACATTTTGATAAAATATAAAATAAACTTAAAAAATTTTGATAATAAATTAAATGTCTTGATAGTAAAAATGCCACATACGTCACACAGACAGTAATTTGACATTTCGTATTACACACTCGTAAGATAGTAATACTGTCTCGTCTGGGTGCCGGGTAAGTCATGTTATACCAAATTGAATCAGATATAAACAGGTATAATCTGAAATAAAGTTATTTTAAACGGCAGTTTTAATTTTTTTTTTTGTAATTGTAATAATATAAAACTGATTTTCATGTAAATGAACTGTATTAGATACATATTTTTTTTTTGTTTTACGAGGTTCAATGGAAAATTTCAAAAGTCACCCAAAAGAATTGATGGTGATTTTTCCAGAAATTATTAAACTTTAACTAATCAAAACTATCCTTAAACCAAACTTTGGGTTTGTGTCAATAATAGAAATACACACAGTTTATTGAATGAAATATAACAGTTTGGTTTATTGAATGAAGATTTTTAGAGAATGATTAAGAAATAATTCTTGGAGAAAAAAGAAAAACTGACACATCAGATAGACTTTTCACCAAATAATATTGAAGAATTATATTTAGTTAAAAACAAGGTAGAATGTAAACCAACGGTTTTTAAAAGGGCACTTTTACAATGTTTAGAATTGTAACTTACACAAAAATTTGAAAATTTTATGTAATAAAAAACAACGTGAAAATGGGACTTTTTTGGAATTTTGAGCGGCTGTAAGCGGCGGGAACCCTATATAACTAAGAAAAACCGTTTACACACGTAAAAATATATTACTGGAGCTTCAATTTTTATTTATTTCCAAAGAAAAATTTGTACAGGTGCTTAAGTTTAATTTTCAATTTTGAAGCTCTAGTAGGTCTTAATCGGGGCTGGTACAAAAACATTTTCTAAGCAGACTTTTTTTTTAATTTATAAAGCTAAAACAAAATGATAATCATAATTATAAATTTATTACAAATAATTAAACGTCTTAAAATTAAACGACTTATAATTAAAATGGCATAAAATTAAATCGAATAATAAATGCAAAACAATAAATTAATGAATTAATTTCAAGGTCTATAAATATTATGACAAATTGTAATCTCATCACTTTATAAATACTTAACAGACAATTTAAATGGTCAAATAAAAAGATAAATATCATTAATTACAAAGTCATTAACTAATTTCTTAATTAAAACAAAGTGTCAGAAAATATGTAATAATATTTTTTTTTTTTTGTATCCAATGTCAATCACACCAAGTATCTTAATACCTGTTAATATTTTAATCTATACAATTTGTTTGTGTGAAAAATTTTGTAATCATCTTCTTATAATTATCTTTTATCAGATAATTTTTAATGGTAATTTAGTTTGTTATTATTATGATTTCATTTATTTTTTTTCTTTTTGCTTTTTGATGAAAAAATCTAAGATTGAAAATTTTAATTTTATAAAAATAAATTGAATTTTAAGGAGAGAAGAGAAGTATCTACAAAGTATTAGTAAAAATTTTTAGTTTTTTTTTTGTTTTTAGTTTATTCTTATGCTACATACCACATGGTAAGGAAATTACACAGCCTTACTTTTTCAGGTGTTGTTATAAATGTCTATAACATATAAACATGTTACTGTATAAGTTTAAAGCTTATTTTATGCGCTCTTACCCACTAGAGGCCACCAAGGCTCCTTTTAGATAGTATACTAAACTAAACTTATATGTAGTCAAAATATAAGTTATATATGTAGTAAAAAAAGATAAAAAGAAAGAAGATGCAAAATCAAAGATTTTTAAAGGCACATATTTCCGAAAAGATAATAAAAACATAGTTTAGAAAGCTGTGACTTTCATCAAAATTCACAAACTTTCTCAAAATTTTAAATATATTTTTTTACAGTCAAAGGTTTAATAGAAAAATTGGTTTAATTAAAAAAACAATGGGTTTCAATTAAAAGGTTTTTAAAGTTTTTGAAAAAATGTTGAATTTAGATTGAAAAAAGTTTAAATTGACTGAAAAATTATTGTGTTTGACTTTAAAAAAGGATAGAAAAGAAAACATTGTTAAACATTAAGGAACACTTCTTCAATTTTAAGGAAATCCTTTATAATATTAAGAAAATATGTTAACATATGTAAAAATATAATGTTGATGTGCTAAGTCTTGCATTTTACTTTGAAAAAATTTGTAGTGGTGCCTAAATTACAGATGTCTAAATAAAAGCAAATTATCAATTTCAATGTTGACCCCTTAAAGTTGTTAAGAGGAGGACATATAAAAAAATGTCCCGAGGTCACTTATGCTAATTCTCTAAAAACTTTTATTTTTCAAAAGTCCAAGGCTCTATCTAAAGCGTTCCGAAGATATGAAAGAAACAAAATTTTTGACATAACGGTAAATTTAAATATTAAATTGCAAAAAATTATTGTACAAAATTTTGATATACTCGTATAAAACTAAAAAAATTGAAATTGAAAAAACGTTACCTTCTAATCTAATCTAAATATTTTAAATCTAAATAATCTAAATATTTTATAGCCCAACAAAATCTGGAGAAGTTGATATGTTACAGAAAATGTACTTCCTTGACAATTCTTATATTTTTCAAACTTTCATAGCGGATCAATTGCAAGATCCGCTATTGCTATTGCAAGATCCGCTCAACTATATAATCATTATTAACTAACTAATAAGGATTGTATCGAAATGTAGAATTACCATAAACTCTAACGGTCGCGTTTTAGATGACAAAATTTTGTTCATGTTCTAATAAGAGTTTGACGGGGAAGTCAAGATCAATTTATTCCGTAAGATTGATGAATCATCTAGAGTTATATATTCATTGTGTTAAGTCTTGAAATTCTCCAAACTAGATTTTCATTATCTTTTCTTTCCATTTTCACTCCTATGAGTAACATCCACAATAAGTCACTTATTTGACCAAGCTACTTTTTTTTAATCATTATTTTATTATCATTATTTTCACTTAGCTTTGTTAATTGCTCGACTGTAGTTTGATATATTATGATGACTTATCTTTAATTTAATTAATAACTAATTATGTATTATAAGAAAAATCTATATTATATTTTTTTTTATCCTATATGACCCTGCATGACTTTGAACTCAACTCAACTTTCGAGTAAAACGCCTGTGTGTTAACCTAACTACACCATTGCCTCAATTATTATCATTTCATTAGTTTAAATATATTTTAAAGGACTTTTATAGCACTTTTCAAAAAAAGTTTTTTTTATATATGAGAAATTTTTAATTATATAAATACTGATTAGATCATACCATCAGTTTTTAGCACATTTTCAAATGTTTCCAAATTTTTAGCATCTTTATAAATCAAAACAGGACTTATCTTTACCTTTATAAACCAAAATCAAAACTACATATTTGTTTTAAATTTAGTATTTAAATTTACCGTTATATGAAAACCAAATTTTATATGATTTTTCTTCCTTCATAACTTCGGCACGCTTTTACATAGAGAGTTGCAATTTTGAGAGAAGAAAGAACTTTTAGGATTAGTATAAGTTTTCTCAGAAAATTGTTTTGTAGCACCTCCAGTTCAAAATCTATTAAAAATCAAAAATTGAAAATTTGCTTTTTTTAGACACCTGTACAAACTTTTTCAAAATATAAAAGGTTAAATTATTACTTTTAGTTTTAAAAATGACTGCAAATGTCGCATTAAACATTTTTAGAATATTGATATGGCCGAAACTTGTCTAAATTTCTATATATAAATATTTAAATTAATAATTTTTGCATATTAATTTATAGTTTAAGTTTTTCATTATTTTTAAAATTAGTTTTTAAAATAAATCACTTTTTTTTAATTGAAAAAATAAACAAAGTTTAAATTATTGGCGTGAAAATTTAATTTTTTTTTCAATTTTTAACGCCGTCAAATAAATAATTTTGTATAATAGAGATACATATTATATAAATATATATATAAAAATTATTTAACCACTCCTACATTCAGCAGTGTTTGAAGTTAGTGTTGTAATATAAAACAAACAAAATATGTATATATATATATGTATATATTATGTATATTGCGTTCTCAGTTTACCAATAACAAAACGCACTTATTATCAGTTATTTATTGATTTATTCATACATATATTTTTAGAATATTTTTCTGTTTTTTTTAATTTTTTTTTTTAAATTAAAAATGACAGTACAAATGCCAAAATAGTGACAAAATTAAGCTTTTCTAATTATTAATAAGTGATTAAAAGCAATTTATTAAAATATTGTACATATACATACATGATGTGTATATGTACAAATTGAAATGAATATGTGTGAATGAATAGAAAATGTGGAGGCTGTTTCTAAATGTCAAATAAATTTATTATATTATGGTAAAAAAAAACAAGATAATTTATTTGGTTCTATTCAAATTAAAATATTAATTGTTAATCTCTGACAACTAATATTAGTTAAATCTTAAAGGAAGTTAAATTTTCTATATAAGATTTAAACAATTTTTGCATTTTGATTTCTTATTAAAATGTTTTTTTATTACTGTATAGAATATATTTAGCATTTTGTAAAAGCTTTAAACAGTTTTTCGAAACTCTCAGATCTTAATTTAAAACGATTAAGCTCTTAATGCGTAAAATGTTTTATTAAATAATATCAGAGATTTATCAAAACCACCAAAACGAAGCGAGTTAGATATGGACCTGTATTATGTTTTTAATCAGGATCACCTCCGAGTCGATTTAACGATGTCCGTCCATCCGGACGGTCTTTTCAGAGATTTTGGGAGGGATTTTAGAATTAAATTCAAAATCTGAATTATATGCCTTTTACAGAATATTTAGATACATGCATATGAGAGTTTTGAATTAGGAGGATTATATACATATTATGGAAAAAGCGTTTAACCCTTTTTTGTAACCATCCATAAAATCTCTCCTAATTCTGAAATTCGCATATGCATATATCTAAATTTTCTGTAAAAGTTGTATAATTCAGATTTTGAATTTAATTCTAAAATCCCTCCCAAAATCTCTGAAAAGACCGTCCGGATGGACGGACATCGTTAAATCGACTCGGAGGCCTTAAAAATGAGGCAAAAGTTCCATAGGACTTCCGACATGTCACCAAATAAAATCCAGTCAAATGAAATATAGACCCATGATAGTAACATTTGTGTTACTCATTGGAGTTTAATTCTTTTTCGAATTAATGGACTTAAAGGCCACGATCTAGTGGAGTTAAGACCCGTGGGATTTAATTCCTTTTTGAAAAGGATTTAAAGCCCATGGACGTTAATTCCAAAAGTTTTAAAAGACGGGTGTTAATTCCAAAAGTTTTCAAAAATGGGCGTTAATTCTGAAAGTTTCGTTCTGTCACTGCAGCAAAAATTACGAAAAATGTGATGCTTTTGAATTTTCTACAAAAAATAAATGTTAAAACCGAGTGATACTTTTTTTTTAAGAAACGCATACTTAGACAGAGAAAATAATTTACAAATGTTGAAGTACAATATTTGTAATTTAAAAAATTTATCAAAGTTTTAAGGTGTCAAGTTTTTTTAACAGACACATATTTTAAAACACCTCAAATTTTAGGAACTGGAATTATTCGACGAGGTATATCAATTTTTTTTTTTGCCCTTTAGACGACTCTCGAGCTGCATATAAAACAAATTTTAGAGTATTTTTATTATTCATTGGTTTCTTTACAGTTTTAATAGCTGCCTTAGCTTGCTTTATAATGTTTTCAAATGTTTTTTTTTTTTAAATTATTTTGTTTTCTTTTTTAAACCCATACCGAGTTTAACTATAACTTCCATTGTATTTGTAACTAGATATGAATTTAACTGGTCACCAAAACTTGATGCTTGTCTTTATCTTTTACTCTTTGCCAAGCTTCTTCTGCTAATATCTTATCAGTTATACAACAATGATTTTGATCAGTACTTTGAGAATATGCTATATCATGTTCTCGACAAGCTTCATTTATTATTACAAGCTTCTGGAATTATTCGACGAGGTATATAAATTTTGTTTTGCCCTTTAGACGACTCTCGAGAATATATAACTCCTCTTCTTTTAACAGTTTTTTTATCACTGTTTGAATATTTATTGTGATGAAGCATAATATGCAGTTTAGTTTTAAAACTCATCATTATCACTTAAAAGAAAACTCTTTTACTAAGTTAAAGAAATAAAACTTATAAAAGTACATAACGCAGTTAAAGTTAAAAATTTTAATCAAAATTTAAAGATAAAAATTAAAAAAACATGATGAATGCTTTCCAGGTAGTATAAGAGGATTAATAGTCGGACAGGCTAATTGTGGTAAAACTAATGATGATAAATATGCTTTTAGATTCTAAACGACTTAAATTTCTATATATATTTGCTCAAAATCATTGAATCGACCTAAATATGAATATTTAAAAAAATTAATAAAATCAATAAAAAGAATGAAATTAACGAATTACTAAATAACTTTGATGTAAATGAGCTATCAGCCTTCCAACCAAACTCAATATTTATTTTGTAGATAGCTTTTATTTATACAAGAATTCAGCCTTATACAAGAATTCCAAAGTATTTAGTTAAAAATAATGGCAACTTTTTGATTATATTCAAGCAGGATGATTTAAATTTAAAACATACAAATAATCATCATGTAAATCCTGATATGTCTTAAAACGATCTTAAAAAATTGAGTGCATGCTGCTGGAATGATAATTATGGTTTTCTATTAATTGATAAAGACAGTAGTTTGAATAATGGGCGTAAAGGAAAAAAACATTATTCAATTTACTAAATTTTAGTTAACAAGAGGTCTATCAGCAATTGAATTACTAACTGAACGGATCATTTAGCAGGCAGTTAGTAGTTATCAGTTATCAGTTACCAGTTAGCAGTTAACAGTTATCAGTTAGCAGATACTACTTCGCAGTTAGAGGTTAATAACAGAACAGTTCAGTTGATAATTTTGAGTTAATAATTGAACGAATTAGTTTGTATTTAAAAAAAAAATTTATGAAAAACTTATGAAAGATTTAATTCGTAGAAGTTTAAAAAGGAATTTCAATCTTTAAAAGTTCAAAAGCTATCGGAAGATCATAATCGTGAGGAAGCTTTTACTTCAATTATAAAACCTTTAAAAGAATTAACAAATGCTATCAAACAACAACGAATTTCAGATAATTTTGTCAGTGCTGATAATGATGAAATCTCTAAATCAATGACATAATTTATGTCGGACGTTAAACCACCTACGAACAACTTACAATGAATTTAAAGCTTCAACACCGAATACTAAAAAATTTTAAAATGTTGAATCATCATCAATTTCACAATTTCTGTTTCTAAACAAATAAGAACATGATAAGATATATGGACCCTATTTTGTTTTATTATTAAATATGCGAAAATTTGGCAATGCTAATATTGAAATAGATGAAATTAATAAAATGTTTGATAATGAAGTTTTTAAAAGAAATGATGGTCAATATGAATTAATATTTAAAAAAAAAACCATAAACTATATATTGAAAGTGATTTAAGTACGTATCATAAATTACTTAACAAAATGAATGCTCATAGAAAAAATTATGATGGTTTACAACAAATAAAAGAAAGCATAAGTTTTACATACAATTTTTACATTTTAGGACAAGGAGTTTTTCCATAAATCTCTTACACCAAACGCCCAATTAAATTATAGAAAACAGGTGTTTCACACAGGTGTTTTAAAATCAGAAAACAATTAAAATTAGTTCTGAGTCAGCTTATACTTGTATTTTTAAGATCTTGTCCCTTAAATAATTAAAAATATCCATCTTTAAACATTTAAAAGATATCGTAAATCTACGTTTTTTTCAAAAATTCTATACTTTTATATTCAAATTATATACATAAGATTGAAGAGCATTCCCCTATAGTTTTGGGTATTCTTATAACCCTTTTAAGGATGTGTCTACATATAAAAGCTTTCACACAAAAATATTTTTTTAATAAGATTACTCTATGGTTAAAATTCTGTTGCAAATGGAATAACGGTACCTACGTGTTTTAAAGTTGCAAGAGTAGAATGCAATAAAAAACAAAATTTTCGTAATTTTTTTTTAAAAATATTTTATAGAGTGAATACAGGTCGGTATTGTTCCAAAGAAATACCATAAATAATAAATATTATATAAAAAAGAAAATTATTATATAAAAAATAAAAAAAATAAAATAATAAACAAATTATTTTAATTAACATTTATAACTCACAATATTATTATAATTATTAATAATATAAACATATAAAATGGCTTCAAAGGATTTTAAGTATAGATTTGGCTTGTTATTAAGTATGTATCTATATATATAAAGGGTTTTTCAAATTGAGTTTTCAAAAGTAGGCGCCTGTGTAACACACTTCAAACATTGAACACATCCATATTATATGGGGAATTTTGACAGTTGAAGGTTTGCCATTTATAAAAATGGAGTCGTATACATTACAACAACGTGTTCAAATTATTGAATTATTTTATGAAAATGGTCGTTCTGTAAGAAATGTATTTCGCAACCAGAGAAATACTGCAATTACTGCATACAAAGTTTCCAGACCGGGTTATTTCCAGATTCGGTGACGTGCGATTTGACACCGTTAGACTTCTTTCTCTATGGGGCTATGTGGATAATCCTCAAAATGTTGAACCATTGAAAGCAGAAATTATTCGAGTTATTGGTGAGATAGAGCCGCAACTATGCCAGAATGTGACTGAAAATTTTGATAAAAGAATCAGATACTGTAGAGATGCAAGAGGTGGTCACATAGGAGATATCATTTTCAGAGTATAAATGGTAAACATTGTACTTCAAAAATAAATAAAAACTTTTCCAGTTTCAATTCAAATTCTGTCTTTTATTTATTTACTTTTGAAAACTCAATTTGAAAGACCCTTTAGTTATACAGTTTTTTTTCCTGTTTCATAAATCCCTAAGGCATATAGAAGCCATGGAAGCCCTAAGGCATATAGGGCTTCCATAAATCCTCTTCAATTTGGTCTGCCTTACGTTATTCTTTTAATTTCTGCTCAAGACTTTGTGGTTTCTTTCTATCTCACTCTTTATGTTTCTTCACCAAACTCAAAAAATTAGAAAAAATTGCATTTTTTCATTATTTATAATAATATTTCCAATTTTACACTTCAACAGCTTAAACTATGTCGTTCTGTATGAAATATATACTTTCATAATTTATTAAAACAAAATTCCAAATGAGATATAATGTTAAATTAAGCTAAGTCAGCCAAGTAGGGGGCTGTTTTCCTTTCGGATGTTGACCTATAAATAACTTTTTTTTTTGTTAATTTTATTAGTTTCTCAGTAAACTTGTGTTTACATTATTCTTGTGTTTAATTGATAAGTGTTGCCAACTATAATTTTCTACAATATTATTATTTGAATATTGAATGGCATTTTGTATTACACTAAATTATATAAAGGGAACAATAAATTGCAAAATTACTTAAAGCAATGGGTTACTTAATTGAAAGAATGAATGCCTGAGAAGTAAGAGCAAATTATATATTATAAGAGTATACAAATGTGAACAAAATTAAATCTTTTAATAGGTTATACTTTTTTTTTTTTACAGAATATACAGGACTTTTATTATTTCTTTTCATCATTTAATAAAAATATTTTAAATTAGTCATAATATTAAAAAAAAAATTATTTTAATTATTCAATAAAAATATACATAAGTTTAATAAAAAATTGATTTTTAATTTTCACAATATATTATAATTATCATTTTTTGAATTAATTCATAATTTACCCCATAAGAAATATTAAACAATTTTCATAACATTTCTTTAAAGTTGAATTACAAAATATCGAAATATAAAAAAAGATAATTCATAATGTTTTACATCCATTTTTTTAATACAAAAAGAAAAAAATAATCAAATAACCGTAAGTAAAGTAAAAAATTTAAAAAAAAAAACAAAAATTCAAATTTATATTAAAAAAAAAAAAATAACTTTTACTTGTCAAAATCTTGTCAGTAGCAATTATTCGGATCAAAAATCAAAATTTAAAATTCACTAAAAATCACATTTTATTCATTTTTAGCACATTTCCAAAAAAATTTTGAAAAAATGTGCTTATTAGTTTCACTCTGTCCGTCCGTCCGTCCGTCCGTCCGTCCGTCTGTTTACAAAACTTCTACACCGTTAAAGATAGAGAAAAAAAATTTTAACCATAGGTAGGTCTCATAAAAAAAATAATTTTGTGGAACAACTTTTTCATGTAGCCCCCCTCATTACGGAGCTACACCCCCTCAAACTTTGAAAAAGCCCCATTTTTAAATGCATATATTTTATGTTCTGCTTAAGATTTTTTCAATCTGAAAACGTCATTCGACAGGTATTTCTTTTATCTTTGTAAATTAATATCAAAATTATACAATATTTTCAAATTTAGTATTTAAATTTACCGTTATGTGAAAACCAAATTTTACATGATTTTTCTACTTTCATAACTCCGGCACGCTTCTAGATAGAAGCTTGAAATTTTGAGGCAAGAAAGAACTTTTAGAATTAGTATAAGTTTGCTCAGAAAATTTTTTCGGACCACCCCCTGTTTATGAGCTATTAGGGCTTAAAAATTGAAAATTTGCTATTTTTAAACACCTGTAACTTAGGAACCTGCACACATTTTACTTCTGCAAGATGTAAAAATTAAAGCTACAATAATATATTTTTACGTGTGTGAAAGGTTTATTTTAGTTGTAAAGGGTTCCAAAGTTGCAGCTCTTCAAAATTGTTAAAAAGCCCCATTTTCAGATGTATATATCTCGGGCTCTGCGTAATAGTTTTGCAATCTAAAACCGGCAGAAGATCGAAAATTTTGTTATCTATATAAAACAATATCAAAATTATGTAATATTTTGTAATTTACGATTTAAATTTACCGTTATGTGAAAACCACATTTTGCATGAAATTTCTTTTTTCATAACTCCGGCACCCCTTTAGATGGGAACCTGAAATTTGAGACAAGAAAGAACTTTTAGAATTAGTATAAGTTTCCTCAGAAAATTTTTTGGGAACGCCCCCTCTTTAAGAGTTATTACGCCTCAAAAATTTAAAATTTGCTATTTTTAGACACCTGTAACTTAGGCACCTGTAAAACATTTTCTTCGGCAAGACATGAAAATTAAAGCTACAATAATATATTTTTACGTGTGTGAAAGGTTTATTTTAGTTGTAAAGGGTTCCAAAGCTGCAGCTCTTCAAAATTGTAAAAAAGCCCCATTTTCAGATGTATATATCTCGGGATTTGCGTAATAGTTTTGCAATCTAAAACCGGTAGAAGATCGAAAATTTTATTATCTATATAAAACAATATCAAAATTATGTAATATTTTGTAATTTACGATTTAAATTTACCGTTATGTGAAAACCACATTTTGAATGAAATTTTTTTTTTCATAATTCCGGCACCCCTTTAGATAGGAACCTGAAATTTTGAGACAAGAAATAACTTTTAGAATTAGTATAAGTTTCCTTAGAAAATTTTTTGGTAACGCCCCCTCTTTAAGAGTTATTACGCCTCAAAAATTGAAAATTTGCTATTTTTAGACACCTGTAACTTAGGCACCTGTAAAAATTTTTCTTCGACAAGACATAAAAATTAAAGCTTCAATGATATATTTTTACGTGTGTTAACAGCTTTTCTTAGTTATATAGGATTCCGGACTTACGGCCTCTCAAAATCTCAAAAATGTCCTATTTTCAAGTTTTTTCTTATTACATGAAATTTTCAAATTTTTGTGTAAGTCACACTTCTAAACAGTTTGTATTGAGTTTTGGAAATGTGCGCTTTTAAAAACCGTTGGTTTACATTCTACCTTGTTTTCTTTAGTTCTTGAAAATTTTAAATAAAAATTGTATTTCATCATTAACAATAACCGAATCGGTATTCGTACTAAGAAATATATAATAATAATAAATTAAAAATTTAATTATTATTTATTAATGATATATTTATTGTAAATTTTGATTAAGCATAACAATTTATTAATAAAATTATTATTTTCAGAACTGTCAATTTTTCACTTATATACTTATATACGAAAATATTTTAATCCATTTAATCCATATTAATCATATCCAGGATTTAAAATCTAGTAATCAAAATCAGTGTAATCGACTTCAAAATTTTTTATGACTTTTATCATGTTGTTTTAAAAAAAATAAATAATTGAGATTATACTTTGTTAAGTACACACGCGAGACTAAAATTAATAGAATTTTACGGAAAAAAATATTTTCTCAGCAGTATAAGGAGTAGAGAACAGTTTACAGTACAATGTAAACTCTATAAAGAAATTTTTCTCTAGCGACAGAGTAGCGACTGTTTACACGTTCTATGTGCTTTTTCTGTATGGGAAAATTTTTAGTAGAACAATTAAAAAAGTATTTAAAGTATTAAAAGTATTTCGGTTGTCGTGTGTTATTTAATTAATAAAAAGAACCATAAACAAAAAAATTGAAATACATTGGGCCTGAGAATGGGTGCAAAGAAGACATACTGTTGGATTCTGTAAATATTTTTTAAACGAGGTCGGGATTGAGAATCCAAATTCATACAAAAACACTTTACGAATATCCGATTTAGAAGCACACATATACAAACATAAACTAATAATACAATATCCAAAAATGCATAAATTACATGGAAATCTACTGTAGAATCTTTAAAGGTCTACAAACACGTTTATATAAATCTGTAGCGTCATTGTAGATACAAAAATTTCTCTACCTAAAAATGTTTACACGGCGGAGAAATGTCCAACAAATAATATCTGGTAGAGTCGATGTAGACCTGGATGTGGATCGCTCTACCGAGATTTTTGTCTCAATTCTACCATTTTTCTTCTCCTGGGTATACCAGCTTTAAATTATTAAAACTTGTTTATTTATTAGTACTAGAGGCTAGTTCTCTAATTTTGGTTATTCCCATATGCAATTCCGTGATCTTATATAATAGTCATACGATATTTATTTTCTTCTTAGTCCTTAATATCACTTATTTATTTTCTCTTAAACATTCAGCTGTAGCGGTTCTTTTTTCGGTACTTAATATGACAGAATCATATGTATAGCTTTTCCCCATTTTACTATTTAATGAAGTTCTTTGTTAATAAATATTACAGTTTGTAAAATAATTATATCAAACTGTTATATAGTATTAATAAATATTCCTAATTTGAGAATTTTTAAAAAATGGTTAATTTTTTTGTCAAGAAAATTTTTTGTTAAACTGTTGTTCTTGCAAATTAAAACTAATAAAATCTTTAAGTTTTTTCATAATATTAGGATAGATTATCATTTAAGATTACTATATACAATGACACCTCAAGATAAAATTAAATTTAAGCGATGCAATCAAACGTGATCTTCATAACCGCCCTTTAAGTGACACCATTCTATATATTTTTATTCTCAAAATTTCAGAAATTAAGTTTCTTGTTCAGAAAATAATTTTTTTTTTTCAGATTTCAATTAATGTGCGTGCAACTTCTTATATTAAAAACTTCGCTTCTTAAAAGTAGCCAACATAATATGCGATGGATACTTTAACAGTTATACTACGTATAATTATGTAAAGTTATTTAGGAAGTCAGTAAGGAAAAACTAATGACCAGTACTTCATGTTTGAGTAATAAGGCATTGAAACTTAGAAAAAAATATTAGATCTTTTCATAAAATTTTAGAAAATATATGAATAAAAATGCATAAAATTTCAATGTGTTTTGTAAGGATAGGTAGGAATCTCGATAGACATAAATTAAATCAACGCGGCAATTTTCTTTTGTAGTGTTGGACTTCAATCAACCAAACGTCAACACTCTTTTAAGTATTAGGTTAGAACCCATGGTGCAATTTATTTGGGTATTTGATTTGGAGATTCCTACAGAGTAATAATAAAATATTTATAATAAAACATTTTCAATAAAAAAATCTTCATAATTTTTAGGATTACCCCTTACATTATTTTATATGAAATTATTGCTAAATTAATTTTCTTATTTTTTACATAATTTTCTGCACGTTTTGACAAATTCATAAATTCCCACGTTAGTATTAAAATAAAAATTATTGTATTTTTTAATTTTAAGAAAATAATTTCTAAATCGTTTCACGTTTCGATTTTTTTTTTTTAAATCAATAAATTTCATTAAAAAAGAGACCCATAACTATCATTAAACAATTGCTTACAACCTCACAAAAAAATTAAATTCAATTTACTCAAATTTCATTATAACTATTACGAAGTTTATTAATAATCACTATATTTCTTTAAATAAATTATCATAACATAATAAATTTCATTTCATTTCAAATTTAAAATTTATTCATCATCGGAAGCTCTTAACAAATTCGTCCAAATTAATTACATATTTTGTATCTATTATGGATAATGTGGTATTTCTGCTTTTTTTTCAGTTATTCACTCAAAAAACAAGGCAGAATGTAAACCAACGGTATTTAAAAGAGCATATTTCCAAAATATTAAAAAAAAATATTTAGAATTGTGACTCTACATCAAACTTTTCAAATTTCATAGGAGTTTTGCCATTTTGAGGTGCTGTGTAAGTCCGGAACCCTATAGAACTAAAAAACTCACGTAAAAATATATTATTGAAGGTTTAATTTTTATGTCTTGCCAAAGAAAAATTTGTACAGGTCCCTAAGTTACGCAGGTGTCTAAAAACAGCAAATTTTCAATTTTTGAGTCCTAATAGCTCTTAAACTCTTAATAGCTTAAGGGAGTGGTTCAAAATAAAATTTCTAAGAAAACTTATACTAATTCTACTATGTTCTTTCTTACCTCATAATTTCAAGTTCCTATCTAAAAATTTCATGCAAATTTTGCTTTTCACATAACGGTAAATTTAAATACCAAATTTAAAATAATGGTATAATTTTGACATTTATTTAGACAGGTAAAAAAATATTCCTGTCGAATGGCGTTTTTAGAAATGTTAAGCAGAACATGAGATATACGCATTTAAAAATAGGACTGAAATGAAAAAAAAGTTTGAGGTGCTGTAGCTCCGTAATGGATGAAGCTACATGGAAAAGTTGTTCTACAACAATAATTGAGAGCTACCCATGGTTAAATTTTTTTTTTCTATTTTTAACGTAGAAGTTTTGTAAATAGACTGATGGAGAGATGTACGGTCGGACGGGCAGATTGAAACTAATAGATTCAATAGAATAGATAAATTTTCAACATTTTTTTGGAAATATGCTAAAAAAAAAAATATCACAATAATTTTTTTAAGAATTAAGAAAAAAGCATAAGAAATTTTTTCAATTCCAATGAATAGATCTCTAGTTTCTATCACTAGTTTATAATCTATTCACTCACTGTTAAAATGATTTTGAAAACCAATTGCTTCAACTTTTACTACTATCGATAGTGATTGAAATGGCGATTCATTTTGTTTTTTTTTTTGTTTTTTTTTTTCATAAGACATTAATTATAAGAAATGAGTAAAATTTTAACTACCGTGAAGGTGGTATTAAACATATGTAGTGATTGTAATTTTTTTATTATATGTACTTTACATTTTATATATTTTTACAATCGTTTTTTTTTTCTTGCTCTTTTCAACAACTTATAGTTTAGAGAAGATTGTGAAAAAAAAAACAAATTAAAGCATAACAATTACACATTTTTAGTAAATTAGATTTGAAATAAAATTATTTTAAATGAAAGAATGCAACAGTATTTTATCAATTTATTTGACTGGACTTTTTTTAAAGAGTTGGTTACCAAATCGTGCATTTAAAAATTCCATTCTTAAAATCAATCATTTTAAAAGCTCGTCTTTTCTACTATATATAGATATATATACAATCCTATTTTCAATTATAAAATCCCTCCAAATTCAAAAACGTCACCTATTAATAGGAGTCGGTACATAATGTAAGAAATAGTATTAGGAGGGATTTTAGGAATGGCAGCAGGGTTTTAATTATTTAATTTTGGAGCGGTAACCACCACTATTTTAAATATTTTGTTGTTGAAATATGTATGTAACAAAAATAAACGGGGGTTTTAGAGTTTTGTAGCTAACAAATTTGAGTTATACCCTTTTTCAGGATATATATACATTTGAACATGCGAGATTTTTCATTAGGAGAATGTTTTTAAGAGAGAAAAAGCAAATGTACTCTAACATATATATACCTATATTAATTTTGAAAAACGATATTTCGCACCAGACCCTTCAACTTTTCATATATATTCTGAAAAAAATCGTATTACTTTGATTTTCCTTCGAAACTTTCACTAACCGAATTAATAAAGGTCTATTTTGAGGCATAACTTTTATACCAACTGTAAGATTTCTTTAGATATATGCACTTAATTGTTTTTACGAGTATATTATTTTTTAATTTCTATTTCTATTTTAATTTCTATTTAAAAAATATCGCAATATCTGAATAAATACACGAGATTTTATAAAGCGAATTTTCACAAGTCTTCCACTTAGTTCTAAACAGAAAGGTAATAAGGTATATATTGGTTATATACACATTCATTCTGTGATAACTGTGAGTGAAAAATGTTGTCGCTTATTCGTATATTTTATATTATTATTTGATCCATGTATGACTGATTATATACTATATATAGGCAATCGATTTGGACATAACATTTTGGTAGCATCATTTTGGTTATATTCGGCTGTCGAAACTTAAATTTTACAACGTATCAAAGCAAATAAAAAATATATACATAAAAAGTTTATTTTAAAATATAAATTTATTATTAATTTAAATAATTTTAAAAGGTACTGTAATATAATAAAATGTGTACATATAAAATAAATGTAAGGTGTTTCTTATATAATTAATTTTTGATTACATATTGAATAGATTAAATCCATCAAAATGTTCGTTATTCATTATTGAAATGAATAAAAAAATACAGAATCTGTACGTATGACCTTCTTTAAATTGTATAAAAAAAACTTTTGCGTCATGTAACAACACACGCAAAAATTCTGTTTTTCTTTTTTTAAACAGAACAACAATTTATGTTTTATATGTTATTAAAAAATAAATCATCTATTATCTATGTATATAAAAGCCGTAAACGTTTTCAACAATATTTTTCATATCAAAAACTAATACTGCACATAAAAAAGAATGAAAAAGCTGGAAAATTTATAGGGTTTGGTACGTAATCCCGAAAAACATCCCGAAAATCGAAATCCCAAATTCAAAATCCCCAAAACAAAATCAATTTTTGCAACCCCACTACAAAACCCTTTCACTTAAAAAATAGTGAATTTTATACGAATTTAGACATTTTTATAAAAAAAAAATTATTTTTGAAGAAGGCTGTTCCCCTCAAACTGCTATTACAAAATTTTTCTTTAATTTTCTTAGTGTTATTATCTGCGTTTTTACGTTTATTTAAATTTATTCTTATTCTTATTGTAAAAAGGTAAGTATTATTACTGATAGTTCTCAAAAAACGTTTTTAAGATAAATAAAAAATATATTAGAACAAAGAGATATTTCTTTTTATTTCATTAAAAAGTTAAGTGACAAAAACCAATTTCTAGGTTACCAAACTGGTATATGTATATGCTACGCCGGATTTATCTAGTATTCATATTTTAGCAATTTGTCATCAAGCAAAGCCTTTTCAATTGTATCAAGTAGTTTGTCTTTCTTACTATTAACTTGCCAAAAAAGACGCATGTTGCTTCTGTTGATTCTTCCAGCGCCCAGTAGTAACACAAATCAAAAAATTGCTTTAGCAAAAAACATAAATCAATACTTAAAATAATAGTAGAATTATATTTTAATGATATTTTTGGTTATGTCTATTCTCTTAACCCAATAGGGTTTGTCCTTTAGTCTTCGCAATAAAAATAATTTCGTCCTTGTCATTTATTTCGACTTAGATTCGAAATTATTTTTATTTTAGACTTATAAAGTATATAATGTCGCCGTGTGATAAAAATGATCTTGTACGATACTCTATTATATACCAAATTGATGGAGGAGAATGAAACTGCTCACAATATATAAAATTTTCCTGATGTGAAATGTGAAGCATACTTTCGGGTTTTTTTTTTAACACTTCCTTTGGAGGTTTAGAGCTTTCAAATTATTTTTTACTTATTTGAAATCGACTCTAAACTAATATTATTAGATTAGATTATGTAAATACAGCATTAGATATATATATATACAAATATATACATATTTTACATTATTATTTAAATTTTATTAACAATTTAATGGGTCTTTATCTTTCGAATATGCCTATCCATTGCCAGCTTTTGTCATCGAATAAAATTAAATAATGAAAATTCTTTTCAAACATTATACATTATACCTTATTTATTTTATTGTTTTATTATTTATATATTTTATATCTATAAAATTTTATTTAGATTTATACTTTCGAAACTATTAATTAACCCTTTAATACTGCGAACAATAAAAAGTTACCTAAACAAATAAGGATTTTGTAAACAACTATACTCGTATTGTTGTTAAAAAATGGAATTATATTTTTAATTAATAAAAACAAAAAATTACGAAAATTAATGTGCATATTATCAGGGGTGTGACATCGATTTGAAGGTTTTCAAGTCTTGCTAACTAACTTTAATTTTTAGAAAATTAATTTTTATATATGCACATTTTTCTTTAATTTTAATGTAGCAAACGATGAAAATCGAATTATTACTATACTACTATATAATCGAACTACTATATAAATAATTACTATTACTAATGTATAAATCGAATACTAAGCTCTTTCTAAATTAAACCGATTTAAATTTATATAATGTTCACTTCAGTTACTATAATCTGAATCTCTTATATTGGGTAGATGAATTGAATCTATCATAGGTCTTAAACGAGCATTTTAACTAATTTTCAATACAAGGAGCATTAACTGTTATAATATTTCGATAATTTTGCCTATTATACTCTACATAAGTTTACTAAATTGTACATGTTTAAAGTAAATTTTTTTAAAATGTTGACTTTTCAAAAACAAAACAATAAATTTTAGTACAATCAATACTATTGTATCAATCAATACTAATTTATAATTAATACTCAATGTATTTTTATACAAAATATATATTGATATATATATACTGGGTGTCCCACAATACATATGTATTTGAGAAATAAGTTCTTGACGTGTGTGGGATTCGAACAACACTCCCTCGGTGTTTACAGCGTATTTTATACGCTCTTACCCACTAGGCCACAGAGGCCTCATGTAGTAAGTTATGACAATAACAAAGATAGTATATTGAAAATAGAACATTGTAAAGAACAAAATACTCGGACCATACATATTGCAATCATTTTTGTAGTTTTTTATTAAATATTATTTTAAACCTAAATAAAAATAAATTTTTTACATACATACATATATGTAAATTAAATATAATTTAACAAAACTAAGTTAAAATACTTATAATAAAAAAAAAAATTTTAAAAAAAGAAAAGATAGTACTGAGAATAAAATCTATATGTAACATAGTAAAAAAGTCACTAGCTCAACTATCCTTTTACAAATATTAATAAATGTCAAATGCTATAATAAACTAAAAATCCTATATGGTTACTATCTAACGTAAACAGGGGGTAAAATATTTTGGATTTGGATTTTGGAAGCTTCCAAACGAGCCTAAGACTAAACAAGCATGTCTCCATAACCAAGAACTTTTAAATTTGGTATTCTGTCATATGTTTAAATTTGGTATTCTGTCATATCATTCAACGGTATTATGTCATATTTCCTTTATGTTCCTGAAATTTGAGATGCTTTGGACCATGGGTTCGAATTTTGGAAACTTCCAAACTAGCTAAAGAGCAAACGAGCGTAAGTTCAACACCAATAAAGATAGAACCTTTAAAATTGGTATAAGGATGTTGTACAATGTTTCCTCTATGTCCCTGAAATTTGAAATGACTTAGAATGACGGATTAGGTAGCTGAAACACGCCTCCCAATGTCTAACAAGCTACCTTCGAAAATAAAAAAGATATAAACTTGAAATTTTTGTACAAGGGTGTTAAAGCATGCCTCTTTTACGTTCCTAAAATTCGAATTGAACAAAAAAGTAAAGGAAGGCGGTTTAAGCAGTTGCTACACGTCTTCCAAAGCTTAATAACAATATCTGCGAAACTAATAAAGATAGACCTTTGTAATTTTGTACAAGGATACTCTATACAAAGCTAGTAAAAGCGTTTATGTTTATACCCGTACGATAAGATCAATTTGTAGGTTCCCTATTTTTTTGGTTGAAATCTGCGAACAATAACTTTTTGATCTCCACATTTTTCATACAAATTTTTCAAAAGTTATACACCGTTTTAAGTAGAGTCATGAAATTTTAACTTCTGATATAGATATCCTAAAAAAATTAATTTTATAGAACAACTTTTTTCTGTAGCTCCACCGGTTACGGAACTACAACTCCTCAAAGTTCGAAAAAGCTCTATATTTAAATTTTTATAACACAAGTTCTATAAGATATATCTTCAATTTGAAAATGCCAAACGATAACTGATTTTATGAGCTTCACAAATATATATATAATAAATATATACTTGTGCCATTTAATTCATGCGAAACGTTATGCGTTATACTTGTGCCATCTTAATTTACCGTTATGCGAAACGTTATGCGTTATGCGAATTATTGCAAAATACTTTAACCCTTCAGTATTCTAAATAGTTTTAGAAACTTGAATTTTTGAGAGGAGTTAGATCTTTGAAAATAAGTATGAGTCACTTCAGAAAATATTTTTGTATCGTCCCCCGTTTAGGAATAAGTGCTCAAAAACTAAAGAATTTTTTGAATTTTTTTTTTACTCGATAATTTGAAATTATAGTTGACGATGAATACGTAATACAAAAAAATTAACAGTTGCTTGAAGAATTTATATTTATATGATATTTGGTAGGTTAAAATACTGAAAAATTAAAAATATAATATTATAAGCAGAGATACAGACTATGAAAACACTAACGTTCGTACGGGTTCGTACGGCTATCAAAAAGCTGACAAAGGCAACTGTATTCTTCCTCGTTTTAGTTTATATTAAATACCTATCTAAAATAACTTATGAATTTTTAATTTAATTTGCATTTTTCATGTGCAGAGTATTAATAAAGCCATGACATCGACTTACTGTTACATTTACTTGTTTTAAAACTATTTCAGAACACACTGTCCATAAAAATAAAAATACATTATAAAACTGTTATTATATATAAAAACAACAAAAATAAAAAAAATTAAAATGTCTTCCGCATTTGATTGAATTAAATTACCTGTTGATTAATTATAATTTAGAATTGTAAAACTATAAGCTATAAGTTATTAGAATTTTTAATTTTAAAAATTATTATTTTTCTGTTTTTCTTTTTTTTTTTATTGTTATTCTTTTATAACACCAATTTACTAATAATAAAAGAAAAAAACAGCTAATAAATTTATACAGAATATAATATGGACATGATATTAAATTTTTTTTTTATATATTGGTGTTTTTTTTTTTAAATTTTTTATTTCTCAATATTTCATTTTAATTTTTTTTTTTTTTAATTAATTAAATAACATGAATTTTATTTTATAATTAAAAAATCTTGATTATTCAGAAGTATTTCGTATAACAAACGTGTAACATGAGATAAGTACTGACATATTATTTACTTATAAGTTTATATAAAAAAAATGGTTATAAAAAAATTTTTTTTTATTATGTAGATATAATTTTATTTGTTAAATTAATTTCAATAAAACATTTTACCCAATATCAAATGTTTTTCATCAAGTTTAAGATTTCTTTTCATTTTTTTTTTCACAAATAATTAAATTTTTAAGTGATAGATACTATAAAGTAATTTATATTATATAAGTATATACATTGTAATATACAATGTGTTAAATATTAAATGTATACTAATTAACGCGTGAGTGTACTTAAATTTATGACTGATAATTTTTAATTTTTATTTTTGTATCATTAAATTCAAGAGTATTACAAAAAAAAAAAATTTTATTAGTTTAAATTATTAAAAAAAAAAAAATCAAATGAAATGATTAAAAATCTATATCTATTGTAATTTAATTATTTTAATGTCAATTTTAATTTTTTCAATCAATACAGTTACTTATATTTTTTTTTTTACTTTAATTTAACAATTTGTAAAAGCTCTGATCGACCAAGACAACACACTTCCGTGGAACAGTGTATAGAATGGATATCACAACTTTATCTTCTCTTCATAGATTTAAAGAAAAATTTCGATACAATTAAGTGCTCCGCAATATAGAAAACATTGAGGAAAAAGGAGTATCTCAAAAAAATATTCACCTTATTGAAACTATATATCATGAAGTCGAAGTTGCTATTGAATTTAAAAGGATCAATCAATCAACAAATGAAAAGTAAAACAAGGTTACCAATTTTCTCTGCTGCTGTTCACTTGATGATATAACGAAAAAAAAAGTCTGAAGAAACAGAAGATTTTTAATATCGACCTTACTGCATCAACTAGAAGATTAACTAGAAGATCTGTCGTCTACCCTTGCACAATTTCAGCATTATATACATAACAAATTAGTTCACCTAAAAAACTTTACACTCGACAATGAACATGAAATCAACATAAGTAAGACAAAAACGATTGGAGATGTAATAAAAATTGCACAAAATATCTTGAAATAAGTGTTCAGCATATATAGAGTTTATAAAAAACTTCTGTTAACATGGTCAATATAATATCAATTAGCGGAAAAGTGTAAGAGAATCTGAAGAACAAACTAACGAAAGCCAAAAAATGATTTGGAAAATTGCAACCCACGTGAAGTAACTCGGAGATATTCAAAAACATTTTACTTAGAAAATTTCAGTCCTGTGTACAATATACTCTGCTATATCATATGTGGTAGCGAAACTTTGCCAACATTAAACTCAATAGGTAAGAGATTTCGGTTATTTATCAATACGTGTTTAAGAATCAGAGTTGTATAAGAAAAAGACAGAGCTTTCTACCGAGAGCAATAACCATCACAGAATACAAAGTATTCCGGCCGACAACAATAACAAATGTTGCTCTGTGGATTATAACAAATAAAGAACCAGCTGTGAAACAAATAATGAAACGGAAATGAAGGAGAATACAGCACACACTTAAAAAAAATAGCCAGAAAACATAGCTATAATGGAGCTATAACGAGACCCACAAGGTATTTGAGGACGTGATCGCGTAAATCAACCATTATAGGAGTAAGGAGAAGGTAAAACCATCTTTAAAATAGGTTCCAAAAATTTTATTTAATATATATAATTATGTTGCAAAGCCATGTCAATCATGTCTACATATAGTAATCTCTATATAATAAATAAAATGTTCTCCTTTATTCTCAAAGTTCACTAGTGGACGATATTATCTTAACTTTTTGTTTTAATTAAATAAAAATTTTCTATAAAGATTATTATATTTAATAGATTGTTGTATTAAAGTTTTTTTAATTAATGTAGTTCCAATTGGTCAGTTATCTAACTTTAATCTTTCTAAATATTATCAAGTATCCCAAAATCAAAATCTAGACTGTAATTTTTACTAAACTAGAATATTTACTTTAACAGTTTAAACAATTATTAATAATACCTGTTCATAAATTTAATTTAAAATCATTAAACAAAGTTGTTGTTGTTGTTTAGTAGGAGGAATAGATAACTATCCTTATATCCAAGTTTTGCGACCCGTTATGCATATCAACACCATAAGACGTTCGTTTATCACAGTTAACTATTTTATTACAAACTAAATTATTAGAATCTTCTTAAGTTAAAAAAATCTTTGAAAAATTTTTAATAATAAACATATACATACCAATTGCCAGTACAAAAATTATGTATTAGCTGTCAAATGCATAACCAATAAAAGTTCAATTTCTAACAGAAAATAATAGAAAAATCTAATAAAGTATTGAGGTTAAAATGTCATCTTTTGTTCATATATCAGATATGTCAGATTTAAACATTTTGTTTTCCAATTTCATCAGAAATCATTTTTTTTTTTTTTGTATGAAAAAAAAACATCCATATACTTCAGATTTATAATATTTCAGTTTTCCTAAACAACAGTTTTCCTGAATCATCAAATATATGTAAATATTAAACTGAATTGTACTCGTATCATAGTTATAACTTGTGATACTATTTTACCTTTTTTTCAAAATCTATCCTATCCCAACATTAAACATTTTTCTTTTCAAAAGTAATATTTATTATAAACAATATAAATTTTTTGTATATTATTTGTGGCATATCATTTATTAGATAACATTTAAATATAACTTTAAAACTCTTTTATACAAGCATGATTTTGAATGGATTGACTCCCCACATTTATTAGATAACTTCGTCAAATTTTATACTTAAAAAAAAAAACTAGTTTACAAGTATAATTTGCATAAAAAAGTAATCAAGTACAACAAAAATAAAATCTTATTTAACTCTATTTTTAAAAAAATATTTTGGTCAAAATCTGAACTCTTTAAGCAAAACTTGTAATTAATAGAAAAGAAACTCCTACGATTCCTATTAACTTAAACAATCCAAAAAAAAAAAAAATAATATGAAGTAATCGAAATTACCCAGATTTCAATACTTTATTAACTATAAAAATACTCATAACAAATACTTATAAATACCGCATCTTTTTTTTTCAAACATTAATTAATAACAAACATTACATGTGTTTAAAGATCATAACAAGAAAACAATGAAAAAATAAAATTATATGGGAACTCGATCTCTTTATGTCATTTCTGTTAATATTTTTCATTTATTATATTTTTACCTTTTTTCTTTTTGTTTTATTTTTTGATAATTTTATAAACTTTAATTCACGCATGTCTTTATTAATAAGATCATGTCAAAAAAAAAAAAAACAAAATACAATATTTTTTATTACCGGTCTTGACCGGACATTTATCATTCCCCAAAATATTTACCTAAAGTGCAAAAAAACAACTATGTAGTCAATCATCACAGCAGATTTGTGAATATTAAAAATCCAAATTAACTTTTAAATTAATATCAGATTACTTTTCACCGTTAATACAATAACAGTTTACAAATTTTGAAACTTATTTAAATAAATACATTTTAACATGTATTAATATGGCATTGTTCTTTAACTTTTTGTCTTACATTATAAATAACTGATTTGTTCTCTTGTACTGTTTTGTTGTCTTCTCCTTTCAATACTATATTTAGAGCGTAGTCATATTACCATATGATGAGATTCTTTACATAATTATGTTAAGTGGTTCTATGTTATGCCATATAAGTTGATTCTGCTCCCAATTATCCACTTAATAACTGCAGTTGATCTCGCCTATATGTAGAAGATAGTTTACTCTTCCTTTCACTAGTAGTTTCGCCAGTACTATGTTACAAATAACTCTATGCGTCTAGTTTGATTTTAATCATCAAGGAAAGGTTTTAATTGCCTTACCTCTTCGTAATCCTTTTTCGAAATATTTTAAATTAATTTAGATAAGCGCTTATTAGCATCTACAGCTAGGGCAAACTAATACGAAGACTAAATAAAAGATAGCCTAAAAGCGTAAGTTTCTAAAAGTTCAGTATAGAACAGTTACTCTCATTTTAAAACTATAATCCAGCATTTATTATTCTAAAACTTTAATTCCAAAATTGTGACAGTAATAATATGTAGTGGCGAATCGTTGGATAAAGCCATGTAATATAACCCAATCATTTCTTGAAATCCTTTGCTTTTTAGAATTATTTTCACATCTCCCGCTGTTATCTACGTCATTTATTGATACAACAAATGAATAGATGGCAGACAGCTAAAAACAAAATTTCACTTACCACTGCGAAGTTTATCCATCGTTCAATGAACTTAACAATCAAATTTAAGCAACATAAGATCTAAATTGCGAAGTTTTTGACTTCTATGATATTTATGATTTAAGTTTTAAATTTACTTCCCCTTCACTTCAGAAACATTGCAAATTTCTCATACATGAGAATTAATAGTAAAAAACAAAATTACCTCGACGTAGGTTGAACCAGTTGAAATTTTAATTTTAGTTATTCTCTTGTTTGTTTTTTTTTCAGATTATTTTTGTTTAAGTTTCTGTGGTTCCATTTTGCCCACCTTCTTAGATCCAATTTTTGATTTTGACATTTTCATCGGATTTTTTTTTGTGGAACAATGAAAGTGAAATTTTCATTTTCTTTGTCATATCTATAAAGTTTGTTGTAATACCCAGAAATTGTACTCTATTTTAAATTGTCAGTTGTGGTAAATTTTTTTATTTTATTTCTTTGGGTTCAACTATTCATTGTATAATTTTATTTTTATTTTAAGTATATGTATATATATATATATTTATAATAATTATAAATGAACTATTTACTTATAATTATTTTATGAATGAAGATTTAAAGATGGATTAAAACTCTTTGTTTTTTTTAGATGAGTCAGTAGAATTAAAAAGCCTTGAGAAATAGTTGTATATATATGTATTATGTATGTGAAATTTCAATAGCGTTGTATGATTTTTAATTAAAACAGAGTACATTGACATAAATCCATTCAAAACTGCAAAAAAAAAAATTATATCATTAAAGGTAAAAAAATATTTGCATAACAAAATTTTTGTTATAAATCATTAAAATCAAATGAATTGTCCTTTTGTTATAACAAAAGAATGGTCACATCATTCGTTTGCTGATTTATCAAGATCAAAAGTAAATCTTTAAACATTTTTCTATTAAAACAACTTAAACCAAAATCACCAGATCACAAATATTGTAATCTTTTTCTCAAATGGTGCATCAAAATTTTGCTTAACTTTTAACTTTTCTCATCTGCTTCCAAGTGTCATAATTTAGTAATTTATGTTTTGTAATTTTGTCAAATCATTCTGAATACACTTTTTCCATTTGCTAGAAGACATTGTATGTAATCTGTAGAAATCTTCTTCTAAAACAGATTCATGGATGTTGTCTAAAATCTATAACAGATTTTCTCTAAAATCATTTTAAATTGAAATTGTCTGTACTCTGTAAAGAATTTCCTCTAAGTTAATATTATCCGTAGACTGTAGAAAACTTGCTCTAAGACCATTCTAAATTGATTTTGTTTGTAATCAATAGAAGACTTCTTCTAAAATGATTCTAAAATGATATTGTTTGTAATCTGCAGAACACTTCCTCTAAACCGATAATAAATTGATATTGTCCGTAGGCTGTAGATGCTTTCTCTAAAACCATTCTATATTAACATCATCCGCAGACTGTAGAAGACTTCCTCTAAAACCATAATAAATTGATATTGTCTTTAGTCTGTAAAAAACTTCTTTTAAAACCGTTCTAAATTGGTTTTGTTCGTAGACTGTAAAAGGCTTCCTCTAAAAAGTTTCGTAATTGATATTGTTTGTAGTTTGCAAAAGACTTCCTCTAAAACCACTCTATATTAATATCATCCGTAGACTGTAGAAGACTTCCTCTAAAACCATAATAAATTGATATTGTCTTTAATCTGTAAAAAACTTCTTTTAAAACCGTTCTAAATTGATTTTGTTCGTAGACTGTAAAAGCCTTCCTCTAAAACGTTTCGTAAATGATATTGTTTGTAGTTTGCAAAAGACTTTCTCTAAAACCATTCTATATTAATATCATCCGCAGACTGTAGAAAACTTCCTCTAATCCCATAATAAATTGATATTGTCTTTAGTCTGTAAATAACTTCCTTTAAAACCGTTCTAAATTGATATTACACGGGGACTGTAAAAAACATCCTCTAAAATCGTTCTTTTTTCCTTTCTCTAAATATCCAAATTTTGTGCCTTTTACTTGACGTGCCTATATATGGCTTTATTTCTATTTATAATCTTTATATACCAAGAACTACAAGCATACGACTACATATATTCTTTAGGAGAAATCTAATATTCTTATACTCAACTCACTCAAGAAAATCGAGTGAAATATAATTAAGTATAAATTCGAACTATACTAGAAGACTTCTATTATAAAATCTTTTGTTTTAATTTGACATAAATTGTTTGTTTGTTTTTTTTATTCAAAGTGAAAAATAAAGAATGAACAGAACTTATAGCAGAAATGTTCATATAAAAGAGCGTGTTCTAGAAACTCTCTAGTGTATGTCAAATTGACAAATAAATCAATAAAACAATACTGAGAGTTAATGTAAAATTAACCAAACTAGGCTTGGCGCCATTCAGTTTTCTTCAATACGATTAAAATAATTAATAATTAATAAGAATTATATAATTGTAGTCTGCTAAAAAAAAAACACCACTATATGAGTTGTTTGATATGATAATTTCAAAGGAAATGTCAAAAAAAGAAATTATTATAATTTTTACCAACCAGTTCACATGTATTAGACACACAAATAAATCTAATCACTAAAATTATCCAAAGAAAAAAAATAAAAAAAAATAATTCATCTGATTATTTAAATTAAATATTCAATTTAAATTGAATAACTATAAATTTAATTTGAAATTATTGGCTAGATATATTAAAAGATTCAATCATAATGAATTAAATTATAGAGAAAGAGATAGAATGGTAAAAATTGCAAATATACGTTTTTTTTATTTTTTTTTATGGTGACTATGGTGACAACATAACGGTAATTTCTGGAATATTATTTAAAAGTAAAGTAAGTAATTTTAAACATTTGTGATATCATTAAAATTAATTTAAAAAATTACACCGTCCCAATCCTATATCTATATCTACCTCACTTTGGTCTTTTTATCACATTTCCAAAAAAAAAATTTGAAAAAAATGTGCCTATTAGTTTCACTATGTCCGTCCGTTTACAAAACTTCTACACCGTTAAGGATAGAGAAAAAAAAATTTTACCATGGGTAGTTCTCATATAAAAATTAATGTTGTAGATCAACATTTTCATGTAGCCCCATTCATCCTGAAGCTTCAGCCCCTCAAAATTTGAAAAATCCCTATTTTTAAATGTGTATATCTCATGTTCTGCTTAACATTTTTTCAATCTGAAAACACCATTCCACAGGATTTTTTTTTACCTTTGTAAATTATACAACTTTTTTAAATTTAGTATTTAAATTTACAGTTATATGAAAACCAAATTTTGCAAGATTTTTCTATCTTCTATCTGCACGCTTTTAAATAGGAACTTAAAATTTTGAGATAAGAAAAAACTTTTAGAATTATCATAGGTATTCTTAGAAATTTTTTTTGGACCACCCCCTGTTTATGAGCTATTAGAGCTCAAAAATTGAAAATTCGCTATTTTTAGACACTTGTACAATTTTTTTTTCAGCAAGACATAAAAATTAAAGCTTCAGTAATATATTTTTACGTGTGTTAGTGGTTTTTCTTATTTCTATAGAGTTCCGGGAACTTTTATAAATTATACTATGGTAGAAAATACGCCTTAAGGGATTTATAATGATATTACAATGTCTTTTATATATTAAAAAATTTTGCATTAACTTTGAAATCTTCTACTGCATTGCAATTTAAAAATGCATAACAAAAATTTTTTTTCATATCGTGATATTCATCACGATCGATCAAAAATAAATTCGAAAATTGATTTTCATACACATTTAAAACAAAAACAAAAAACAAAAATAAAATAAAAATAAAAGAATAATTTAAATTTTTTTTCCGTTAATAATTATTTTCTTACACTCAAGAGATTTTGATTGTTTATAATATTAAAATTGAAAATGACAAGTATTGAAACAGTAAATTGTAATTTATAATACCTTAAAATCTATATTAAGGTGCGTTATAATAATTTCTTTCATATCGGAGATGCTTAACTTCTATAATTCAAGGCATTTTGTTTTAAAGACGTCATTATTTCTTGAAAGGAAAACATTTTTGTCAAAACCCAGAGAAACTGATAATGATTGGCAATATTATGCTATCAAGTAAATAGGCATGCATTGGTAGGATACTTGATGATAAATTTTTCAAAGAAGATCATGAAGAAAACTGATGAGAAGGGCATGAAGTTTTGCAATGGATGAATTCTACTAAATTCTGAAAAGTCTTAAACAAAAGGAAAAAATAATTAAAAAGAAGTTGGTTTATCGATATTAAAAACATTTTATATTTAATTGTCTATTTACTTAGTTGTTCAATGCACACATTTCCACTACCCTCCTAAACTTAAGATCAAAATAGTATAGATGCTATGATAACTTTTCTTTAATAATACCTGCTACATCGATTTCAACATAATTTTCGAAAAGTATAAAAAAGTTTAGCAATATAAAAACTTTATTTTTTTTTTGCCTCAAAAAAGATGGGATTCTTCAAGAGATGGGAAACTGCATTAAATGATATCCATAGTTCGTATATTAATAGTATAAACATCACATTACAATGAAATAGTTGAAGCGAATTAATAACAATTTGCACTGTTGCGTCCGTTCAGTTCCGAATTCCTCTTAGATAATTTATAGTATTTGCTTCAGAAGTTAACTCTAATAAATACCTACCCCAATCTATCTTACTCTTACATTTTATATATATTCAAATTCAGAATTGTTAGCTCATTTTAAAGCACCTGCTTCTTTTTCGTTAAAAAAAACGAAATCTTTATTTGATATAATGTACAGTTACTTGCTATATTTGTTACAGAGATTTCCTTACATTTTATTATTTTGTTATATTTTAATATATTTTAAATCCTAAACTATTATGTTATAAATCCTATATTATGCAGATCAATAAATCAATCTTATAATTACTTTTTTCTTTTTTCATTTTACAAATAAAAGTAAAATAAAAAATTAACTCCTTTTCCTTAAGTTTTTTTTTTTTCTTTTGCTAGTACTAATCTATAGCCCGTCAAATGATCATAAATCGAACTTATAGGTAAAAAAAAAAAAAAAACGCAAACCTATACTATAATATTAAATTCAATCTATAGATTATAACATAAACAATCTGGTTAATTTGAATTACAAAAGAAAAATGCAATAAAAAATCAAAAAAAAAAACAAAAAAGTAAATAACAAATCAATGAAAACTGCACGATTTAATGGGATCCATTACTAACCACCACTATACTGTTAGTTATTGCAAATAAGACGAGTATACGTAATAACATAGTTCCTGTGTGTGATAATGAGGAATAGGAGAAAGTGCGTTTCTTTGGATTAAACTCTTTTTTGTTTTTTTTTTTTACTATTGCGGCAATTTTTTTTTTCTTTTATGAATTTTCGTTGTACGATAGATGTACACAAATTGCAATGACGCGATGTTATATACATGAGAGATATGATAACTATAAGTCGGAAACATAAAAACTTTTCAATTTGAATTCAGCATCAATTTTTTTTTTAAAGTAGTATTATAGATACTATTTAAATCAAAGATAACATCAAATTTATACATACATATTCTGAATGTACATAAGTTTTATATATACAACTAGGAAAAAACAAAGTTTAAAACCTGTGTATATAATACCTCTAAAAAAAAATTGCGCAAATACTTGAAACACCTGCTAATGCACGCATTTAATAAACTGACTGACTGTTATGGTGATTCGTTCAATAGACGTTCAGACGTTCGCCGAACCACATATTGAAAAGCACCAGTATACCAACAAGGCAAAACGTTAAAACAAAACAAAAGACAATGATGATGACAAGTTTAGCTGGTTTTTTTGTTTTTTCTGTTCAAACTTCTCACAAGATATACCGGAGGCAATAAAATTTAATGTGAATGGTTTGCAAAAAAAGAAACAAAAAAAAAACAAAAATCAAATGAAAGTAGGAACCAAATTGTAACTATCAAGCAAACGATCCACAAATCATATGTATATGTACCATAATATGTACCATGAGTAATTTTTTTTTTTTTTGTCTGATCACTGATAAAAGGCGAAAAACATTTTAAGTATGTTTTATGCAAAGTAAATTGTCATGAAATTTGTTATAATTCAAGATGATTTATTGATATCAATTTAAGATTAAATCCGGGGATTTGGTAATAGAAATCTTAACACAAAAAATAAATAAATTTAAATAAATAAATACAAATTAAATAAAAGTGTGAATTTTTTCGCTTAAAGAAAAATTGATTTCCACCCAAGATATAAGAGACATTTTTTTTTTTTGTTTTTTTAAATTTCTCTGTGTGAGGTTTTATGAAATTAAATCAAAATCATTTTTTGTCTAAAATTTATTTATTTAGTATCTAAATGTTTAAGAAATTTCGCTACCGTAAAGTAACATATACATATGTATCTTTTTAAAATTACGATTTTAAAATTAAGATTTAAGCTTTAGATACATCATTGAAATGTTTTTTTTTTCTTAAATTAAGAAATTTTGACACAAAATGGATGATAAAACAGAATTTAATACGTATAAAATAAAAATAAAATCTTCCTTTTTAATAAAAAAAAAATTGGGCTTTGTTTAGGTATTGAATTAGTTATTAATAATCGTATATTTACAAAAAAAAATTTATGGAGTGATCATATTTTTTTTTAGTCTCAAATACCTGTGATTCTCAAGCTTTCTGTAAATTTAAATTTACATTCGAATCATTAATGGTATAATACAAATGATGTCACAAAAAAGACTTAATGTTTTTAAGCCGAATAATTGGAATATTATAATATATTTAAGACAACTCCTCTCGCAAAAAATTTAGAGTATTATGGAAAAAATCTTAACTTTCCAATATAATATTCGCTTGACAGATTATTTCCATTCATATATACAATATTGAATATTCGAAACAAGAACTTTTAAAAAATAGGAATCCTTTCGTAACACGTCATCTCCAATTCATAGAATATGTGGTTGTGGTTGTAATATGTGTTTCTTAAATCTTCTCCTCATCATTCCTCCATTTAATCCTGCTCCCTAAGCAATAAACATATTCCTTTCATTCCTTTTTCTTCCTTACTTTTTAACGAGCGCTATATTGTGCAAGCAGTAAAAGAGGGAGCTTATAAGTTTAATTTTGATTTTAATTCTGCAAATATGGAATAGCTTGCCTCCGCAAGTATTCCTTAAAATTGGCTATCATAAAGTGTATGATATCGAGAAATTCAAGAAGAAAATCAACATCTTTGTTTTAAACAATCCAGCCAACATCAAATAAATTCCTACATTTCCTAAATTTCTATTTTTCCAATCCCCAAACCAAACAGTAAATTATGTACCATACAAGTTCTAACCTAATTTTAGTTTAAATGGGAGGTGGCGTTTAGTTGGTTAAAATTCAACACCACCAACAAGAATTCGCGCATTGATCTAATAGGTGTTTTTCGAGATTCCCACCTACTCTCGCAAAATAAAAAACGTGGATACTATGGTAAATGTTGTACCCGCGTAGCACCAAATGACTATATCTGAAAGATACTTGGTGTTAAGAATAACCAAAAAAATTACAAACAGAACAATTTTTTTTTCATAAATGCTTATATCTTCTAAACTCTACGGTATAGGTACAAAATATATGTATGTACGAATTATAGAAAAACAATAGACTTTTCCAACAGTGTATAAATATTGAGGAGGTTTTTTGGTAAAATCATGAGATATTTGGTTTTTAAAGAAAAATAAAAAAGATTGTTTTTTTTTTTCAAAAATTTTCAACTTTGAACTACAATATCTCCAGAACGGCAACACCTATCGTCACCAAATAACTGTTAAAATATTTTTCAGATTACTATCTTATAAGATAAAAAAAACCGAATATATATATATATCTTACAGATTATCGGATATAACGGTTTTTATATAAAAACACTAAAACAACAAGGATGCTTGCAAATGTCATTTTCGTTCTTAAAGGATAAAATACGCCATTATGCATATATATTTTTAGAAAGGTGGTAACACCAAATATCTTGCAGATATATACATTTGGTATAGATATAGACACCAAGTATCTTGCAGATATAGGAATTTACCATAGTAGAGCCTAAATAAAACTATTCAAAAATTTATTGGTAGTAAAACAGTAACTTTGAAGATTATTTCAAATCCAATAATTATCCACAAAATACAAATACTCTTCATAACAATGAAATTATATTTTAAAAATAAGAATATAATATCTACAGAAGCGCTACTTCAATCATAATTTAATAATTTATTTATTTTTTTTTTTTTTAATTTTATTTTAATATGAACTTTATTATGAAAAGTTAAAGAAATCTAACGAATAATTATAATATACTTTCATAATAATTATGGGTGTCAAAAATGTATTCCCATTTTTATAAAATCACTTATTTCTATTTTCCATTTTTAAATTAATAAAAAAAAAAAAACAAAAAAAAATCCTAATATTCAATTTGAAAAACCCATCCCATACCCTAAAACATCTAAGAAACATAACAATATTTACATGTACACTTATATATTTTTTAATTTAATTTCAAAAGAATAAAATTCATGTAAAAAAAAAAATAAAAAAAGTGATAGTTCATAAACTTTCTCTTAATTAAATACTAATTTTTATTTTATATTATTTTAACTTATTATAACTATAATTATTATATCTATTAAAATTTAATATTAAATCAAAAAAAAAAACAAAAGAAAATCTTTTAATACAAAATTGTTTTTTTTTTTTTTTTCTTTATCTAATTTATAAATTTCACCTACTTTTATTTTTTTACTCAATTCTTCTCAAGGGAATATTAATTTTCTCTTTTTTCTTTTCTTTTAATACAAAAAAAAAAAAGCCCATCCATCCATCAAAACGAATCTATTTCAAATTTCATATCGATTCATTGTCAGTTTTGATAAAATGATGCATGCATGCATGAAATCTATAACTAAGTTTCAAGTATATAGACTATATATTATGTGTCTCTAACATGTACTAAAACATCTTAAATAAAAATTTACGTGATAATATACGATATTAAAATACACTGTTATTGTTCATCACCTCTAACTTAGACATTATCTATATACATATAAAGAAAAAGTAAAATTCATAAAAAAAAGCAGAAAAAAACACACATAAAAAAAAAAAAAAACAAAAAACAAAAACAGAAAATTAATGATTTGAAACAAAAAAAAAACAAAAAAAAATAAATATAATACTAACTTGTCTTAATCAATCACTAAAATTTGTATCATGATCGTGTATAATAAAATCTTAAAAAAAAAAAAAAGAAAAAAAAAACTAACTCAATTCTACTGCCTGCTATTTTTTTGTTTTTTTTTTTTTATTTTTGCTCATATAATACAGAAGCGCTAAATTAATTCCGGTAAACAATAAATTTGTACAATAATACAAAGTAAAAAAAAAAAAAAAAGCACCTAGTAAAAAATGTAATAAAAAGGGAATAAAAAAAATTTATAAACAATGGAAAAACATAAAAAAAAAAAAAGCAATAACTATTATTATATTATATCAATAACAGTAATTCAATAATAATGTACGTAGTTAAGTGCATTTTACAGTTGTACCATTTTGTAAATTTTAATTAAAATTTTCCATTTAAAAATAAAAAAAAAAATTAATTAATTTTTACTGCAACTTTTTAAATATATGGTTACTTTAAGCCAATTAAATTAGTTTAATTTTTTTTTTTTTTTCTTTTTTATTAATTTTAATTAAAAATATAATAATGAGGTCTCGGTGACCTAGTGGGTAAGAGCGTATAAAACAGGGAGAGAGTGTGAGTTCGAATCCAATACACATAAGAATAATTCTTTATGACATAACATTTACAGCCATATACCTGCAAAGGAAAGGTTATGTAATTTTTCTTGTCAGATTTATGTTACAGGCGAAAAAAACTAAAAAAAAATATTTAATAAGTGAACACGGGAACACGTAGATACTAGAAATCGCAGAGAAACTATTATATATGTTTTTTTTTTTACACTTATCAAAAAGGAATACATTTTTTCAGTAAAAAATAATGTATGTAACATCAGACAACATAGTTTTAAGATAAATCGTTTTTTTATGGATTTTTTACAGCTAATTGAAATTTATTTGAAGTCGAAATTAAGTTTAGATTGACTGTGAAAGCGAATTATTTGAATTTGTAGTTGGTATTAGGATTACGTAATTACATCGAAATTTGAATTGAGCTTCTTATAAATTCGTGAATTTCTTTTGTTTTCAATTTTAATTTCTTAATTCATCTCTCCCTTTTGCCAATATAATGGGTTGGAATTTAAAACTGCAAAAAAAAAAAATTCTATAATAAGAGCGGAATGGATACATGAGTCAACTCGAAACATGACATAGTTTTTCTATAATACTTTCTAGACTTAAAATGTTTGTATTATATTTTACTACAATATGATCTCAGATTTCTATATATGACTTTAAAATTAAAAAAATAAATAAATTAGTTGCAATACAGAGAGTTGTAAATTGATTAAGTCCAACTCTGACAGATCGAAAAGTTTATTTAAGAAGAATTTGCCCAGTAACTTTCTTCTTTTTAGAGCAAGAGACACAACAGATGAAAAATTAATCTTTCCCTTGCTAGTTTTATAGGAAGTCCTAGCCTACTTGAATGCCTGCCAGCAGAACAGTGTCGACTGCGGCCAGAGTCTAAAAGTCTAATTAATCGTTTAAGAACTGATGTAGAGTAGATTTGTATTCCCCAGAGCTAGTATTAATAGAAAACCACCTTCGGTTTGTAAGTGTATTTATTGGCTTGTTGTTGAGACCAATATTTACAGATTATAATAGGAACCCCGAGATTCTCCGTTTTTTGAAAAATTTGAAGGTATGTGCCGCTCCTAGCGAGTTCATCAGCTCTACAATTTTTTAAGAAGCCAATGTGTCTAGGTATGCACGTAATGTGGATATTAATACAAAGAAATAAACAAACTTTTTACTTTATATTATAAATGATTAATTACTTACCTATTTGTTTAACATATTAAATGTGTTTTTTTTTTTAATCTTAATTAAAATTTGCTTCTATAACAAATTATTTTATTTTTACATATTAAACAACAAATTTCCAATTTAAAAAATCATTTTAATAATTAACAACTTTATGCCTACATTAATAAATTTAGAAGTTGCACAAATTTACACAGTGTAACTTAGATTTAGAAAATACAAAACCTACACTTTATTGATATGTTTATATTGTTTAACTGTCATTACATTTTTTAAATTACATTATTTTTGTTTTTTATTAATTTGTAATAAATAATACTATACTTATTAACTACCTATAAAAGACAAATTAATAACAACTAAAAAAAATTTCTAAAGAAAAAATTTATTGATTTAATTAAGGTATTGAAAAATGACTTTTTTGTCCACAAAAAAAAAATACATATATATTTTTATTAAGAGAAATTAATTTTTTATTATATTTTGGCATGAGCAATTAGTTATTTTTTTTTTTCTCTTAAGAAGAACTCAAGATGACTTTTGAATAACTTAAAATTATTGATTTTTAAATTATAATTATAAATGACTTTTCCTTTATTTGTAGAGCTTAAAATTTATTTGAGTTATTTGAAAATTTATTAATTTATAAGATTAAAGTAATAATTATTCTTAATAATAATTTTACATACCTACAATTTCTAAATGGATATTGGGATTTCAACAAAAAAGAAAATAATAGCTGTAAACAGTAAATAAATATAATAATAAAATTATAAATAAATATAATAAAAAAATTAAAATAATAGCTGCTAAACAGTTGAGTTCACAGTTATTATCCCATTAAGGTAGGTGTTATATACTAGTGAATATTGTATCTATAAATGGCTACAACACTGTTAAACAAAATGGTAATAATAATAGCTGAATTCATTGTTTCCATATACAGTTTCACAAGCCAATTCAAAGTTTCGACATCTCTGTCCTCTCCTTTCCGATTCCTACTCTTCAGCTAGTATACTATACGTGGGTAGTTAGGGATTTCTTCATCATATTATATTGGCTAAAAAAGCATAAAAAGCATGGAAAATTCCAACCTTCCTTAAGAAAAAATTTAAAAAAACCCGTTCTGGATAAGACCCAAAAACTCCAAAGTTTTAACTTTTTTTATATTTGATGCTACCTTGTGTCCCCGTATTCAGTTTGCATTCCAAAATAGCATGACTTCAAACCCTGTCGGTGAATCATAACGAAGAAAGTAAAATATATTTTATAAAATAATAATAAATAAATATATAAAATAAATATTGAATAAAATGATGAATCACAAGCAACGTTCAAATTATTCGTGTTTCACAATCTTGTACAATAGCTTCAAATGTGTAATCAATAAGTCAGTGGATAAAAAATGGACATAAAAAGTTTCATAATTTTGAATATGCAGTTTTAACAATTACAAGCTTATAAACAAAAATTTTACAAGTATAAAATAAAAAAATTAAATTTTATTTAAAGTGTCCTCCTTAAACTTGATATTTTATCAGAATTTAACTAAAAAACATTTTAAAATTAAATTTAAAGACATATACCGTTAATCTTATCAAAGAAATCATTTATTTCTAACCAAATGCAATGCTTTGATATAATTTGAGACGATATTTGATATAACATTTAAGTAAGTAATCGTTAATTTCTTCTTATAAATAATAATAGTGATACAAATATAATATACAATCAGATATACAATCAATTATTTCATATAATAATTAATTAAATCCATTAAAAATCGTTTTTTTATTTAATTGAGTTGAAAAAGTATTTAAAAAAATAAATTCCGTATATATTGTGTGTAAAAATTTGCAACAAAATAAATATTTTCTATTATAAAACATCTTTTTAATCCTATTTCTTCTTTAATTACAATCATGTAACATTAAAATTAAATAACAAAAAAAAATTTTTATTTAACCATTTTAATAAGCATATTGGCATTTCTAATTGACAATAAATATTTAATTACAAATTATTTACAACAATATATAATCTTCTCATTTTAAATATCACCCACAACAACCTACGCTTCTGTTTCACTATTTTATAACTTAAGTATAAAAACGTGAAATCAAGCAAAAAAAAACAAAAAAAAAACCGTATAAACATAAATAAATATGTCAGTTGTAAATAAAATTATTTACTCTTTTAATTTCCGGTCCCTCCATATGTTTTCTTTAGATCTTCTCTCTTTACTAACATTTAATCCCAATGTAATTTAATTTTTATTTTATTGTTTTTTTTTTTAAGATATTTTATTACCTCATTTACTTTACTACAGCTGTTTAAATTAAACTTCCTTATGTTTAATTTCAAAATAAAAATATCAAACACAAAATATCATTTTATTAAATAAACGTTATAAATTGACTCACTTGGTTAAGTACGTCACATATAAATCTTTTATATATATACTAATATAGCGGTACATGTACATATATATCTTAAATATTTATTTTTGTACATCACAAAATTACACAAATCTCATCATATCATTTAAAAATCAAAATAATCAAAATAATAAAATCAAAACAACATCACTTCAATTCGAACAAAAAATTAAAAATAAAACAATAACAAAAAATGACAGTAAAAATAAAACGAACAGCTGATAAGCTACCGGCAAAAAAGTTTTCCTTGAGTACACAACAAAAAAAAAAGAAAAACATAATTGCAAATTGCAAATGAATCACTTTTTGAAATTCATTTTTTCTTTATCAGCACTTTATCCAGTACTCAGCGGCAACACAAACAAAAATGAATTCATGCAATATAATTCATTCAGTCAGATTCAAATAAATAAACAGAAATAAATTCAGCAATTCAGCTCTCTGTTTACAAAAAATTAAAATTGAAAAAAAAAAAAACAAAAGTCCGACTTTAAACCAAAGCGCGAATGAAAATATGAAAGAAAAAAAATTAAAATATGTATAATAAAAAAACACAAATAAAAAATTTTGAACAGACCTACCTTAAAACTAAACAGTTGATGAACGGTTCATTTCAGATTTACTTTGACGTTTGAATGTTTAGGATGTACGCGCGTATTTTATTTTTTCGCAAATATTATTAAATTTAATTTTTACGTTTTTTTTTTTCTTTTTGTTCGTAAATAAAAGAAGTAAAAAAATAAATAAATAAATAAATAAATTGCGCGAATCATCTTTAACAAATCGTTAATTATAATTTAAATAATAAAAAAAAAAAATTAAAATAAATAACGGTATTAAAGGATCTTTGCTCTTGTAAAAAAATTTTTTTTAATTATTTGATACTGATAACAGTTATTTTTTTAAAATAAACCGTTTTATAGAATTTCATTTGTAATTTTTAAAAAAGAAAAAAAATATATTTAAAAAAAAAATAAGTTTTAATATTACCGTTATTTAAACGAAAAAAAAAGGAATATATATAAATATTATATTTATGTTAATAATATTTTTAACTGTAAAATAAGAGCTGCTTTCTATACAAAAAATAATTTCTAAATAAGAATTTCGTTTTAGTGAATTTTTAATAATAAAAGAAAATTTATTAAAAAAAAAAAGAAAAAAATATTAAAAAGAAACTCTTAATAAATTAATAAAAAGAAAATATATATTAAAAGAAAAAAGAAAAGAAAGAAATTTTAATATAAAGCAGATGTCAATTTTATTGTGAAAGTGAAATTTTTCATAATTTTTTTTTTTTTTTAAGTTTTTTTAAAATCATTTGGTTTTTAATTTTTTTTTTTGTGTTGTGAAATTCACGTAAATTTATTAAAAAACGTTTTTTTTATTCTGAATTTCAAAAATTTTTGTTTTTATTTTCTTGTTATCATTTTTACTGTTAAAACTACGGTTATTCATATTTGCTACATAATAAAAAAAATAAAAAATTCTGTTTGTTACTAATAAAATAGATTTTCTTAACTGTTTATAAACCTAATCACCTTTAATAAGTGTTAATTAAATCAAAATATAACTGAAATTGTTTATTGAAAAATATTTAAAATTAATAAAAAAAATATTAAAAAATATTAATTTTGGATATTAAAGTGAAAAATCCGACTAAACAAATTGATTAAAAATTGAATTGAGTTTTATTTGATTTAAAAGAAAAACTAAATTGAGGTGAAAATAAAAAAAGTTGATAAAAAATAAAATAAAAGTATACGTATTTTTTTATTAAAATATTTAAATAAAAAAAAAAAATTTAAATTACTAAAAATGAAGCAATTTACATTAATTGGATTGTTCATAATTGTTTGTTCAATTGGAATTTTAATAACTGAATGTTCAGGAAAACCAGCTGATGAAAATTTAAAGAAATCATCAACTGTAACTAGTGGAATAAATCATGAAATTTCGAAAGAAAATAATCAAGGTGAGCTAATAATAAAAAATGTATTATTTAATATCTAAGATTTAGAGCAATTGTTTTAAATAAGTTCAGTTAGAATTAAAATACCAATTTAAAATAAATTTAGTACTAGAATAAATATAATTTTAATATTTTAGAACTAACGGAAATCATTTTTTTTTTTAATTCTAATTTTCTACACTCCAGCCTTTAAAGATTTTGTAATTTCACAATGTGGTTCATAAGTATTCTTAAACAGATTTATTAAGTTTTTCATATTTTATTAAGAAACTTAACATTTTACTATTTAAATTTTGAAACCAAAAATAATTTGTTATTTAGAAGAATATAATCACAAGAAATTCTTATTCATAAATTTGTTAAATGTTTTTTATCAGCCAAAATATGCTAATAAAAACTGTAAGAAGTTTCCATCTTAAGTCTTTTGTTTCTGTCCTGATATTTAAACGAATTAATAATTCATTGACGGAAAAATCTATCAAAAAATCAGCATTTCGACAATTTTTTCGTTTTTTTTTAATGCATTTCTCTGCCATATAAATGTGACAAGGAAATTACACAGCCTTTCCTTTTCAGGCTGTAAATGTCGTAGGGGGGAATTATTCATGTGTGGGATTTGAACCCACACTTCCTCGGTGTTTACAGCGTATTTTATACGCTCTTTTCCACTAGGCGACCGAGGCTCCAACGACAATTTATAATTGAAACTTCAATTTGAGTTTTGAAAATATATTTTTTTTGGATTCGTATAAAATGTTTAGTGTGCGACTTGTTGAATCGAATACATAAAACTGAGTTTGAACACAAATCTGTGGGAGCTTAAACTCAAATATAAATTTTTCAAACAAATATAGTTGTTCAAACGGAATTTTTGTTTGAAACAATGAAATTTGAGTTTAAGCTCATTTTTATGCCTCATTTTTTAGTGTCTCATAATCTTAATTTAAGTCATTCTTTCTGAATTTTCAAATTCTAAAGTGAACTGAATTCTATTATCTATGTTGTGTTAAGTAATGTTATTCTGAATTTTTATAAAACGAATCATGTAAATGTGTGTAATACTACTTTACATATAAAGTTTTTAACACGAAATTCTACAAGGTCTAAAAATGTATTTTAAAATTTCGATTTTAAAAGTGATCTTAGTCATAAGAAAAGATGATTTTTAGGACACAATGAACTACTACTGTTTGATATTGTTTAAAGGCATATACTGTTAGTGTTCTGTTTACAAATTTTTTATTTAGGTTTGAATATTTTAAAAGTTTTCTCTATTTAAAAATACTTACATTCCTTTTGTATAGCAAAATTAAATATCACGATTTTCACAAAATTTAATCAAAATCATATTATATACTATAATTACATTTATATTGTCTTTTAAATACACATATGTATTACAACTTTTAAAAAACGAACAAAGAAAGCAATGTAACGTCTTATTAAATAAATTGATTAAAACTGTTTGTATTAAAACAATCGTTATAAAAATATCTAACAATTACGAAAAATATTTTCAATTTAAAAAATTTTATTTTTAATTAAAAACAGAAAAAAATACATTTGAAGATTCAAGAAAATGGTTTTATATCACGCTAAATACACTTTAATGCATTTTTATGCTTCAGTAATGAAACACAGGAAAAGATTCCAAAAATTTTAAAAAAAATATCGATAAAGAAAAAAAACTGTATTAGGTATTAAAAAATTTAATAAATAAAATTATAACAATAAACAAATAAAATCTTCTGTATCAACAATTGAGTCGTTTTAACGGCCCACATTCAAATGAATTTTATTTGAAGTTCTTATTAGCAAATTTAAACATAAAATAATTCCAAAATTTGTCAAAAACAAAACTGCAGTGTTTTAACTATTGTTTATTATTTTAAGTATAGAATATAGCCGAAGAAAGATATAATATACTTTGAATATTGTATATACCTAAAGAAGGTTTCAGCTTTTCCATATTTAAGAAAAACAAACGTCTACCTTTTAATTAAATACATCAAGTGCATTTTAAAATGCAGAAAATGGCTTTTAGCAATATAAACCAGTAACAAATTAAATAAGTATTAATATTAAGGATATTTTTGATATACCCACTTTTATAAAATTGTTATTGATCGCTGGCAATGAAATTGACGATTATGAATCAGTATTATCCAAATAGTAAAAAAACCACTTGGACTTTTATTTTTTAATACAGACGATATTTAGGGGAAAGATAGGATAGTTAGAAATAACTTATTTGGCTTTGAAAAACTTAATTTCAATTAATATATCAATAACCTTTTAAACTTTTAAAATAGAAAAAAGCTTATTTTTATTTTATTATGCATAGATATCTTTGAACTTTTTGAGCTTTGTCTACAAAAAATCTTAAGTATCCTCAGAATTTCATCCTTAGAAGATGCAAAGATAACATTTTTTCAAGATCCAATGTTTTATCCGAATAAATAAAATCTATAATAAAAACGATCGCTGGTCAAAAACGTTTTCAAAAAGATCATGTGTTTGGGAAATTTAATTTTATAGACAATTTTTATTTTCTTGAAAAGCAATTTTTTATTTTTGAATGTTAAATCTTTTTTTACTTTAACTGAGGACATTTTCATTTTAAATATTCTACTTCGCCTGAGCTAAATCTCAATTTAGCCAAAATTTCAAATTGGGACAAAATCAACAAGGTCGATTTTAGCTTAAAAGAAAATTCAGTGCTGTTTAGTATCTCGGAAAAGAAACACTTCGACACTTTAACTTTTCAAGGCGAAGTTTTGCAACATGCTAGTGTGCTCAACATCTTGGACATGGAGCTAAATCAAAAGTTAAGTTGGTCCGACCATATTTTTAGCATAGATAAATATGCAACTAGCTGTGTGAGTTTCCTGTATCGTTGTAAAGCATTCTTTTCATCTTTTGATCTACTTAACATCTATAAAACATACATAAATCCAAAGATGGAGTACAATGCACATATTTAGGCGGGAGCCTCCAAAACGGCAGTGAGATTTCTCTGCAAAGTGCAAAATAGAGCAATTCGTCTAATAAACGATCGCAATGTCACCTCCACACTCTCTCCACTCGGTCTCCGTCGCCTAACAGGAACACTTACTCTGTTTTATAGATACCTTATAGGGATGGTTTCTTTTTCTAACGAGAAGATTACAATTGAAAATTTTGATACTTCCTCTCAAAGCATTCCCAAGAGAAACAAGGAGAGTTTCTGATGCCAAAATTCCCAGATGGCATAATTTCGGCTTATGGAGATTCGTTTATAGTACGAACATAGCGAATATGAAGCCATCTCCCAACTCACATGTTCCCCAGAATTGGTGATGATTACCGTGCAAAGATTCAAGGTGAATATTAATAACTTTGTTCACAATATGCCTGCCAATTTGAAATCAATTTTCATCCTCTAACTCAACTTGACCAGGTAATACATGAGTACTAAAGGTCGCATAACCTATTGTTTGGTCAAAAACGGGAGGTAGTGTTTAGTGGATTAAAATCCTACACAGTCCCACACATAGAGGACTCCTGCTCGTTTTTACTCCTTTATAGTGTCTTTCGATGATTCCCATCTACCCTCGCAAAAAAAAAAAAATTTTTAGTTTAAAAATGATCGTTGGTTAAAAACGTTTTCAAAAAGATCACCATGTGTTTGGGAAATTTAATTTTATAGAGAATTTCCAGTTTCGGTAATCATTAATTTCACTAAACGGTTGATTAATCGGCTATAGCTGTTGTACAAGACTATGAAATGTTTTATAAAATATATTCACTTAAAGTAAAAAAAATCTTCAGTTAAAGTTATAAAGGTATATAATAAATACTTTCTTTCAAACAACAAAATGATTCGCTAGATAAAATAAATTTTTCATGCACAAATCCATTTTCCATTTTTTTTTTTTTTTGTTTGTAAATAAATAATGAAAGAATACAATTAATATGTTATACTGCATATCCTTCGTATAATTAAAGCTCTGATAAAACTGTTCTAATTTTTCTTTTATGTTCTGTTTTTTTTTTATGAAATATGCAAAGTATTTTATTTTTATTGCTAACGTAAATATTAGTTTTATTATTTGTAACTAATAACAGTTTACTATAAACAAAAAAAAAAAAAAAACAATATTATTGAATATAAAATACATACCTATATAATTACAGATACAGTTAATAAAATTTAAATAAATAGTTACTTATATGTTGTACTTTTTTAAACAATTACCACCCTGAGGAGTGTTAAGTCGTAAATTGTAATTAATTGTTCACGCAATATAAATAAAAAATAAATTAAAATAAAAAGTTTTTTTTTGTTTCTTGAATAAAATCATGAATATTTATATTAAAATTTTAATTTTGTGCTCTAAAAAATTAAAATATATTTAATTTTGTTTTTTAATTTATTTATAATTACTTTTTTTTTTTTTAAAATAAAATTACTTTTAATGCGAATAAAACTAAATTGTTCTGTTTAAGTAATTTGGAGCCAAACATGTAAATTTGTTTATTTTTTAAAAGTATGTTTGAAAAATTTTTTATATAAATTATAAAATGTTTAACATAAAAAAAAAATTAAAAATAAATTTTTACACAATTCAAGAAATGAAGCTATTGCTTAAATCAAGTTTTAATTTTCCATTTCTTGCAATTAAATTACTCAGTAACTTAAAAGAAGTAAGTGGACTTATTTTTGGTTTGAAATAATTTTAAAAATTTGAACCTAATTTTAAATTGCCTCAGTATACCATCCTGTGAAATGGCGCTAAAAATGGCGCTAAGAATTACCTCAGTATACCAACGGTGAAAAATGGCGCTAAGAATCATGTGTATCAAAATATAAATTAAAATAAAAAAAAATTGTATTATAACTAAAGATTACCTCTGAATTTTGTTAATACTTGAAAATGGACAATTGGACAACATATATTTTAAGATTTCAATTAAAGAATAGTTTTGAAATTTTTGTTACAATTCTGAAGATAAAAATGAATGGCTTAAAATTGACTTCTGTTTTTATACCCTACACCTAAAGTATAGGGTATATTAACTTTGGTATGGTGTTTGTAACCACCAAAAGGAAGCGAGTTAGGTATAGACATGTATATATATTCTGAATCAGGATCACCGCCGGAGTCGATTTAGCGATGTCCGTCCGTCCGTCCGTCCGTACGCACGATAACTCAAAAAATAATGATGCTATCTTGATGAAATTTATATAGTAGGTTACTAATTACGAAAGAAAGGTTAAGTTCGAATCTGGACAAAATCCGTCCATGGGTTCGGATTCTGGAAGCTTCCGAATGATTCCGGCTTTTGGAGATAATCTCCGCAAACGAGATTATCTCCAAAAGCAACAAAGATAGAACCTTCAAATTTTGTACAATGATGTTTCTTCCCGTTCGATTTATGTCTCTGAAATTTAAGAGGATTTGGTCCATGGGTTTGGGTTTTGGAAGCTTCCGAACGAGCACCAGAGCAAATGAGATTATTTCCAAAACCAACAAAGATAGAACCTTTAAATTTTGTACAATGATGTTCCTTCCCGTTCGATTTATGTCTCTGAAATTTAAGAGGATTTGGTCCATGGGTTTTGGATTTGGAAGCTTCCGAACGAGCCCCAGAGCAAATGAGATTATCTCCAAAACCAATAAAGATATAACCTTTACTTTTGGCAGAATGGTGTTCTTTCATGTATGATTTAGGCCTCTGAAATTTAGGAGAATTTGGTCCATGGGTTTGGATTTGGAAGCTTCCGAACGAGCACCAGAGCAAATGAGATTATCTCCAAAACCAACAAAGATATAACCTTTAAATTTGGCAGGGTGGTGTTATTTCATGTTTTATTTAAGTCTCTGAAATGTGAGAAGATTTGGTCCATGGGTTCGGGTTTTGGAAACTTCCGAACGAGCCCCAGAGCAAACGAGATTATCTCCAAAACCAATAAAGATAGAACCTTTAAATTTTTTATAATGATGTTTCTTCCAGTTTGATTTATGTCTCTAAAATTTAAGAGGATGTGGTCCATGGGTTTGGATTTTGGAAGCTTCCGAACGAGCCCCAGAAAAAATGAGATTATCTCCAAAAACAACAAATATATATAACCTTTAAATTTGGCCGAATGGTGTTTTTTTTTTATGTTTGATTTAAGTCTCTGAAATTTGAGAGGATTTGGCCATGGGTTTAAATTTGAAAGAATTTGAACCGTGGATTCGAATTTTGGAAGCTTCCGAACGAGCCGCAGAACAAATGAGATTATATCCAATACGAACAAAGGTAGAACCTTTGAATTTGGTACAATGGTGTTCTTTCGTGTTTGATTTATGTCTCTGAAATTTAAGAGGATTTGGTCCATGGGTTTGGTTTTGGAAGCTTCCGAACGAGCACCAGAGCAAATGAGATTATCTCCAAAACCAACAAAGATATAACCTTTAAATTTGGCAGGGTGGTGTTCTTTCATGTTTTATTTAAGTCTCTGAAATGTGAGAAGATTTGGTCCATGGGTTCGGGTTTTGGAAACTTCCGAAAGAGCCCCAGAGCAAACGAGATTATCTCCAAAACCAATAAAGATAGAACCTTTAAATTTTTTATAATGATGTTTCTTCCAGTTTGATTTATGTCTCTAAAATTTAAGAGGATGTGGTCCATGGGTTTGGATTTTGGAAGCTTCCGAACGAACCCCAGAGCAAATGAGATTATCTCCAAAAACAACAAATATATAACCTTTACTTTTGGCATAATGGTGTTCTTTCATGTATGATTTAGGCCTCTGAAATTTGAGAGGATTTGGTCCTTGGGTTCGAATTTTGAAAGCTTCCGAACGAGCCTCAGAGCAAATGATATTATCTCCAAATGCAACAAAGATATAACCTTTAAATTAGGCAGAATGGTGTTCCTTCATGTTTGATTTATGTTTCTGAAATTTGTGAGGATTTGGTCCATGGGTTCAAATCTTGGAAGCTTCCGGACGAGCCCCAGAGCAAACGAGTATATCTCCACAACCAACAAAGATAGAACTTTTATTTTTAGTACAAAGGTGTTCTGTTATGTTTCCTTTTCTGTAAAATTGGAAACTGACATTTGAAAGAATTTGAACCATGGGTTCGTATTTTGGAAACTTCCGGACGAGCACAAGAGCAACGAGCATATCTCCAAAACCAACAAAAGTAGAACCTTTAAATTTAATAGAATGGTGTTCTGGCAAGTTTTCTTTATGTTCCTGAGATGGATTCGATGAATTGGAGTGGCAATTCGGGTAGCTGACACAAACATCCCAAGGACTACCAATCTCCGAAAATAATTAAGATAGAAACTTAAAATTTTATACAAGGGTGTCAAGCATATCCCAAGCGGATGCCTCTTTTACGTTCTTGAAATTCGAGTTGAATAAGACAGAAAAGGGAAGAAGTTCAAGCAGCTGCCAAAAACACTTATGGATTGTTAATTTAATTCGAATTATTCAGGTGTAGGGTATTAATAAGTCGGTTGCATCGACTTACTGTTACATTTACTTGTTTTATATTAAAATTAAAATTATATAAAATTATTTAAAGTTATTTTTGTTTATTCTTGCATGAAATTCCTAAAATTTCTTTTAGTTTCTTCAAAAACCAAATCTAATTTTAACAAATTTCATAAATACATTTTTTAATAAGTAGATAACAATATTTTAATAATAGAAATTTTTTTTTTGGCTAAAAAAAACTAAATATGTATGTATTAGATGTGGAAAAAAAAACCTAAATACTACAATTGACTGCATTTACCGTTTTTTGAACTGGAAATTTGTTGCAATATTTTGTACTTATTTTTTTAGAAAAACTAAAAAACCAAAAAAAAAATTATTTTCAAAAAATTTGTAATTAAAAGTTAATATAGGCAGTTAGTTACCTTTAACTAAAATAATATCCTAAAAAAAATAATTTAATTAAAATATAATTAAAAATTTTTCCTGGATACCTAACTACGGAGGCTGCAATTTATTTTAAAGGTGCGAAACTATGTATAACCGGAAAATATATGAAAAACCATAGGATCCAGTAAAAACAACTCAGAATTATAACAGGCTTCTTTTCGGGACCTTGCTGACTAAAGGGGCACTTAAAGAAAAATGGAGAGAGAATGACAGTCCATGCAGATTCTGGCAATGTAACAAATAATCATCAAGTGCTCAAAAACTGCCTTGCTTTATTCCGAACAAGATATGTGAAAGACATAATATATAGGAGTAAGTATATTGTTTTACCGAAGATGAACTGCCAGCAATAAATTCTCGACAAATCTTTAGTGTCATAGTGGCAGTAGGGCTGACAGATTTATTATAAGTGGTGTAAAATTCACAACACGTAGTAATTGATGATGTACAATCAACTTACATCAAAAAAAAAACTCTCCATATCACTTATACACCTTTTTAATAATTTAATCTAATCTAATTAAAAATTTAAATACAAATTGGAAACTGAATTAAAACAAAACAAAATTTCTCTATTTAAATCTTGATCTTGTTTAACACTGACTTCGTGACGCTCTAAATATATTTTAATTCTATATTGAACTAAATACAGAATTATTACTGAACTATGCACAGATGAAAGACTGTACTATTTAGTATATTTATTTTTTTTTTGTATATTTATTTGTTTTATTTATAGCATTTGAATATTTTTTGATTACTTATATTAAATCTCATATTTTTTGTTCATTTGGACTAATTATTTTAGTTACTATATTGGCAGTAGTCTGCATTGTTGATTCTTCCACTCAACATCAACTTTTTGTATGTAACTTTGGTGATTAAAATTTTGTTTGTGCGCTAATAAGATCTACTTAAAGTGATGACCCCCAGTACTCAATTTGCCGCGTGCGTCGCTCCTAGCGTCACTCCTAGCCGCACTTTTTAAATAATCAAATGTTTTAGTCGCTTAAAAGTAGAAAGTTGCTCTACTCTAGCTTCGTTTGGTTGCGATGCTTGCATGAGCTGGTCAAGTCGTATTTAATTTAATGTATTTTATTTAAAGGTAAAAGCGATGCGAGAAGTAAGCATTGGATCATAATCTTTAGGTGTTAATAAAATCTTCTTCATTGTCATTACAACTAAAACTTGGTCAAATCAATCTCTTTTTAACACAACTTTATTTAATTTTTACGAAAAAAAAATTAGTTTCTTTGCTGCACTTCATTTACATTAATACATTTCTTTGGTCGAATTCATACATTGGACAAAAATTCAGTCTTTCCAAAATGCAATGAACTTATTACTAAAATTTAAATTGAATTTCTATCGTTGTTTACAAAACGTATACTCCGTTAGGAAACTGTATCACAATAAACAAAAATTCAATAGCAATAATTATTGTATTAGAGACAAACTTAACGCATGCATAAGCATTGTATATTGCAAATTCAATGAATTTAATAGAAAAATTCAAAACAAAAAAAATAATACAAACATATATATTAAAGAACCACAATTTTTAGCATTTTATTTCATCAAATAATTTGTTAAAACAATGTTTTTTTTTTTATCTGATATTTTTAATCAGGTGATATAAAAATTCACAGGCAAGTAGTAGAGCGTATCTATGCGCTTTTTTTTATGTACTTATATGCGCTTTATTTGTTTTTACTTTTTAATTATTTCACTTGCAGGAAATAAAATTCAGCCTTCTCTCTCACATATTTTTATACGTTAATTATACACTTCTATGATTTTAATTTGATTAATTTTTATTTTAAAAGAAAATACAAATTAGGTAACAACCTCCAGATATATCGTAATTTGCTAGAAAAATATTTAACAGAAAAAAAATAAAAAAAATAAAATCAAAACCAAAACTGACGATATCAAAAAAAAACCAACAACAAGGTCTTTTCTAACACTTTCATTATGTAAATAAAAAAAAAATAAAAAGATAAAAATAACAATTAAAATAAATTGAAAAAAAAAAAAAAAAGGTAGTTGAAAAGTTAAAGAAAATTATTTAAAGATAAATGAAAAAAAATTTAAACTGAAACTGAAAGTGTAATAATTAAGTGTGAATGTGCAACAGCGATACGGATTGCGAAATAAAATTTTTGTTTTTATATTTACTCTTTATTTGTTAATTTTATTCACTTTTACACATCACTGAATTTCTCTTTTTAAAAAAATTTCAAAATTTTAATATAGTTAAAAAAAAAAAACAAAAAACTAATTACTTTCAAGACCAGAAAATTTTCCTTAAAAATTTAGAATTAAATTTTGGGTAATTTTTTTTTCAATTTTTTACAACGAAACGAGTTTTTTAAATCATTATTAGTTTAAATGTTATTTGATATTTACTTATTAACGGTAAAAAATATTTGAACAAAATACTTTTTAATTTCGGGATTTTAGGCTTATAGTTATTACTTATAGTTATATTTTCAGAATCATATCTAATTCAGCATTATTTAAACTTGTAAAATGATAATTAATGATACTATCATTTTTTGTTTAATTTTGTGATTGATGATATGATGTAAATCCATAACTACTGCATTAAAAATCAGTGAAATCTGCCCAAAAAGTTTTAAAAAAGTATATTATTAAAAGTTTAATAAAATGTTTTTAAAGTTGTTGAACGTATAATAAATTACAAACTTAAATATTTATATTCAATGATACTCTGAAATTTTAAAGTTCGATAAATTTGTTATCCTTTTAATAAAGCATATATAAAAAAAATACAATTTTATTTGTTAAAACGACTTTTTTTTTTGTTATTTTATTAACGGAATTTATTTGAACATCATCTATAAAATATAGAGATAAGAAAATTAAAAAAAATTACTTCTTAAGATAATGTTATTTCTATGTTATTAAAAATAGTCAGATAAAATTTGTTTTTCCCATGAAATTTTGTTTAAAGTTCAAGCAGTATTCATATTTTCCTCAAAATCTCTTTTCTGTCCTGATTATTAGAATAATTTTGCAAAAATAACATTTAAAGAATCATAGGCCCAGCACACTTTTACCGCTTATTTAATGGTCTTTGACGGTATGTACTGTATAAATTGTGTTCTTTCTCTATACGATAAATGGTTAAAGATGGTGTTATAATCTTACAACTTCTTTAGGCGAGTACACAACTGTACAACATTGAAGTGAAGTATGGTCTACAAAATATCCAATAGGATATACTTTTTCTTATATATTCTTAGCCGTAGTTAGCTTAGCCGTAGTAAATTGGCAAACAAGTCTTCTGTAGTGCAAATTGACAATTTGAAAAATTGAATAATCTCAGATACATATTCATCCAGAAATTTCATAAACATTTCAAATCACAGATACCTATAAATGGTTTAAAATGTCACAAAGTTTCTGAAAGAAATATTTTCATCAAATATTTCAATAAAAAAAACTCCTTAAAATTTTAAAAAGTCAGGGTAAACTTTTCCATTGACATAAGAGTTAAAAATTTTTCAGACTATACCTACTTACATTTTAAACTGTTGTTACATGCATGTAAATAGAATAATTTTTAGAATAAAGAGAAAGAATGCAGTAGAGTAGACTGTGTCAACTCTTGGATACCCTTATGAACGTAATATATCATGTTTCTATATAACTTGATCATCTTTTAAACAATTTTTGATGTTTTAATACCGACATTATAACTGTCGAGATTTATTTATGTAAATTGTTGAGTTGTATAACAGCTACCCAAATCTAATGCACCAGCACAACCAAATTTTACAGAAGTTGTTTCCATAAAACTTGATCTTCATTTGTAAGATTGCAGACCCCTAGCTTCATTAAGTTCCAATAGGGGTAAGAAGCCTGAACCGGCTGCTCTAGATCAACCAAAGTCTGCAAAAGTGTTTCGCATGTAACTCGACACCTCTTTATAAAATTGCAAATACCTAGCTCAATAGACACTGAGTTAAGTTGTATGGCAGCTACCCGAACCTTACAACAATATCTGTTGGCTTGTAACTCGACACGATTTTGCAAAATTTCAGATATCTGGCTTTAATAGATACAGAGTTATTCCTATATAAAGTAAGAAGTTGTTTGGCGGCTACTCGAACCCGGCGGCTGAAAAAGCTGGATTTAAATAGCAAAACTAACAATTTTGCCGTGAGTGAAGTAAAAAAATGTCAGCTTCCTAGCTCCTTTATTTTTTGAGTTATCGTGCGCACGGACGGACGTACATGGCTTAATCGACTCAGAATTCGATTCTGAGCCGATTCATACCTTTGCCACTATATCTAGTTCGACTCCTTTAAGGTGCCACAAACGTAATGGCAAATTTATTATACCCTTGAACATAGTTCATATGGGTATAAAAACAAAGCATTAAAACAGTCCAAAAAAATAATTGCAAATTCCACTTTCAAATAATTTATTCCTATTTGGCTTCAAAGTTCTCCCCATAAAAACATTTATATGCGAATAAAAATGAATCATTAAACTTCTTATCAATTGTAATCTATTGGAAACTACTCTAGTTCTTAAATTACAACTTAATTATTAGCAATTAAAGCATTTTTTTTTTTTACAGCTAATCATAATTAATCGAATTTCTTAAAAATAAAATTGACTTGACAGCGTTTTTTTTTTAAAAAGGGTCTATGCAGCCTACAAAACATTAAACATCATTGAAAATAACAGTGTAACCTGTTATATTCTGTAAAACGATGTATAGGTACTATACTAATCTATATACAAAAACAAAAACCGCAAACACACTGAAGAACAGATTTTTTTTTACATTTTATTAATTTTTCTTTTTTTTTATAAAATCTTAATTAAGCTGAATAAAAAGTTTATCACAAAATGTATCACCTCTATATTTTTCAATACAATACCATATAAGTATATTATGACATTTTGTAATCCAAATTTAAAGTTTTATTTTATTTTATTTTTTTTTTTTTTTATTCTTTTAGATCAATCAAATGAATGAATCCTCTTTTTTTCAAAATAAATTAATAATAAAAGTTTTTCAAGATCAATTAATAAACTGTCAATAATCCATATAGAACCAATTGTTTATATTTTTGACATTCAACATACAAGATGTATATCCAATTCATAAAAACTTTAAATTTTACAAACTTCAATTAAATAACATTTTATTCTAAAATAAAAAAAAAAAACAAATTACATAAATGTTTTTTTCCTGTCATTTCATCTGTCATCAAGTCAATTTAAAAAATTACCAATAATCATACAGAAAAACAACAATTCAACACACCTAACATTTAAAAACTCAATGTTAAATGAAACAAAACTAAAAAAAAAAACATACATATATGTATATATATATATTATATTATATATTAAAAATCACTAATTACTGGGTTTGTGAATTCTTCTAAAATTACAAATTAAACTTATAACAACATTCCTTGAAATTATTATTACTATTATATTTTATAATACATACATATGTATGTATGTAGCTATGTACTTTTTTTTCTGTATTAAATGCTACAAAAAATCATTTTAAATGTCAAATTTTCAACATTTCAAGAATAACAAAAAAAAATATAAAATATAACAAATTTACCAAGGTGAATTTGCTTAAGGCGAGCATGCGTTTTTTGTTTTTTTTTTTTTGACTTACTTTGAAACTCACAACAAATTAATGGCAGCATCTTTAGAATATTGTACATATGGACATACATATATAAAGTATAATTTTAATTTAAAAAAAAATTACAAATAGTATATGTATAATGTTGAAATTTACTGGTATGTATGTATGTAACAAAACTAAAATCGCTACATGAATTCGAAATGATGTAGAGAGACGGTAATGACAGTAAAGTATAATTCTTAAGCACTTGAAAATGACTTATTCATGCAAGGAAGTTATCATTTATACACAAGATTTTTATTATGGTTTTTTTTTTTCTTTTTTTCTCATTAAATTTTTATTACATGTAATTTACATTTGTAAACAAAAGTTTAGGAGCATTTTTAAAAATATTTATGTTTTTCGTATGGAAGTTATAAGAAAAACATAATTTCATCGGAATTTAATAGTGCTACCAAATGGAAAATTACTATAATATAATTTCTTTGTTGTCAATAATTAATTATTGTTTTATAGATATTCTTCTGAAAATTTATAATAGTAGATAAACTTTTATAAGCAGAAAATTTGATTTGTACAATTTTAACATTACTCTGCATCAAAAAATGTAAGTTTTCATGACGCTCATTACACGCATCGAAGTGTCAAAGTAAATTTAAATGCATTAAATTGTATTAAAGTGTCCACAATAAACGCTGCCATGACACACTCATGGAAAACATTCTTTAGGTATTAATTTTTTTTTCATTTTCTTTACGCATTCAAATGTCAAATATTTGAATAGTATTAAAATAAAATATAAAGACAAGCTATTTTTGTTAAATAAGTAGGTATGTAAGTCCACTTTACAAATTACTTTTTCATTTGGAACACTCTTTTGTGGATTGCTTTAAAAGAACATAACGAAAAACGAAAAAATAAACCAATATTCAATTAACAACTTTTCAATTTTTTACAATCTAAATAAATTAAAAAATTGAGAAAAATATAATCTGTTCTACTAACAGTTTGTTTTTTCATCTATAAAAGAGATAGAAAAAAAACAATAAATGACTTAAGTTAGATTCCTCATGTACTTAAAAATACATGAAATAAATTATCTACTTAAAATAATCCTTACGGTATTTATTGACATAATACCGCATAATAATTACGATATTTATTGACATAATACCACATAATAATTACAGTATTTAATGGCAAAAATATTTTTACAAAGTCCTTTAACTGCATACATTACTGTTAAAATGTATGGAGCATTTTTTTTTTTTTTTACATTTTTTCGCTCATTAGTGTACATAATAATTGTATTTAGTTGTTTTTATTTGATTAGGTATGAAACCTAGGTATTTAATTTTATGTTAAACATTAATAATTTAATTCGTTTGATATTTTTCCTCCATATTTTTATTAGATTCTTTCGTGTTTTATAAAAAATTTTTTTTTTTTTTGTATTTTTTCATGAAAAACTGCATTTTCTGATGATTGAAATGAAAAATGACTGAAGAAAAAAAAAACAAAAAAAGAAAAAAATGAATTTTTTTAAATGCAGTTTCATGACTTTTAAATAAATAATATGTGTATCATGAATATGAGACTTTTCAGTTTTCAAGTGAATTTTTTTTTTTTTTAAACGTGAACAAACTTTAAAGTGAGCGCGATCTTATAAATAATCTCAAAAACAAAAAAAAAAAAATTGTTGTTGTTGTATTATTATAATATTATTGTTGTCTTTTAAATAATTATTATTTAAGTTGCTGTTTATATATACATTATGTTAATATATATTGTCGAATTCATTGCACATCAATTTATGTTCTTTTTTTTTAAAGTTTACAAGCTTACTTCGAATAATCTTGAACTTTGGCTGGCATGAAAAAAAAAACAGAAAGAAATATGAATAATTTAAAAGTGAAAAAAAAAATTATACTTAACTATTGTGAATTTAAAATTATTGTTTTTTTTTGTTTTTTCTTTTTGTGCAATTGTTTGTTAATTTTTTTTTTTTTTTCAACAACAAACTGACAATATTTAATGGGATGAATCCAATTGTTATGTTTGCACCAATGAAGACTTAGAATGGTTTTATCTTAACTAAAACCAAAAAAAAAAAAGAAAAAAAAAATAGAAACATTTTAATACCAAAAATAAAGTTAAGAACAATTTATTGTTATTTAATGGAATTGGGTTTGCCAATTGACTTAAATGTTGTTTTTTTTTTTTATTTTTTTATTTGTCAGTTGTTTTAGCAGATGCCAACCATATCATGTCTATTTAAATTTAACGACAACAACAACAACAACAACAAAAATGTTCTAGGTTTGGCTTATCGTTTTATAACAAACAAAAACAGTGACAACTACAATAAACCAATAACTAAAAACATAAAAAATCATAAAACTGCAATTTATGTCGGAGCATTATAAAAAGGAAATAATAAATCGTTTTTCATATTTATTTTTTTTTTTCAATTTAATTTCAAAAAAAAAAAACTTAAAAATAAAGTAAAGAAGTCATTTTTTTTCATTAGGTTTTGTGCCTTTTTTTTTATTTTATTAAATATATATAAATATTTTATTATTATGTAATGATTGCAATAATCTTAAAAAAAAAAAATAAAGTATCGTAAATAAACAATACGTTGTACAGAATAAAAGTAATTTTTTATTTCAATATTATGAAAAATTAATATAAAAACAACCCATTCTAAAAGGTTAAAAATATGAGGTTATATTATTATAGATAGATGATTGATGATTAATATATCTTTATAGATATAGAAATGATTTTTAAGGATTGGCCAATAAGTAATAATTTAATTTTTATTAGGTTTATTATATATATATATATATATACCATATATATATATATGTAGTATAATATTTTTTCGTGATATTTTAAATTAATATTTGATAACCTTTGACATAATAATATGCAACTATGAGAAATAAAGTGAGAAATAATTTGTTCTTTTATTATTTTGTTTTTTTTTTTTTTTATTAATATATAGATATACAATAGTTTAGAAAGAATTATAAATAATATATAATTAATATTAAATTAACATATTTATTAGATTTATATATGTGTTAATTTAAGAAATTTTCTATAGCCAATCCTAATGAATTATTCCATAAATATAACTAAATCCAATGAATTATTCAATCATAAATATTATATTTAAGAATTTAATACGGGTGATTGAGAATTTGTGTATACTATTTGGTTTTCCCAAACTGTTTTCGTTTGCAATTGTATAAAAAGTTTCGTCCGTTTGTCTGTTTATAAAACTTATATACCGTTTAAGATGCAACAATGAAGTTTTAACCATTGATAGTTAGGTAGGTGCAGTGATGGAACGCACGAGGAAATAAAGCCCGCAGGCTTTAATTCTAAAACTTTTGGAAATAAAAACCGTGGGCTATAAATTCTTTTCAAGAAAGAGCCAGAAGTCCGATGAGACTTTTGTCTCATTGTTAAAACCTCAGGAATTTTGGGAGGGATTTTAGAATTGAATTCAAAATCAGGATTATACGCCTTTTACAAAATATTTTGATATATACATATGCGAGTTTCTGAATTAGGAGAGATTTTAGAGTTGGTTATACAAAATCAGGGTTATACGCTTTTTCCAGAATATGTGTAAGAATTCAAAACTCGCATATGCATATTATATCTAAATATTCTGTAAAAGGCACACAATCCTGATTTTGAATTCAATTATAAAACCCCTCTCAAAATCCCTGATAATAGGAGTATTACTTAGATACATATTTTAGAACCAACTCTAAAATTCCTTCCAATTCAGAATATATATATTACATATATATCGCACATATATATATTAGTAAATTTTCTGGAAAAAAGGGATACCCCAATTTTTATTCAAAACTTTAAAATCCCTCCTAATGCGTTTGCTTTACTTAATCTATTACTCGACTCTCCTTTTAATAACAAAAAATATGTTGGTCTTAATTCAAATTCAAAAAATTTTGGAATCAAAGCCCGCGGGCCTTATTTCCGTGGGCGTTCTATCACTGCATAAGTTAGGTCTTTTTAAAAAAATTAATTTTGTGGAAAAACTTTTTTACGTAGCCCCATCCATTTTAACATTTTGCTTCCTTCATAACTTCTAACTTCTACATAACTTCTTCTTTTTTTAATAATTTCTGTAATGTGCTGTAATTGATCATATATGAATTTATTAAAAGCATATAAATTTGATTGGTACAAAATAAATCGTAATATAATGATGAAATTTAAATATTACAAACTATATATGAAAAAAGATTTTTTTAAGAAACCGTTTTGAATAACCGAACAACATAGATGATAATTTACAATTTTCAACGATGGACTTTGAATGTTTTACAAACTACGAAGCTCTTGCTCCACATTAATAGAATTAAGCAACCCTACACAGCATTGCGGTAGTTATAATTTTTCATTCTCCAAATTTGCGTTTTAAATAGATTCAATTTCCACTAGAAAATGGCATTCCATTAAATTTTCTTCAAAAAGTGGTTTCTTTTAATCACTTATCTGAAGTCCAATATATCGCAGAGCAATATAAACTTTTTTGTTATAAAGCGATAATAATGGAGACGTTTTTAACCGTTTTTATTAATTTTAGCAAATTTTGCAGTTGAAAAAAAAACCATATTTTTGTTATCTCATATCTGTAGTATCAAAAAATATTTATTTATTTATTTTGGTTCTTCCACTATATACAATGTGATGAGGAAATAAATCATTATTTCTGTTTTATGTGTATTTGCGGTACAAGTATATTAAATTGCAATCATATTATTTATTTTGTTTACATTATATTAAATATTATATATCATATATCATATACAATATTTTCATCTGACAGGGGTTTGAACCCAAGAAATTTTTCCTAAAAGACCGAACATTTTTATTATTCTTAAAGCTGTCATGTATTGAAACATATTGGAGATATATACGTATGGACTTTTGAAAAATCATTGAACTATATCTAATAAATAGACGGATATCGTTTTTTTAAAAAAAACAACATTTATTTTAGAAAAAGAAGATACTATTGCTTTTGTAAGCCACCTAGAGCCGAACCAATAATAACTTCAATAATTAACAACTACACTTTTAACAGATTAACAGATAACTAGACATTCAGATTTCATAATTATACTTTTTTATTATTATTAAATTTTTAATATTTATTTCGAATAAATATCTTTTTCATGAAATATTTAAAACCTCTTGTACTGAACATCAAAAAAAAAAACAACACAAAAAGAATTCAAGTTTCGGTACATTAACAAAATTAATGTTATCTTTTAACATTTTGATAGACTCTCTTCCTTAATATACCCACAACATTATTAACCGAAAAAAAAACATAATACACATATTTACAAAATAATTTATTCTAAAGAAAAAAAAAAAAAAACATGCAAATAATTCTATTCATAATCCGCAATTATTTGTTTTGTTTTTTGTTTTTACTTTAATTATTCAAACAACACAATATATTTTTCAATTGTTTAAAATCATAAAATTGCATCCACCATATCAGAATATACTGAAAACTTAACATTATCTCTATATATATATACATTTGTATATACACATTTTGATGTGTATGATATATATACAAGGTTTGTGTCTAAGAAATAAATTATGTTTACTAAATAAATTATGTTTACTATACAACGTGTAACCAAAACCATATAAAATCTATAAACAGAATTCTATTGTTCTTTTAATGGCTAGTTCTTTTAAATCTTGGTAACTTCGTAATTGAAACTGACATGGCCAGCTCATTAAACATTAAAACAGAACTTAACACAAAAAAAAAAAAAAAAATTAATCAAAAAATAACAAATTTGCATCTCAAAAGCATATGAAGCTAACAACATTAAACAACAATGAAAAAGCATTCATTGACAATTTTAAAAAAAGAAAATCATAAAAACTGTTATTATTCTTATATTCACAATCAAGATTCATTACATATTGTTTAACATTTTTAGTTCATCACAGTATCACCAATATTAGTTGTCATTTATTTTGTATTACAAGATTATATACCTTATATACAAATTATTAAGTGCCGTTTTTTTTTTTCTTTCTTTTATTTAATATAATATACATATATAAATTTATTTACCCTAAGAATCTCAATAATAGGAAAAAATGTATCTTAAGATTATATAGAATTCATTTTCCTTTTTTTTTTTCAATTCAATTCACAATTGTACTATTCACAATTATAACAACAGATCAAAGAAACAATAATTATTCTTTTATATTATGTATACTCGTAGTACCTACATATATATATACTAAATTAACTGTTTATTGTTGCATTTTAGTTAGTACATATAGAACTGCATGCAAAAAAAAACAACTATAGAACTGATTTTAATCTTATTGTTTGATATTTTTTTATTGAGCTTTAGGAAAAAAATAATTTCAATACAAAACGATTTTTGTTCAAAAAAAAAACTTTTAAATAGTGAATAGTGATGAAAAATGAACATCAAGATCAAAATAAAATGAAAGAATTAAAAAAAAAAATGTTACTAATTTCCATTTGTGATCAATTTGTTACATTAACCCTTTGATGGACGAAAATTAAAATGTTCAAGAGACTAAAATGTTTAAAGATACATCAGTGATTTCATTTCAACTGAGAAAATGTCATTACCTATAAAATATCTACAAAAAAGAGAAAGAGATCCAATATTACGAAGGATGTCAAGCGAGGCTATAGTATTAATTAGACGAATGGCGCGTTTTTAAATTCGGTCGAGAAAGTTTAATGAAGTGAATGAGACGCCAGCCCAAATATGTGAGTTATATTTCATCTTAGATCGTATATAAGTTTTATAAATTTTGGACAGGTTCCTTGAAGAGAAATATGATTTTCACCTAAGAAAAAAACCCAAGCATTTGGTAGCACTTTTCGCTACATCAAAAATATGATCATTCCATATCATTTATTGATTTAGCTGCATGACCAAAATGTTCAGGTTTTCCGATCGGTGCACGATTCTCCAAGAAACCTCAGATTAGGATTATAATTAGTTTTTTTAGCTAATTAGCGATTTTAGTTAGATCATCAGTAACGGTATTGATCATAGACAGTCTAGGTATTTGATTTTCTCGGAAAATTATAAGATGCCACCAGAGTGCTGTCGTCAGCGAAACGGGCTGTCGTCGTCGGTTGAAATTTAATTTTTACTTAGATTACAACGAAAATATTATATAAGAATTAGTTTAACTTAGTTTAATTAGATTAACTTATATTTACTTCAATTGAGTTAAAATTGAAACGAAAGCCCATCTTAATAATCCCAATTTTTAGTTTTAATTAATTTTATTAAAATTAATTAATTAATTTTTGCATCAAAGAAATTCCTAAAAAATATTGCCTCGTATCTTATTTTATTTCATCAATTTCTTTTTACTATGAAAAGAGAAACGAATTTTACAACTTTTCACAATGTTACCATTAAAAAAAAACAAAATTTACAATAATTGAATTTTACGGGAAATAAATAGGACGAATGACTTAAAGAACGAATGGTCAAAGTATCTTGAACCGAAAGTTCACCCACGAACTGCTCCAAATAGTACAATGTTGAAAAGTTGCTCGATTCGGACATCATATGTGTGGATCAAAATATGATGAACTCCTTTAACTAATAACTCAAGAAAAAATAAATGGCAGAGGAGTTGGGAGAAAAGATAAGAAATTGGAGGCACTTCATTGTGTCATGCTAAAATCTAAAAGTGGATATGCAGTTTAAGAAGAAGAAGACTTAAAGAACATGAATAGCAAAATTAATAAAATAAAAAAATTCAAAAAATAAAATGAAATAATTGATAACCGTTTGTACAAATACAAAATATTGTAAAGGGTTAAATTATTTGCATATGATTTTAGTTATTTCCTAATACTATAACAAAATGAATTTTAAATCTATATATTGCATCAAATTCTTTTTTTTTTTTTTTGTTTTTAATTTTTTGTAAAGACATGAATTTTGAAATAAACTTTAAAAGAGTTAGTGATATTTAGTATATACATAATATATGCAAAGTTTATTTGATAGATTGTTGTAGCATTATAGATCGGTATGTTGACAAGACAAGGTTAAAATAATATTTTAATAAAATTTATATGATATCAATATAAGTTCATCTTGTTAACTTCTGAACTGAAAAATTTTATTAACTTTAATATAAGCTATTTAAATGTTTTCTATCTTCAATACAAGATGAGAATTTTAAACAAATATAAAAAAATAAAAATTGATGAAAAGAAATCTTCAATTATCACAGTTCAATACGAGAAATTTAATTGATTATATATACTTATTTACAAAAAAAAAATATATATATGTAATGTATAAATTTAATATTCTTTTGTATTAAGGTATACGATTACATTAGATGTATCTGGCATCATTATCAGTATACATATTATTGTACAAGATCGAATATCTTTTTCCAATACTACTAATTAAGCTCCTATTTATTTCATAATTTTCTACAATTTTTGATCTGTTGAATAATTTTTTATTAGCTTATTTAATATTTAATAGTCTTGAATATTATTTTAATAAAAAACTATGATTATTACAATTTATTATGATTTGATTATCACCTTATAATATGATGCTCTTTTTCTTAATATATTGTTATATTAAAAAGAAAAGTAAAAGAATATGAAGATAAATCAAGACCTAAGTTTATCAAATCCTTTAAGAAAAAAGAAATGGATGATTTGATTTGACTTAAACACTTGACTTTCTATTAAAGACAAATTGCAACTGCAGCAGTAAAAGTATAAAATTCCTCCATGGAAAAAGTCCTTAATTAACTTCACTACTAAGGATTAATTTCAGTAGTAAAAGTAGTACGTACCTATAATTTAAAAAAAAAAATTATAAAATACAAAAAACAAGTTTTAAAACGTCAAAATAAAAAACAAAATGTGAAAGAATGTATGAACTGCGTCTATTCTATGAGAAACCCGAAGGAACAAAAATTAATCTACTCCATAAAATTTAATCATTTTGAACAAAATTTCAGATATATATATCTTTATTTAGGTAGCGGGATATATTTATGTGAATTTTGGAGTACCTGTTACGTGTCAAACCAACAAAAATTTTCAGAAAACTTTGGCATAAAACTTAATTTCTTTTCACAAAACTTCAGATACCTAATTTCAATGGACACTGATTTATTTTCATATGAAAAATGGCAGCTAAGCGAACCGGTTGTACTAAAACAACTAAACTTAACTGAAATTTTTGACATGAAACTTCATTTCATTTTCCAAAAATTTCAAATAACTAGCTGAATTAGGCCTTAAGTTATTTTCATATAAAACAAGAAGTTGGTTATTTTTAATTTTAATAGTGAAACTAACAGTTTTACAAAGGTGAAACTTAAAAATTGCAAAATCCTGGCTTTATTATTTTTTCAATTATCGTGCTACCTGATGGACGGGAGGACAGACGTACATGATTAAATTAAATCAGAATTCGATTCTGATCCAATCAATACACTTTAGTCTATATCTATATAGCTGGGCTAATTTAAGGTATCGTTATATGACAGCTACTTCAAATACCTAATTTCAATATACACTGATTTATTTTTATATGAAATCGGCAGCTACGCGAACAAGTCTGTCGATTTTTCTCAATTTCAATAGCGAAATTAAGAGTTTTACAAAGGTGGAAAAGGTTGAAAAATTGCAAAAATCTGGCTTCATTATTTTTTGTGCTATAGTGCTGATTTATGGACGGATGGATTAGATTTGATAGATAGATTTGAAGTTTTGAAGATTTGAAGTTTTGGTAAATTTAAAATTGAAACCTGAATTTTATTACAAAAATATCCCTTAAATTTGTTTTTTTTTGTTTTTATACAACATCAATAAATTGTAGAGCATATCTTAAATACTTCTAAACTATATTTTAAATAAACTTATATACATATATAATTTCTTATATAATAACTAATAAAAATAATGACCTACTGCCATATATATTTATTATAAAAATAATGAAACCCTGAAATAACCTGAAAATTTTTCATTTTTTCCCTAGAAAATTTTTGTTTTTTTTTTTTTTTTTTGAACAATTTGAATAGAATGAAACCAAGCCTTATTTTAATCAGACAGTTAACAACAATTATTTTAACATTTTAAAATTTTTCTTTTGCATTTTTGTAAATGTTACGTTTAAAAACTATTAAATAAAAACCACTTGCCAAATGATGTACAATATTTAATTTTTTCTGAATTAAATTTTTAAATTTCCCTAGAAGTAAATTTGAAGTTCCAACCTCAATTTTATTTTTGGTTAGTTAATAATTTTTTTTTTTTTCTTTTATTGTATCTAACCGCAATGAATAGAATCTTTGTGTGCATTAAAATGGAACACACCCAAAAAAAAAAAAAGGTTTTTTTTTTTGTTTTTTTTTTGTTTTTTTTTAGTGAAGATAGAAAACTGAACTAACCCAAATCTATTAAATAATTTTTTTTCCATTTTTTTATTTTTTTTTTTTTTGGGTTCAATTCAATAGAAGAGTATTTAAAAGAAAATTTTTAAAAAAAAGCGAGGTTTCAATTAAAATTCCTTTATAATTTATACTTATAAAATTTGAAAAACAGTTTCACATTTATTATTTAAACTGTGTCAAAAAATGTTTATTGTAATCAATTTGCATTTAATAGATATTTAAAACACTTTTTCTTTTTTAATAATTTTATAGTGGATCCTGGTTATAAGTGAATATTTTCTGTACTCTTTAATTTAGGGCAAAACGTTTACTTCTTAATATTTATCAGTACACTCCACTTGAGACATTCTGATTAATTTTTTAACACAATGTTTGAATCTTAAATTGAATGGAATTGGATCTTTTAAATTCATTTTATAACAATTGTGCCTTTGAGTAATTTTAAATGTAAATTTTCAATACGGTAATGTTAACTTTTTTCCTGTGGTTTTTCTAGGTCTACTTTTGTTGTTTTTGTTGGAAATTTAATCATACATTTTATAAAAATTAATTTTATTATCCCATTTGCTTAAGTATTATTTTAGAGGATTTTTTTAAGTTTATTTCCCCGCCAGATAAATGTGACAAATTATATAGCCATTCCTTTTCAGACGTGGCTGTAAATGCCGTAAGGAGAAATTATTCTTACGACGTGTATGGGATTCGAACTTACATTTCTCTGGGTTTACAAAGTATTTCATACACTCTTCCCTACTCCACTTGTGTGATATTTTTTAAAAATTCATGAAATTAAAAAAAAAATAAAATAAAATTATTTTTAAAAAATAAGAAATGTGACAAAAATTTTGATTATATTTTTTATATTAAAGCCGTTGATATAAAGACAACATAATTTAATAAAAAAAATTTATAAGTCATCATCATCATTAGCTAAACGAATTTTATTAGACAATTAATTCTCCCTTTTCAATTTTCTTTTTGATTTTGTTAATAAAGTTAATTACGTTTCCTATACCTTTAAGGGAGATAAGAAATCATTAAAATATTGTATCATAACTAATTGCTAAAGTTCATTTGGGATGGGTCACTAAATTTCTTGGAAGAACCTTTCTAAATAAATTTATTTTAATCGAATCGAATTTAGACAAAGATAATACGGCTTCCAGTTGTAGGTTTCAGCTATTTGGAGTAAAACACAAATAAATATTTTTTTGATGTTAACTTTTTTCCCCAAATCACTCTTTTAATTGAACAACTTAAAATCTATAACGTTTCTTTTATTTAAATTAGGTCGAAATGTAGCTTCTTAAATTATTGATTTTGTTATTAAATAATATTTTAAAACGAAAATACTTTTAACTTATTTATACGCCATCTATTATCTGGAACAAGAACTATTTGCAATTATTTATTTATTTTGAATGGGTATGGCTTACATTTAGAAAGTATTTGTTATTTGTTCGTATATCAATATTACCGAATCATGAAATAGAGATCGAATCATTACTATTTCGATTGAATCATTGCTCTTTTCATACAAGCAATAACATAAATTCTTTGGGATTAACTTAAACATTTATTTCTGCTGCATATAGTGTTTATTTCTTTATAAAATTTTCTTTTGTAATATTATTGTTTTTTTTTTTTTTTTATTATACTTTTTTTTTTATTATAATTTAATAAAATTTCAACAATATCAGCATCGTCTCTGATTTTGAAGTTCGTTTTATGTTTTCTTTATCTTCTTTTTTTTTTGTACATTATATATTTTTCCAAATAAAGTGATGAAACCACAAAACAAAGATCACGTTTATTGTATTTATTGTATATGTACATACCTATTTACTCGTATATATACAAAATTTTCGATTTCACTTTTTAATTTTCAATTTCAATTTTAAAATAGAGTTCAAATCAATTTTATAGTTTCAAAAAAAAACGAGGAAGAATACAGTTGACTTTGTCAACTCTTAGATACCCGTACGAACCGTTAGTATGTTCACAGCCTGTCACTCTGCTCACAATATTATTTTTTTAATAATTTAGTATTTTAAAATAATTTGGGTGAATTTTATAATTTCTAGTACTAGGGGTTGTACATATATTCAAACTATATGTTTATTTATATGTACATTCTTCAAAAGCAGATTCTAACCTTCCACATAACGATTATCAATCCAAAACTTTTTCAAATATTCTATAGTACCATTTAATACTAAGCAGTAAATGTATATTAAATTTACTAAGTACAAAACAGTAAATATAATTTTAAATATTATATTATATTATATTTAAATATTCCATTGACAGAAAAATTTCTTATAAGTACAATAAAATACATATATGTATGTAAATACGGCGCTATATAATATACATATATACTCTTATCATTCACTCACTAGTGGCATATACGATATGTAAATAAACATGATATTATATAAGTATGTATATTAATATCATATAAATAAAAATTCTTCAAGCAACCGTTATGTTGTTTATTTATTTACATTTTTTTGTACTACGCATTATATCCTCAACAATTTCAAATTATCGAGTAAAACAAAATGCAAAAAATTCGTTTTAAAGCAATTTGTTAGAAAATTTGAAAAAATCAAGTAACGCTTTCGTCAATTATAAAGTAACCCTATATTATTAAAAAAAGTTGTTAACAGAAATAAGAGTACAATGTTGAAGCTTTAATTTTTGTGTATTACTTCAAAAAAATTTTAACAGGTGTTCAAGTTACAGGTGTTTAAAAATAGGAAATTTTCAGTTTTTGACTCCTTACAGCTCCTAAACGGGGGGTGATATAAAAAAAATTTCTAAAATAACTCATACTTATTTTCAAAGATCTAACTTCTGTCAAAATTTCAAGTTTCCAACTTTAACCGTTTAGAAGATAGGAGGGTTAAAGGATTTTGCAAAATTTGAGTTTGGCATAACGGTAAATTAAGACACCGTATGCCACAAATATATATTTATTGTATACATACTTTTAAAGCTAATAAAAGTAGTAATCGTTTGGCGTTTTCAAAATGAAGATATACCTTATACAACTTGTGCTATAACAATTTAAATATAGAGCTTTTTTGAACCTTTGGGGAGCTGTAGCTCCGTAACGGGTGGGGCTACAAAAAAAAGTTATTAAAAATAAAATTAATATTTTTGTGAGATCTATCAGCAGTTAAAATTTCATAGCTCTATTGCAAAAAAAATGTGGGGATCGAAAAGTTAGGTGTTCGAGAGCTACCCTAAGGCGTGGTCCAAACTCAACCAAAAAAAATAGGGAACCTACAAATTACTCCCAAAATATTTTGTGTAAATTTCAAGATTCTAGCTTTCTTAGTTTTTGAGTTAGCGTGCTGACGGACGGACGGACGGACGGACGGACATGGCTCAAAAGTCTTAGAATTTTTTTCTGATCCGATCCATACCTTTGAAGGTATATCTAGCTCGCTTATTTCGAGGTGTTACAAACGGAGGAGTAATTTTATTATACCCGATCCTATCGTACGGGTATAAAAATAAGAAAAAAAATCACTGACTTGTCTACATAACAAACAAAAAACAAAAGTAAAAATAAAATGTTGCTAACAATTTCAAAAATTGTCATATCCATATTGTTGCTTCCATAAAAATTGATGATGCACATTTATAGAAGCATTATTTTTTTGTTTTAATTTTTACTTTTATATATTAATCTAAAATCGAAATAATATTTTCAATTGTTGTAACATCAACCAAAAATACAAAATATAAAAACGCTCCCTGACGTACCTATACCTGATATTATAAAATATAAGAACGCGCCTTATCACATCTAATCGTGTATTAAAATCCCACCTTATTCTCAGTTTTTGTTGTTTTTTTTTTGTTTTTTGTCAAGAATTCAGTCAAACTACTGAACAAAAAAAAAAAACTTAACCAATTCGATATAATTTTTATATAGAAAGAATCTAATCAGGGAAGGAGGGAAAAGAGATTGTCTTTTTTTTTTTTTTGTTTTTAAGAAGATCAAACGAAAAGAAAAAAAAAAAAAACAGAATCGTGGTTATTTTTTTTTTTTTTATATACCTAATTTTAACTATTATTACATTTATTTTTGTTTTTAACTTAACTTTAATCACGATTTGATAATAATTGTATATTTAAAATCGATATAAAGAAGTTTTTTTTTTTTGTTGAAAGTTTTGGGTTTGGTTTTAGGTAATATAAAATAAAATAAAAAACAAAAAAAAACAAAAAAACACGTTAGAAAAAGACAAAAATAATGATTAAAATTCCCTTTAGGTTAACGAAATGGAAAGTTATTTTGGATCTATGGGAAAATATTCTTTATTATAGTGATTTTCTGTTTTTGTTTCTTTTTTTTTTTTTTTTTTTTTTTTTGTTGAAAATGAAAATATAAAAAAAAGGGAAAGATTTTAAATTTTAAAATCCAACTAATCATCTTCATTTTATGCAATTAACTGTTAACTTTTTTCAATTGAAATTTAAAAGAAAACTTAACGATGATTTGAAATTTTTTTTTTTTGTATAATTTTGGAAATCATTAGGAAATGAAAATGAAAATGAAAATTATATTTTTTTATTTTTCAAATATATAAAAAGTCAATTTCACTTTAAAGCTAGAAAAGTTAATCATTTCCTTTTATTTTGGTTAAAGTTTTAAAGTTAACAAAACAGGCAGATAAAAAAGAAAGGTTTTTTTTTCAATATTTTTTAAATGTTCCAAATTTGTTAGTTACTGTCATGGTTAATATACAATAAATTTTAATTTTAAAAAGAAAATTTGTTATGCAATTTTGTTTTCTTAAAAGGATTCAATTTGTATACTTCTAAAAAAAAGCCTCTTTTTAAAATATATTCGACAAGCACAATTTAATATTTCAAAGTGAAAATTACATATATTTAAATATCTCGTTTTATTTAAATGCACCTATACTTTAATAGTTATATCCTAGAAAAATTCCCACTTTCTTTGTTTCTTTTTAACAAAATCTATATTTAATCTTAAAATCAGCATTATAATGGAAATATAAAAAAATTATTTAGCGGATATCCCAGTTAAGAGTAATTTGTTGCGGTTTAAGCTTCCTGGATTACTGTGAGTCTAATACTAATAAACTATTAATAATTAGTTCTAGTAAAATATATGATGTTATACTTTTTCTTTCCATAAAATTGTTTTGTAGATCACAAATAATATTAGTCTCAACACATTACTAATAACTTGTTGTATTATTTATGTTGTATAGAAAATAATACATTATACAAATATATACATTTTCCTTGGAAACTTACATACATGCATATTAGTAATTGCGTGATATTTGATAATCATTTTCCAATCAATGCAGTGCTATCTAACTTCTATTAGTATCACAGCTATAATCAAAACTTCTTATCAACTTCAAAATTCCTTTTCCCTTCCTCATCCTATTTCTACACCATTATACTATTTTGCAGTAAGTGTGATTAGATCGTTATACTGGCTACGCAGGGTTTTAGTAGTTGTTTTAGATGGTAGCCTCTAAGGGAGCTTAAATTTTCTTGATGCCTTTTAGAAATATGCGCCTCTCACATCGAAAAAAAAGGAAGCTGTTATATCAAAGTTAATGCCCTACCTATTTCCACATCCCTGTTGAAGAATAAGTTTTTTCCAATAAGTTAAGTCCAATAAGTTTTTAAACCATTTATGTACAATTAGTCGAATAATAGAAAAACGCCATTTTGCCTAATGCATACATTTTTTTTAGTGCACATAAATGTGGACAGGAAATTACACAGCCTTTCCTTTTCAGACGTTGCTGTAAATGTCGTAAGGTGGATTAACTCTTAGGGCGTGTGTGGGATTCTAACCCACACTCTCTCGGTGTTATATATCTATGCTGTTATATCAAAGTTAATGCCCTACCTATTTCGCACGTCTCATGATTATTAAATTATTATTATCAGAACGGTATGGGGGCCTCGGTAGCCTAGTGGGTAAGAGCGTATAAAATACGCTGTAAACACCGAAGGAGTGTGTGATAGAATCCCACACACGTCGTAAGAGTTATTCCCCCTTACGACATTTACAGCCACGCCTGAAAAGGAAAGGCTGTCTAATGTCCTGTCCACATTTATGTGGCAGAGAAATGCACTAAAAAAAAAAAGAACTATGTTAACCAGTAATCAATATATATGTAAAATTTTTTTTTTTTTTGGTGCATTTCCCTGCCACATAAATGTAACAAGGAAATTACACAGCCTTTCCTGTTCAGGCGTGGCTGTACATGTCGTAAGGGGGAATTATTCTTACGACGTGTGTGGGATTGGAACTCACACTCTCTTGGTGTTATTCTAATATGGTGTCCCTCTCTAATATTCTAATGGGTGTCACTCTCTTGGTGTTATTCTATTCACAATATTCTAAAATTTTTTTTTTTTTTTTGGGCAAAATGTACGATAGTAGAAAATTTAGTTTATAAAATATTGAAAAAGAATATACTAATATTTTTATTTAATATAAATAAAGACTTTTAACAATTAACAAATCACAAAGCTTATAAAATCATTAGCAGATTGATAGCACCAATATTTTAGTTGTTCTGTAGAGAATATTTATGGTAGTTTAGTTTTAGGGATAAGATATAAACATCAAAATTAATTCGCAGGAACTGCACGAGATTCTTCTTGACAGTGTTCGATTTTCATCAACCAAAACTAAACGCTTTTTAAAATCAAATCTTACGACTCACTATAAACGTTTAATGTTAGATAGACTGTAGATATAAGCATATATATGAAAGGTGCTAATTGCTAAAGAATGCGATTGTGGAAATTAGTAGAATTCTGGAGGAGAATCCGGAGGGATATTGTAAAGAAAGATGTAAATGTTATTTATTCTGCATTTAACAACATAAAATGTTAAAAATCATTAAAATTAACAAAAAAAAAAAAAAACGAATACATTTGTAACAACAAAATATCACCTATTTTTAAGAGAAATTGTCAATATTTGTGTGACACCAAAACTTAGTTAATCTAATAATCAAAAATACTATTAAATCTAATATTCATAAACTTATTATACCGTTGCACTATAATTATATCTAATTGCTTTATATTCCTATAATTTGATTTCGAATCAATCTTTTCTGTCATTTTCAAGTCCTAAAAATAAAATATCCGATACTTGAACCGCTATATGTAATTAGAATATTCTATATTTATTATTATAGACTCACTTTAAATTTAATATTTTTAACAGCTTTCAAATATACTCTATAATTTGCAATATTTATTTAATTTTATTTACAAAAAAAAAATAAAAATAATGTCATATTATATAAATAAAATAAATCAATACATATTATATTATATTTCACTCAATTAAATCTTAAGTTATATGTTATCTACTTAATAAGTCAATAATATAATACCTATAAGAATATTTTTTGTTTAGAATTCATTAAAAAAAAAAAATTAAATTAAATTAAATTAAAAAAAAAAAAAAAATCTCTTGAATAAATTTACAATAAATCAAATTTTACATTAAATACCTGTCATTTAATACTTTTTTATAAATATTAAAAGCCTAAAATTTGTTTTGTATCATAAATTTTCAATGAAACTTGACAAAGATATTTTTTTTTTATATTTTTGCTGAATATTTAAAACAACATTAAAAGGCAAAAATGAAAAAAAAAAAAAAACAATATTCTTATTAATTTTAAGTTGCCTTTTAACATTAATTTGAATTAATTAAATTATTTTATAATACATTTATTTTTTTTTTTTTTATACCACCATTTATTGATTCATTGCAATTAGAAAGAAAAATAAAAAAAAAAAAAACATTAAATTAAAATGTCACTAAAATTATAATTACATGTTATTTTTTTAAATTTAAAAAAAAAAAATATTGATTATTTTTCTTCTATTTATTATTTCATTACGAATACGGAAGTTTACTTGAAAAATAATAGAAGGAAAAAAAAAAAAAAATTACTCCTTGCGGGTCTATAATCAATGGCATTGCTCCAGGACAACTTTATAAAATGTCAATAGCAAGCATAATAATAATTTACTGGTTTTATATGCCATAGCCAATAATTTAAAAATAAAATTTATATTTAGAATTAAAAAAGTTTTTTTTTACTTTTTATAATCTTTTATAATCAAGATTCAAGAATATTTTGTCTATTCTAAGATTACATTGAAATAAACGCCCCAGAATTAATCACCAAAAAAACAAATGAAATAACAGTTCAAAAATTTGTTTTGGAAAATAATCGCTCATATATTATAGCTTTCAATATACTTTAAGCTTAGAATATGGTGACATGTGATAAAGTTTAATATATAAAATTTTTAATACCTACTCAATAATTAATTGTCCAGAATTTTTTTTGTATCCCACACACGTCATAAGCGTTATAATATTCCCCCTTACGACATTTACAGCCACACCTGAAAAGGAAAGGCTTTGTAATTTCCTGTTCACATTTATGTGGCAGAGAAATGCACTAAAAAAGAAAAAAAAATTCTTTGTGAGAGAAATTCAAAATGATATCAACAACATATTAAATAAATAATTTTGACAGATAATATTTGACAGCTGATAAAAAGTCAGTCAATTAATTTTTCGCAATTTTTGTTTTAAGTTAATTTTTGTTTCTTGAAAAATTTGTTGCTTCACACTAATAAATGTTGCTAAAATCTTGTTATTACATTTGATGAGTGAATTTTTTTTTTTAGCTTTTGTTTATTTTCATTTTAAATTAACAATACTATAGATAGCATTACCACACTGTTTGGATACGTATATAAATTACAGTTTCCTACATATTTTTGATATTGAAGTGATTTTCTTCCTATATAGGTCAGTTTGCCTTATATTTAACATTTCTGGAAAAGCCATATTTACCCATGCTTTTTTAAAAATAAATACAAAGTTCGCAGAATTAGTAGCGGTATTACTTCATTTTATTTTAGGAGGTTATTTCAATACTTTAGGGTTTGATAATGAATTTATTTCAATTAATTAAAGAATGTAACCTTTTTTAATTTTTCATTTTTTGAACAGCTTACCAGCTACCACTAGAATTACCAGCTACCACTAATTCTTCAAATTTAAATAAAATTTTTCCACTTAAATTACTTATGTTTTTTTTTTCCTTCCCAGTTCTTTCATATTTGAATCAATTATAATTGCAAAAAATCAATCATAATTGCAATTCTATCAATGGCAATAAAAATCCACTCTATAAAATATGTTAAAGTAAAAATTCTATATATAGATAGAAAACAATAATTTTTTATTCAACAACTTTCACTTTAAATCAGTATTATATAAGTATTATTAAATCAGTATTATAATCAATAAGTTTTTAAACGATTTATGTACTAATTTAAAGATTAATAAAAGGTTAAGATTTAAGCCATTTTGCCTAATGCATTTTGATTAAAAGGACTTTCCATTTGGTATAATGAGACACTTTGCAAAAATTTTAAAATTCCTCCTAACTAATTATAATTTTTACATATATATTTCAACGTTAAAGGCGGCGCCTTGGTGGCTTAGTGGATAAGAGCGTATATAATACGCTGTAAATACCAAGGGTGTGTGGGTTCGAATGCCATACACTTCGTAAGAATAATTTTCCCTTTTGACATTTATAGCCACCTCTGAAAAAGAAAGGCTGTGTAATTTTCTTGTCAGGGGAATACACGAAAAAATAAAAAAACAATATTACAGGCAGGTTTTTGCAATCATTAATAGCGAATTGGAAGAATTATTTCTTGTTTGTGAAATGTGTTGCACTGAAAAGTAATAGTTGCAAAGTGTCTTATTTGACAAATAAATTATGTGCAAATATGGTCAAATTACATTACACTAAATGGTAGTTGAGCATATAGATTTTGTGAAGAGAATTACTTTTTAAACATCATTCGTCGAAAATCTTTTTACTTATAAATCAAATTTGTGTTTAATCACATTTTCTTAACGATAATCTGAATATCTTTTAAAGAAAAACAATAACGAACCGAACAGATAAAACATTTTATGACTCAAATATACTTTTACCGTTTTTTATTTTATTGTGTATTTTTTAAATTGTTTGGTTATCCAAAATAGTAATAAAGAAAGAACCATTTTTTTTTGACATTTTAATCTTTTATCATATCCTAAAAATAGTATATAATTGTTACTATAGAATTATATAAATCCACATATCAGTCAGTAAAATAATAATTAGGTAAACTTAACCCAATTAATAACTTAATATTATATCTTCTTTTTTTTTTTTGCTGTTCCTTCATTTCTTCAATTTTCCAACTACTGCATTAAATAATAAGAAATTTCTACTTTTTATTCAAAAATGTATTATGTATGTCAATCTGTTGTAAAAAAGAAAAAATAAAAGACTAGACTGCATTATAAAAAAATTTAATTTTGAAAACTTATTACAAGATCATTACATAAAAATTCATATATTTATACGAAAAAAAAATTAAAGTAAAAAAAAAAAGCAAAAAAAAACTACTTATTTGACATTCTTTTTAACAATTAACTTATGATCCAAAAGCTTACTATACGAGTACATATACCACGCATTTTGACATACATATTTGAACAGACTAAACAAAAACAAAACTTCTTCTTTATATATTCGTAAATATAATACATACATATGCATACAATCATTTTTCTTATGTCACTATACAATTTATTCATTACAATTGAAACTTATAAATAATTAACCCACAATTTTTGAAATATTTCATATTATTTATTCCATTTCATCCCATTTTTTTTTTTTTTTTTATTCTCTAATTTTTTTATATATACCTAGTAATTATTATTTAAATCACAAAAACTCAATTATTACAACTTTTCTTATATATATGTACATATATTTATATAATTTAATTTACCATTACCATCCTCAATTTTTTCAAATTTATAAGATATAATTTTACTTTAAAAGTGGTAGGTACATAAAAAAAAAAAAAAAAAATTAACAAAAACAATAAAAAAAAAAAACAAATTATAGTTTATGACTGGCAATTTTTAATTTGCATGTAATTATCGCATGCGAGAAATATTTTGTGATCTTATGAAAAATAAATAAATAAAAATTTCTAGGTACCCAGAAATAATGCCTCAAGAAATAAGATCGGATCGACTTTTTTTCGTTTTCGATAGGTTTTTCCGATTCTGAAATTACGATTTTATCGAATTCGACCGGACCTTATTAACGTTTTAAAACAGAAATAATGATGCAATTCAAAAATCCCGCAAAGAATGTTGTCGAATCCTAGTTTATTAACAAACTATAAAATCCATCCTAATTCAAAAAGCTTTCATAAACCTATATATATATATATATACATAAATATTTTGGGAAAAGCTTGTAATCCTTATTTTGCAACCAATCATAAAAAAATTTCTGCTCATTATTTTCTAAGATACATATTTTAACAACTATATAGGCATTTAGAATTATTCCTCTTAATTATTTTAAGGCTTTCTGGAAAAAGAAATATAATATCTCTTTTATTAAAAAGTTTACTGTAACATGTTTTTACCTTACTACAATTTGTTTTACTTAAACCATCTGGAAAACGGGGAAAATATCTTTATATAAACATTTTTAGGCAAGCCGAAGCCGAAACATGTATTTTCAAAAACTTCCAAAAAAAACGACAAAAAAAAATTGTCCGGTGTAAACGGAACAAATAACTTGTTCCGAATAAAAAAAAACGAAAAAAAGGTAAAAAATATAAAATTTGGAAAACGGTATTAAGGACGATTCAATTTTATTTCTGCCAGACGTATTAATAAGCCCTTCTTTTTTTAAAATCGCCATTTCAGCTTTATTAAGGACTTTAAAAACGAAGTAAAGCCAATTCGGTATTATTTCTTGGGTCATTATTTCAGGGCATCAATTTCTTTATTAAAAAACTGTTGAGTATTGAAACATTAGACTTTGTTACGTTTGATGAATGCAAATGAAATGCGTTTAATAAAAAATCAACAATGTAAAAATGGAAATTTTGAGGTATTAAGTAAGTTTTTCCTTGCCTATAAAAGGATAGAATTAAAATACCAAAAAAAAGTTATTAAATATTAATAAATATACATTCAAAGTTGTTGGCAAACTTATTTACATATTTATAAATATAGGTACATACCGATGAATTGATTGTATAGCTCAGATAAATAGCATTAACCAATATTGTTCAGATTGTAGATTCACGTCAACATAAAAAATTTAATACGAAACAAATCAAGGATTTGTAGTCTTTAAATTTCAGAAAAATTGAAGGTTGGTTTTGTCAATTTTCATTTTTACAAAATGTTTCATAGCTTTTCTTACTATATAGCTTATTTTGAGAATAAGTTTATTATTCTTCCATTTCCCTAACTTTAATTATTAGATCTATTCTTAATTAGATTTATCCGACTCCATTTACAAAATGCTACAAAATCACTAAGTAGTCACTAAACCTATATTAATTTTAAAATGAATGAAAATATAATATTTCTTTTTAATTATGTCTGGTTTAATCAGAATACAGACAAAATTAAAAGTTTAATAGTATATATCGAACTTCATCAAAAGTTAAATAATCCCGCATCCATTCTACATTGAAATTCATCGGCCCTTTTTACTATTTGTGTTTTTTATGGTTTTAAATGTCATAATTTTAAATATAAATCTAAAGCCATAGTAAAAAAAAAATACAAAGATCTCTTGCTACACTTAATATATATTCTTAACATACACTTCATAATTTACTTAGGTTTTTTTTTTTTTTGTAATGGCTATTATAGTAAAGAGTACCGTCAACCAGATTTTACAATAGATTTCTTAATCATCGGCCCTTTTTACTATTTGTGTTTTTTATGGTTTTAAATGTCATAATTTTAAATATAAATCTAAAGCCATAGTAAAAAAAAAATACAAAGATCTCTTGCTACACTTAATATATATTCTTAACATACACTTCATAATTTACTTAGGTTTTTTTTTTTTTTGTAATGGCTATTATAGTAAAGAGTACCGTCAACCAGATTTTACAATAGATTTCTTAATCCCATACTTTTGATGCGTTTAAAAAAAATTATAAAATATCACGCATTTGGTGTAAAATGCAAACACGAATTTTTTAAAATTGCTTTTTATTGCTTATATATGCAATTAATAAAACCTACAGTCGCAAAATTTTTAAAAATTTTTTAAAACTTTTATAAATATTTATATTATTTAGTTTTTTATTTTTTTGTTTTTTTTTTCGAATTAATTTTTAAATATTTGCATAACTATTTTAAAAATTTCCAATAAGATTTATACGCAATTTAATAGTATTTAATAAAAAAACAAAACAATCATCTTTGCCATTTTGAGAAAAAATGTTTAATATTTTTTTTTTATCAGTCTTTTATAAAATTTTAGAAGCTTTTCAGATGAATAAAAAATATACTATTAAAGAAGCAAATGGAACTATATCTTTTATTTATTGGATCTAAATTATCCAGCATATAGTGTAGTGGTTAAGACACCGATCTTTCAATAGAAAGATCTCAGGTTCAAACCCGGGCTAGAAATAATATATATACATAATATAATATAAGTATAAGTATAATGTCATATTGTACTATATGTATAATAAAAAATAAAATAAAAGATGGCGTTCAAATTAAAATGTTCGCGTTTCATGACTTTGTACAATAGTTATAGCCGAGAAATCAAAGATTTAGTAAACTAATTGTTCTAGAAACTGAAGCTTATAGTTAAACATTAATAATAAATGACTATCCACTAAGCCCTATGCTCCTTATTGGAATGGAAAGGAAACAAAAATTGGATCTAAATTAATTAGTTAAATTAACTGGTTTGACTCTCCAAAATAAAGGTGTCTAAAAAATAAATAGGATGTGCAAAAAAAGCCCAAATTTTTTGGGTCTTTTTCATAATGAAGAAAAGCCCATAAAAAAGGAAAAAATGCCCAAAAGAAAAATGAAAAAAATCCCAAAATAACATGATCTTTCATTATGAAAAAATCATGTTATTTTGGACTTTTTTTATTTATTTATTTTACACAATTTATTTTCATTTTTAAATGTTTTATTATTTTAATATTTGATTGTGTACATACAAATACTTTCCTGAACTTGTTGCGACGCATAGTACAGGTCTTCCATCGAAATATCAGTCAAACTTGTAACAAAGTCAAAGAAAGTTTTTTCCTGTTTACAAAATCAGTGAAGCCGGGCCAATGCAGCATCCGCGTATGCGTTTTCGCCTTACCCCCAGACGGCGGTAATTTTCGCGGGCTACGTCGCGCATGAATTTCATTTTCTAATCGGGAACCGGCCAGTTGGCAACTTTCATTTAGCAACTGGCCAGTTAGTAGAGCGCATTTCGCAAAAGTGACACTTAGCAAAAATATATTTAGCAAAATGGACACCTAGCAAAAGGACATTTAACAATTGGACACTTTAAAACTTGGGCACTTAACAACTTTTACAACTGGACACTTTGCAAGTTGGACACTTAACAAATTATTAATTATATTACATTGCAAATATTGCATTGAAGATTCAAAATAAGGGTTTTACCCTTCTTCCAGAATATTCATCGCCTCATAAATAAAAGTTGCCAAATGTCCAAATGTTAAGTGTTTATATATTAAATTTTGAATAGAAAAAAAGAAAACTTACAAAAAAGCCCAAATGACAAATGAAAAAAAGCACAAACATTTTTCGCTCTTTTTTTTTGGGCTTTTTTTCATTTTTATTTTTGGGCTTTTTTTTATTTTTATTTTTGGGCTTTTCGTTTTTGGGCGTAATTGCGCCCAGCCAAAATAATATGTCTTATTTACTAGGAACAAAATATATATAATAAAGTAAGCTTTTACCTATATTCTAATTTCATTGATAAGATCTATTGTAGACAATTTTAGATTACTCAATCTATTTATTATACAATGTGGTACAATCTATATATTACACAACAAGTCAACTTGGAGTGACTGATTTGAAATGCTTATAATTTTCTTATTTTTAAAGTTTTTTATTTCATTTTTTTTTTAAATGAAAGTATGAAATTATCTATTTATACATATCCATTTAAATAAAAATGTGTTTCATTGCTGGTAATGAGATTGTTCAAAAAATTGATCGTCCGGAAACGTAATAAAATTCAGCAATTTTTACACGTTCTTGCACTGAGTATGATGACATTATAAAATTTTATAAAATTCTTTATTATCTGCAGAATTTTAAATTTTTGAAAACACTGTTTTAAAACTCTGCCTAATGTAATGTTCTCTTGTAAATAAATTTAAAGCTCATCAATCATTTAAATTTATGTCAACTTAAGCTACCAATAACGTAAAGTAATTAATTTGTATGTATACACATTTGCACTTATAAGGTCAAACATTTAAAAAAATTGCATTTACATCCAAAATGATTTATGTCAGAGCATCAATCAAACAAATTTATTTATATTATATATTTTCTTAAGTTCTCTTCTACAAATCTTTTAAATTATTTTATTCTAATGCATTTTAATAAATATATAAATACTTAAAAACGCTGTAATAAGTAGTAATAACATTTATGCAATTAAAAAAAAATTATTTAAATATAGACACTTCAATAAGAATATGGATTTGGTTGTAATGATTGCTAATGTTTATTACAAAAAAAAAAAAAAATCATGAAAATTGAACTTTAAAACAATTTGTTTTTTTCATTTTATTGATTGAAATATTTAGATTCTAGCAGTTCATTTATGTGAAAAACTTGGTTTTTTTAATTATACATTTTAAAAAAATACACAATTCTGAAAAATTCACGACTAAAAAATTAAAACATATTATTATTCACAATTATTACATATTATTATTCACAATTAAAACTATAGACGTCCAATCAAAAATTCGTCATCGCCGAGATTAAAATATTTTCTATTTTTTTTTAAATATATCGTGGATGGTTTGATATCTATCTTTAAGAAATAAAAATTAAAAACATTGGTCGCGTTCAGTAACATCTAGCGCTACAAAAAAACTGCAGCGCTCGATAAAATTTTCTACTGAACAATTTTTTTATCTAGCGCTACAATGTAGCGCTACATGAAATTTGCAGCAAGAAAATTTTACGCTAAATTATGTAGCGACTTTTTATTGACGTTTATGTGTTTACATTTAATGACAAAAATTTTTGTTTACAAAATTTTGTGAGCAATTTTGGATTTCAAGCATTTTTTTTTAAATTGATAAATTGAGAGATAAAAAATATAAGATTTAAAAAACAAAAATACGATTTAAATAAAATAAAAATATACGAAATGTCACACAAAATTAAATGTCATTTAATTTTGCTGCAAATCGTTCAGTACAGCCATGCAGCGCTAAATGCTACACCGCTGAAATTCAGTATAGCGTTAGATTCTCCTGAACGCAACCATTGTTTACTTAGTGTAAACACCTAATATACATATATTCCTTTTTCTTTGCGCTATACAATGTTTATGTTTCATTTGACGAAAAATAGTTTGAGCAAATCGAATTTCGTCGTTAATTTGTGGTGATGGTCGGAATTGTGTTTATTCGTTTTATAAATGTTTTGTAAAATATTCAATTTTGATAAAAAAGATCAAAACGAAAATTTATTCAAATATTTTAGATAGTATATTCAACCCTGCGACCAGACGAAATTGTACTAGTGAAATAGTGCACAAATACATGAATATTTTCAACAATACAATTATAGTTTTTTTTTATTATTATTTTCTACTACTTTATTATCTTCTACTAATACTTTTATTTATTTCTAACTATAGTAAATATTTTTTTCATTTATCAGCCATTAATTTGATATTTTATGCATATTTAAAAATGGTAAAAAAATTAAAAAAGGTAAATCTCAACATTCATGTCATCATATGTCTGATTCTGTCATAATAATATTTTGTTTTTTTTTTTTTTGCATTTCAAATAAAATAATTTTTGAATTTGAATATATATTAATTTAAAAAAAAAATGAAAAATAAATTAAAATTAATTAAATTTTATTAATTTAAATAATAAAATTTTTTAAAATTGATAAATGAAATATCTTTTTAGTAAAAATAGTACTGCCTAGTACGTTATACAAATAGTAATTTGACATTTCGTACAACATACTCGTGGGGTGTGTGTTATACATATATGTATGTATGTGTTCTCCAATATTCTCTCGTTTGGCACTATGGTAAATTATACATTATTAAAAAATATATTTCAAAATTTTACAGACAAATCAAATTTTAAAATTTTTGGCCAGCTTTATTTTGAAATTATATAACCCAGGAAGAATTTTCTGTATTTTCATTTGCCTGTATTTCTTGCAATTTGCCCATATGTATTTCATATACGCTTTTTCCATAATATTTATATGCATATATATGTGTATGTCAGAATTTGAATTGAAATACAGGCAAGTGAAATACAGTCAAATGAAATAAAGGCAAATGAAAATGAATGTAAATGAAATACAGGCTTGGATATAGTATCCCAGGGGGGTGTATAATATACGTCCACATCTAATTTTGATTAATCGAATCCACCAACTTGTAAATTTACATAATTAAAAAGTTTTTAATTTATTTTTTATGACATGAAAAAATACCTTTTTTCTTTCATATATGTCCAGCACATTTTCAAAGTTATATAAACATTTATAACACCTTTATTATACCTATATCTATTCTTTCTCAACTGCGATCCATAGTTTAGTAATTGCAATAAGCTAAATTATCTAGCAATGAACCAAATTATCTAACCCCAGAACAAATCATTTTAAAAATCTTATAGTTGTCAAGAATAAATATATCAGTTTCCTTAAATAAAAACTATTATAGTAATTTTCAGTTTTTTGTTTTTTTTTTTCGAACTCACTTTCCAAGATAATCAACAATATTGTTATTTTTAGCTTTAAAACATAATTTAAATCAAACTTAACATTTTATATTTATAATGATATCTTGTAAATTTATTCGATATTCACTTATGAATATTATTATTAGCTTTTTGTTTTTTTTTTTTAGATTTATTAAATTAACATATGTAGATCATAATTTTATTATAAGACCTACTTAGTTTTTTTTTTTGCACAAAAATAACTTATATTCAGTGGTTAATATGACTCAAAATTTAAAATTAATAAAAACAAAAAAGTCCATATTATAAATATTTATCTGTTGCATTTGTATATCTTTTTAGACCATCTTCCTTGTTTTATTCATTAAATTTTGAGATATATGGATTTTGAAATAGAAAATGTATCTACATTTAAAATAAAAGAAAAAAGACCAGTTTCAAAGCAAAGTATGTTGATTTTAAATTTGAATGCAAACAATGTTACCTCTTAAGTTAAATGTTGAAAACTCAATTTACGATTAAGTAGAGAAAAATTAAACAGATATTAATATTTACATTTATAAACTTTCTAAAACATATTATATTTACAACATTTTTTATATTTTTCTGCTGTTCTTATTTTGTAGAATTGACAGATAGTTACTGTTCCACACAACGAATACTATTAAATAATTTGGTTGATTAGTGTCTTTTTTATTTTTTTTTATCCCCGTTTTTTAACCTACAACCATGTAGGAACATTTAACATAGGATAAATATATATATAAAAATTGCCAAATCATTTAAACATTTAGGAACTTTACGAATCAATAGTTGAAAATAGCAGACGATTTATGTTGTGGTTTTGTCCGCCGGTCAAAATGTAAAATTGTCCAATACTGAGGATGGTTTTCAACTAAAAGATGAAGTTTTTCAATCGGAGCACATATTATCGCAACAATTAATGTTTGGTATTATTCACCAAATGTCATACAGCGCTTGTCCTTAATTATTAATTGATCGACCCACTATGGCAGAAAAGTCTGCATCCATTCCACCAAATCCCATGCTTTTTAAAACGGGAGCGGTACGAAATTTCGACATTTTTTAATCTCGCTTTTTTAATATCTCGCTTTTTTAAAATCTTGCTTTTCAAAATCTCGCTTTTCAAAATCTCGCTTTTTTAAAATCCCGCTTTTTTTTAAATCGCGCTTTTTTAAAATCTCGCTTTTTTTTAAATCTCGCCTTTTTAAAATCTCGGTTTTTAAAATCTCGGTTTTTAATAACACAAAATATCAAAAAATTTTTATTTTTCAAATTGCAAAAATTTTTAAATTTTCTAGTTTTTTTTAGTCAAATAAAATTTTATTACAACAGTAATCCACATTTCCAGTTTTATTTTAAATAAACAACAAAATAAATATACTACATATTATAAGAAAAATTAAATTAATTTTCTCAAGTACAAAAAAAAATTTAATATATATTTTGTGCAATTCTTTTTAAAAAGTCTAATTTACTCATAAAATTAAAATCTTTTTTTTATTATTCTTTCTATTTTGTCTTTTTGTTTTATAGCCGCTCATTTTTTTGGGATACGTATTTCGCCGTTTTCCATTTTCTCCAACCTTGTCAAAGTAACTATAAGTTAATTTCCCCATTTCTCTCACCAATTTATAAATGCCAACATCGAATTTACCAACCACAACCTTTTAAATTAATTTAAAATAATTATATCAACATACAATCATTAGATTATTAATAAACTTTTTACCTGTAGACGACGATGCCACTATTCTGCATTATTTTGCATTCTTAAAAAATGTAAATTTTCAGAACCAGCAATGGACCTAGCTACAGCGATATTTTGGCAGAATATTTCTACTCAAGGAGCTTGCAAGAAAATTACCTACGTAATTAAGAGAAAATTACCTACGAGATTAAAAATGTCGAGATTTCGTATTAGACCCTTTTCAAACATCCTTTTACAAAGTAAGAGTACAGACATACAAAAAAAAACCAAAAGACAAAAATCATCAAACGTGATGTCAACGGACAAACTTTAATGTTATCAAAATTCAAATCATAAACTTTATTTTTTCTTGCCTACTTGACAAGAAACTTCTTAACTTCATTTTATTTATTTTTCCTGCGGTATTTTTAATATTACTTTTTTTTTTTAATTTTATAATTTTAAAGAAAATTTATATTATTTATTTAATTATTTTATTTCTTTATCCCAAGGTTTTATAAAATATTTTTTTTTTGAAAGTTTCAGTAAAATCATTTTTATGAAATCGTATAAAACATTTAAAACTTATTCAAATGATTGTTTAGTGATATTTTAACAACTCTGATTAACAACAATTGAATGAACATAATTTTTTTATAACACTATATTTAAAAAATATATTATGTATAAACAGCATGATCTTTATTTTACAACTTTATTTAATAAACAATAGAGCACAAAAATTCACATAAATCAGTAAAATCATAAATTCTAATAAAATAAAATTAAAAGAAATCAAAAAAAAAAAATAACTACACGTTCTACATTAAGTGGTGCTATAAAAAAAACTGGAGCTAAGATTAAACAAGGCAATATAAAAACCAACGGTTTTTAAAAGTGCACATTTGACAAATGCAAAACAGTAGACAATGCAAACAGTTTACAATTGCGATTTACATCAAAATTTCAAAGTTTTCTTCGAATTTAATGTAAGGAAAAATGAAAAGACACTTCATCAATTTTAGGGCAACCCTACATAATTAAAAATTTTTATCTTGCAGCAGCTATAATTTCTTTGCCTTTTACTTTGAAAAAATTTGTACAGGTGCCTAAGTTGCAGGTATCTAGCAAATTTTCAATTTTAAAGCCCCAATAGCTCTTAAACTGAAGGTGTATAAATAAATTTTCAGAGGCAATTTTATGGCAACAAAAATAAATTAAAAAACAAAAAAGGTAGATAGATTTGAAAATTTTCAAAGAATATAAAATTTCAGAGTGAAAAGGTAAATGAATTTGAATAAAATTTTAAAGGATCTTTCTTCTTTTAAAATTTCAGGCCACTATCGATAATTATCCGCCACTATCGTTGACTATATGAAAATTATTCGCCACTATATGAAGGATGGAAATTTTTTTTGTTCAATTAACGGTAAATTTAAATAAATTGTAGTTTTGTAAAGATAAAAAAAAGTGTTGGCAACCAAATTCACAAATCGAAATCCATAAATAAAAATTCAAAATCCATAAATTCTAAAATGTGCCCAAAAACTTCTGGAAAAAGCAAAAAAAACAAAAAAGTTCTTCTTAATTATTTTACCAGCTCTAAAGTCCTTTCTTATTATTTTTACATACATAGATAGTAGATACATATTTCAACAACTAAGTATTTAAAACAATTATAGATTTTGTTTTTTGTTGGTTTTGGAACTCACTTAAAAAAAATCCTGTCGATTTGCGTTTCTAGATTGAAAAAGTATTATTCTCAACCAATTTATTTAAGATACTTATCCATTGTTAAAATTTAATTATTCTATCTTAAGTGCGGATGCTGAGAGTACTATTTTATCTCTAGTGTGGATGATGAAAGTTTTATAAACAGACAAATAGAAAAAGTGAAACTTATAGGCAAATTTTATAAATTATTTATTTATTTATTTATTTATATTAATATTACATACATAAATGTAATGCTATATTATTGAACCATCGGCCATTATAGGTTTTTATACTATTATTAAATTATATACTAATATTATATATTTTGCTTATATTATATACTATATATTTACATTATATTTGGTCGTAAGGGGGGTATGTAAAGAAAAAACACTTACGACCTATGCAGGGATCGAACCCATACTCCTTCGGTTAATACGACACACGCCTACCCACTAGGCTACCGAAGTCCCAATGCTATAATTTTTTTTTGAAAAATGTACGAAAAATGTAGAATTTTAAGTAATCTTAAAATAAATTTAAATTTTAAATACAGTAAAGGCAAAAAAATTAGAAGAATTTCGATAAAAGACAAGTTAAATATTAAAGTGGTGTACAGAAAAGGTAAAAGAAAAAAGTAAAGATTGCAGTTACAATGCCGATTGTTAATAGCAAGTCCGTAATGAAGCTCAAAGTTTCTAAAAGCTAATTTTAGAATTGATCAATTTATATTATTTCTAAGCGATAAGATCAAACAATACACCTTATACTAATTGTATTCAAAAAATTTTAAAAGTTTGTTATCTACCTTTTGTTTTTTTCCATTATGATAAATTAAATCAGTTTTTTCACAAACTAATACACTATAATACACTATAATACACATATACACTAATATACACTAAGTGGCATATTGACAATTATATTCTCAGTAAATTGATATCAATTTAAGATTAATAATACATATGCGAGAAAAATTGACATAGATTGGCATATGTTTATATCAAAATTGACATAGATTGACAATAAAACTGACGATATTTCAATCAGTGTAAATGAAATTTTATTTCAAATAAATCAAATCTAAATTTTAAATCTAAATTGAAACTCAGATTTTTAGCAAAATTAAAAAAGAAAAAATTTCAAAATAAAAACTCCAACAACCATACTAGTATATATTGGGATAATAAAATCTAATTGATAATAACTAATTAACTTAACATCTTTATTTAAATTTAATTTAATGTCAATATACAAAAATGAAATTAAAATATGTGTCATTTGTTAAATTTGTATAATATATCAAAAATATTTAATATTTTTTTTTTTTTTTTTGTTACTTTAATTAAAATACAATAAATTTTGTTAATTATTTTTAAATACTTATAAATTAATACTAAACTTTTGTTTTTTTTTTCTTTTTATTTACAGGTAAACCTATAAATGTGACATTAATGACTATAATAAAATGTGTTAACAATAAATTATTAAAAAAAAACAAATAAACACTAGAGATTAATTAAGAACACCATACGGTGAGCTTTAATTTTAAATATTAACTTAAACCAAAAACAAAAATAGAAATAGAAAAATGGTCAACACATTTCTAGTTTAATAGTTCATTAATTGTGATTTTTAATAATAAAATTGACACCCATGGACACCTAATGGTAAAACATATGTTTCTTAAAAACTAACAATTAAATAAAAAAAACTATTGGTAAATTTAAATGAAAATAATTATAATTAACTTAATGAATTTTGTTGATCAGTAACTAATTCATTTATAGTTAGTATGAAAAATGTAATATTTTTTTCTACGTAAATATTTATATCTAACTCTTATCGGTTAAGTTATAATTAAAAGCGTGCCCATATCCCAGTGAATTTAAAAAGTGACCACAATTACAAACACACGCACAAATTGTATCTGTATAGCTTTTCTCAAATATTTAAACCTATTTGTTATATATATCACTGTTATAATTAAACTAGTTAGTAAAATTTTTCTAAACATAAATTGTGAGTTATAAACATGAATTAAAATAATTTTTTTATTTTTTAACCATTTCATATATTATATTTTTACTTTATGTTAGCATCTATTATTATTTTTCTTTTTTTTTTTTTTTTGATACATGAATATGTGGAGGGGTGACTTAACTTCCACGGACATAAATTCTATGGAACTAATGTCTTCTTGGACTTGTAATTCCATTTTTTTTTTGTACGGCCATTTCTAAATGGACTTAAGTTCTATGGAAATTCTGATCACTTTTTGTTGGAAGTTAATTCTCAATTTTAATAGAACTTAAGTCTATTTAAATATTGACTCCTACTTCCATGGAACTTAAGTTCATTTAAGGGGACACAAGCTCCATGGAACTTATCTTCGTCGAAGTTAACTCATCCCTCCGAATATGTTTCATTAAAAATTGATTATTATGCGTCCATAAAAATTTTCAATTTTTGATATTAATTGCAAATTTTAAATCAAGTTAAAATTTGCAATTAATATCAATTTTATATTATATACAATTAGTATTATTTTATCGTTATTTAATCCAGTTGACTGATTTTTAATATAGTTTTATTTACATTATACTTTCTATCTATACCGTTATGTTTGTACTCTCTACATTTTTAAAAATGTTAAAGATGTTAACACTTTTATATTGTATTTTTTTAAATTCTCATGTACAGTAGAAGGAAAGTACTGGAATCCCGAAAAACAGACTTATAACAGAGTCCGCAAAAATATTTTTGGAAAAGTACTCGTAAAGTTTGCATATTTTCCGGTTTGTAAAATAACAATAACTTGCAAAAATACGGTCAGGGCATTTGGAATACTTTCTTTATGTCAAAAATTTGATCCAAAAACCAAAATTGTGTCTTTTACATGATAGCTCACAATAGTTTAAATTTAAGTCAATAATACTAATAATTTGATATTTTGTCAAAAATCTAGTTTGTTTATAAAAAATTTTATTAGGTGAGTCCGAAAACAGGAAATAATTTTTTTTTTAGTTGGAAGTTGGTCTAACTTTCAAAAGTTTTTCTTTTTTCGAAATAATTGTCATGTTAGAGAGAAGATGATATCAATATTGAAACTAATCCGAAAGTTAAATGTGTGCTAGGTACTTAATGTGGTAATTAGCTACTAATATATAAAACAATTTTAATTGGTTAATATTAATTTTATCTATAATATACTTTTCTTTTGATAAGTACAAGAAAAATTAAAGTGAGATAACTTCCGACTTATTTTGTATAGTACCAAAATTTCTAATATTAATGCTTCTGGGGTTCTAATGTTAAAATTAATAAATTAATAATAAAATCAACTCCAAACCAACGTTACAACGTTTTTTTCTTTTTTTCTCCTAAAATCGTTAAAGTTTTTTCGATTCGGGCCAAAATTTTCCTAATATTTACCCTGAACTATTGACATTTGAATTGCGTGAAGGAAATTTTATAATCTAAACAGCTTAAAATTAAAACATTATCTGTTCGTTTCTAATTTTCAATATTAAAATAATTAATTAATTACAAAAAAATCAAATAAAGTCGATATTTTAAAACAACATCTCGTTAACAGACTCATGTTGATTAAATTTACAAACTATAATAATTTAACTAAATATCTAAATAAATTAATAAATTGTCCAAATAAAAATAAAATACTTATTTTTTGTATATTTTTTTTTTCCTTTTAAATTAAAATAAATTTTATAAACTTAAAAAAAAAAAAAAAAAAACTAAATCATTTGAGAATACACTGAGTTGTACGTGTCAATTATACAAAAATAGTCAAATTCTATCCATCGTTTTACTCTTATATCGTAAATAATTGGAATGTAATCAAATAATAAAATAACACCAAGAAATTTACGATTTAGTTAATTATTTAATTAAATCTAATTTAATTTAATAAAATATTTAATTATTATATTATATATATTATTATATGTATATATATGTATAAATAAAAATATCTGTACGTATAATATTAACCTAGAACGAGAATTCTAATTTACAATATTAACAATCGTTTAGATCTTATAAAGCTTAATACAATTGATTAATTTAAATAATGTCATATAATGTACATAAATATAAATAAATATATGTAAAAATATTTAATGATTTGAAAATATTTTAATGTTCCACGAAAAATTGAAATAAATTATAAATTATTTTCAATGTAATTAATTATTTTACTAATAAATTGTTTGGACATTGATTTTAATTTCCAGAAATATTTTTTTAATAATTTATTTTAAATTATTTTTTTGCTAATTGTTCAACGATTAAACAGATAAACCTATCTATACCACAGGTTAGAACCAGAGGAAAAGTACCTATACTTGTAATGCGTATATCGCGAAGAAGGAATAATTTGCCGCCGGAAGTATTCCCTAAAATTGGTAACCATATCGATAAATTCAAAAAGAAAATCAATATCTTTGTTCGAAACACTCCTCCCATATTCAGTAACTCCCCATATTTTCCTATCTCCAAAACAAACATTACATTGTATCATAAATTCTAACCTAATCTTTGGTTTAAAAGGTTGGTGATGTTTAGTTGGTTCAAGTTCAATACTACCAAATTCTCTTTTGCACGATAATCTCATTGGTATCTTTTGAGCGATTATCATTTTAACTATCAAAAACAAAAAATGCTAATAATATATTATGGGAAAAAATCTAACTATTAGAATCAACTTTTTCAATTACTATATACATAAAAAAAAGTACTAGATCTTATCTTATGTGAGTTACTATATTACGTTCTACGTTAAAACAGTTTTTTTTTTTTTTTTTTTTTTTGACACGCGCTACCCAAACTTTAGGAAGGAATTTCTTTATACAAATTTATATCCAGTTTAGATGATGCGCGAAGAATTGAAGGGAAATAGAATATAGGATAAAAGAGAATTGGACGGTAAATTTGAAGCGAAACTGTACAGGATTTTTTTTTAAATTTTTCATATTATATGAAAAGGGTTTTATCTAACAGATGGGAGCAGATTGGATGAAAAAAATGTTCAGCCGTTCTCACAATAAATGAATTTCAATAACCAGTTTTGAGCTACCTAAGAATTTTCACGGTGTAAAAATGAGCACTTGATTTAGTTTACATTTGATATTTGTTTTTAATATATTTTACATTTTTCTTTGATTGGTATATAAATCATTAACTATTATTTTCCAACAATTTGAAACCAATGGTGAATGATATATAGTTAAATCAGGTTCCAAACCAGATTAAATAGGTTTTCACTTTTAATGGAATTCAAATGTGGATTCTCCAAATGAGTGGACTGCACCATAATTACTGTACCATTCAATCGTTATATTAAGTTATAAAAAAAAGTAAATTTCAAATTAAACGATTAGATAATAGTTAAAGTCCTCAAAAGTATTAAATTTTTTTTTAAATAAGTAGCTCATTTTTTTTAAATTAATTCATTTTCCAAGAGCTTCTCTAGGTATATATAAATATTATTTAATATAATAAGACAAACAACTGTCAACTGGTTTTGCCCACCACAAAAAATTATCGAATTAACTTTATTTTTCGCGATAATAATATAACATTAAACAAAAATCAAATGAAAGATTCAGACGAAAACAAGATTAACAGACGAAAATTTATATTAGCATTTGGCTTTATTGTTTATGAAAACAGGGAAAAATTATTTTGTCTTGTTATTTGTTATTAACTATGAAAAAATCCTATCAATCTATTCTTTGGATAAGGATGGTGGGAATCATCGAAAGATACCGTACGCAACACAGTTATGTGAGGCTTTAAATCACTAAACACACCAACCCCGTCTTAAAAAACAACTAGTCTGAAAGACTAACCATTAGTTTTACGTTATACAGGGTTTTCCAATTTGAGTGATATGATTTCTTTTCAAAAAAAAACACACTAATTGTTAAGGAAATTCAATTGTTTTTTATTTAATGTGAAGTACAATCGATACAATTAAGTTCTCAATAAAACGTCATTCAAATGGCATCCACGACTTCTTTTGCAGGAACGAATTCGATGAATACAATTTTCGAGCACTTTTTCCACTAAATCAAGTCGCATGTCATGAATAGCACGTTCAATATTGACTTTTTAAGCTTGAAGAGAGTCTGGTTTATTGCTAAAGACCAATGACTTCAAATAACTGCACAAAAAATAGTTTAATCGTGTTAAATCACAACTTCTTGGAGGCCATTCAATGTCACAATTTCTTGAAATAACCGAATCTCCAAAGTTTTCTCGCAATAATTCGGTTGTTGCACGTGTTGTGTGGCACGTAGCCCCGTCTTGTTGGAACCAGATATTGTCAAGATCAACTTCTTCCAATTTCGGCCATAAAAAGTTGGTTGTCATCGATCTATACCGCTCTCCATTGACAGTAACGGTGTTACCAGCTTCATTTCGAAAGAAGTATGGACCGATGATTCCAACAGACCAAAAACCACACCAAATTGTCAATTTAGGTGAATATAATGTTTGTTCATGAATAATTTGTGGATTTTCTTCGCACCAGAATCGACAGTTTTGTTTATTTACCGTACCACTCAGAAAGCATAAAATGGCAAAAGCGCACGAAAAATAGCAATTGAAGAACGATTATTTTGATAATAAAATTGATTAATTTGAAAACGTTGTTCTTGCGTATATCTCTCTATGATGAAATTGTAAACATTACTGAATACAATGAAAAAAAAAATAACAGATTATGACATACTACAAATGGTCGAAACGTCATTTAGAAATTATATCACTCAAATTGGAAAACCCGTTATATAGATCTACTGGAGGTGATCTGATTTTATCGCTAAATCTAGTGACCTAGTTCTTTTAATCCTTCTAATGGCATTTTCACAATGTGGGGTTTTGCAGCTTCTACATTTATGTACCTTTCTAAGCGAATTTTATGTTTTAATGCATATTTTTTTATTTCTTCGCTCACAGTAGGTATTTCTAGATCCCTATGTAAATCAAAATTTCGTACGTACTAAGGAGCACTAACCATATTACGTGAAATTTTATTTTAGAAAACGTATTTAAAATTATTATACTTGCTAAACAATTTTATTTTTTAAAGCCAACTTATAGACTCAAACAAAAAATTTATATATAATTTTAAGAACCTTCTAAGGTCAATTATTAACTGATACCGACACTTTTTTAAAACAAAGTTATGAAAATATTAATAAACATTTACATCTAATTTAGAAAGAAATATTAGAAATTGTTGAATGTTGTGTAAAAAAATGAAATCTGAAAAACCATTCTGAAGTAAACATATAGGTATGTACATATATATGTACATATATATAGATCAATTTTATATGGTTCTAAATTTTTATGTATATTTCAAGTTCTGCAAATTATCATTTATACCAATCTGTTAATTTTTTTATATTACATACAAATATTATGATTAATAACTAATAATTATTTTATAAAGATAAAAATCTTGTTAATTAAATTGTATAATTATCAATAAAATTCTTTTACTACTAGATATAACCATTAAAGTTCCCACAGTTCAAGAAAATAAATATCATTTATATCTAATTTTTCTTTAAATTCAACTCAATTATTCAACTTATTAAAATCAATTAAACGCGATTTATCATTATTAATTTACAAAATAATTAATATAAAATTCTTTTTTTTCTATTTTGTTTTTCATAATAAAAATTTTTAAAATATATCCATTTAAAATAAATTATTTTATTTTCATAGTAATTACAACCATATATTAACTACCGCATAATTAAAAAAAAAAAAAAAAAATTAAATATGAGAAGAAAACTGGATCAAAAAATCTCTAGAATAGAACTTTATATGAATTTATTTTTACATAATTTGTCTAGAAATAATTTAAAATATTCAAAAATTATTAAAAATTTAAAATAACGGAAGCACGACAGCAGGTCTAAAACCATTTCTCAAAAAGACACAAATTTTTCTTTTTTTTAACAAAAAAAAATGATTAACAAAATACCAAACAGGAGCCTTGGTGGCCTAGTAGTGGATAAGAGCGTATAAAATACACTGTAAACACCGAGGGAGTGTGTTTTCGAATCTCACACACGTCTACAAAATAATGAATCGCGTCTTCAAAAAAATTTATGTCAAATGTCTTATTTACAAAAACAAATTTATTAATTTTTAAGCTAAGTACACACGGGAGAGCAAAAATGTTAGAGTTGAGAGAAAAATCTGCATATAGTGATCCATATGTGTCTGAACACTCGTTAGCGGTTTATCGTAATTGGCTCTACAAGGAATATTTTGTTAGACATTTCTCTACTTTCAAGAGAAATCAATCTATACGATGATTATATACTGATCTACAAATGTGTACGAAAAATAATATAAAATTCCTATCTCTATACAATATAATAATTATAATAACAATAACCTATTTCTTAATTAATAAATGCAGAAAACTAATTCATTTCTAATTCAATTCTATTTACCGCTCTACAATAGGTCTACCGTATAAACACTCGCTAGCTACAGCTCTACGAAAGTTTTCGTAGAGTGAATTTTCTGTAGAGTTATACACTCTTGTGTAAACATATTTGGTAGAGGAAACTTTTGTTTCCATAGAGCTCTACCTCTATTTTAGTGTACCGTATGAACTTAGCTTTGAAGCGGTTTTTCAAAATATAAAACTACATTTTTCTAAAAGTTTTTTTTTTGTTAACTATGCCAAACGTCTTTTGGTGAAATGATTTTATAGTAACTGTCATAGACTCTAAAATAAGTAACAAGTTTTTATTTCTTTTTAAAAAATATGTTTTTAACAAGTTTTTAAAAAATAGAACTTATATCCTGGTTTAAAAGTCATTTTACAAACTTTACATCTATGACTGATTTAAAATTAATTTTTGATTTATTTTTGATCTCTTAAAACTAATATTTTTCGTATAATTATATAATTAATAATTGTGTTCTTTTAAATTATAGTTAAGTTTTATTCCATTTGGTTTTAAATTGTAAAGTAAAATATACGGAAAAAACTTAAAAATGCGAGAAGAAATATACAATTCGAACCAATTACAACCCGACGAGATGACTGTAATTAATCTGATTTTATTAAAAGGTACCAAAAACTATTTATTGAAAATCCTTCAAAAGAATGGTCATTTTTTTTATATAAGAATTCAATGACTTACTCTGGTTTATATAAAAATTTTTCAAAAGTAAACTATAGAAAAATCTACAGCTCAAAAAAATCTACAGTAAAATTCTCAAAATAAATTCTAGCGGAAAACTAATTTTTTTTTTTTTGTCAATTGTTCAAACAAATTTAAAGATCTTTTGACATAGAGTGGCATAAGATATAGTGAAATATTTATTCTAGTCGACTAACCGCTTTTGATTTGAAAATTTTAATTTAATTATTAAAAATGAAATTTATCAAATAGCATAAGATGTATATTTTGTTTGCCACCTCCTAAAACTATATGCATTATCTTCCTAACATGTGGCAAAATTAATATTATCAGCTTTACGCAATTTTATGTTCAAGTAAAATTTAACATTAACATAATAATATTTTACTCAACTTTATTGCACAACTCAAAAATATCTCATAAAATCTATTAGCAACAAAACAAAACAGAAAAAACAAACAAACTTGTAATAAATTTATTAGCCTTTTGATGATAAATTGTAGAACATTGAACGTCACCTACATTTTAAACAAATATGGTTAAAATTTTGCATTAATTTTAATAGATTTGAATATTTAAAAAAAGAATTAATTTAAAGCAAAAAAAAAAAATCATTTTTTTCAATTCAACAGATCAGATTAGAATCAGATCAGTTTTCCGCAACATTTGATGCAAAATATTTTAATACCAAATATTATTCGCTTTATTACACTTATAAAATAACAAATTCTAATACGATCTATGTTGATCTTTCAAAAAGTGATAAGTAGCTTCTGTTTATATCGATATCTAGTGTGAATTGAATCGGAAAATTTTATAATTAAAAAATTATTATTAACCCTCAAATGGATTTTGTTTTTATTTAAGGTTCAAAAATACTCTTTTAAAAAAAAAATTTAATTTTTTGAAAGTAGTTATGGAATTTTCTTCTTCAATGTTTACAGTAACGGCCTAGTGGGTAAGAGAGTATAACATACGCTGTAAACACCGAGAGAGTGTGGGTTCGAATTCCACACACGTCATAAGAATTATTCCCCCTTACGACATTTACAGCCACGCCTGAACGGGAAAGGCTGTGTAATTTCCTGTCCACATTTATGTGTCAGAGAAATGCATTAAAAAAAACAAAAAAATTGAAAATACTTCAAACTTTGCCAAATTTTGTTTTTATTTAACAATTGGTATTAATTAAAGACTTGATCCTTTCTTAAATCTATCATAAAATATCTTAAATTTTAAATATTTTATAAAAACTATTTTTTTTTAAAGGAGGTGGAAATTTTCCAAACACAAAGAATATCCCCTTGATAGGATAAAATTCTTACTGATTAAGCCCACCTTCCCATCTTAGTCAATATAGTTTAATGAAATTTCAATATTGGCTAGGAAGTAGAGATAGAAGAGGATAAGACAATGATCCGAAAACATTGAGTTGGGGAATGGGATTGTGAGGGAACATAATGAATCCGTCTATTATTTCTATTTCTACTTTGCTATCAGTGACGAAGCCATCAACAATTTCAACATGCATTGTTTATAAAGTATACCTTCCTGCATAAAGTAATAATATTGAAGACAAAACTATTATTAGTATATATATGAAGTATTATTATTACTTTTTCATAAAGTCAATGGCATCGGTGCATACCTTCGTGCATACCTTCGGTCAACATACCTTCGTGCATGAGTTAACCAAAGCAAGCTCCACTGTCGCACCTATTAGAAGATATATGTTATTACGATATAAAACTAGTGCTTTTTTGTTTATGTGACTTGACTGGGTTTATAGGATTTTAAATCCAAAATCTTCCGATTGAAAGGCTCCAGACCATATAACACAACCTCTGGTAAAGTATCTTGAAACACTCTCAATCAAATTAATAATTTAATGAATAACCATAAACTCTTCTTCTTAATTACTTTAAACAACTTTAACAATATTCCATAGTTATGTTGAAAAAGACCCTACTTTATACTTTATCAGGGTTAAACAGATTGAAATTAAAATATTTTGTATTTTATAGAATTAATTAGAACTACTTTATATATCTTTTTTTTTTTGCAATGATTTTATTTTAAGATTAATAAAATCTTGTATCATATTATGACGTTAACTGTAACAAGATGTTACGAATTATATTAAACTTTAACTAAACAAAACAAAAACAATCCCACTTAATTATTAAACACGAAGAACTTGAAAATATAACATGACATTGTAATTTTTTATTTTGAAACATTTTTTTTCCTTTTTTTTTTTTTTTTTTACAACTGACATTAAATAAATGGAAGTCTTTTAAATAAATTACAAAATTATTTCATGCTGATTAATATTAAATGATAAATCAATTAAATGTGTAATAACGTTTCAATAATAAGTACATAATAGAATTTAAAACTGTTAGTATATATATATATATATATAGGTTTGTAATGGCAATGGTAATAGATACTATAATGTCTAATTAAATATCGATTGTTAAATATTTTTTTACAATATTTTTTTCTGATGATAATTTAATTGTAATAAATTTGTCAATACGTTTGTAATCCCTCAAAAAATAAAAAATAAAATTTGTTTTATCATATGTTAAAACTTTATTTACAACATCCTAAAGATTTAAAAAGCTCAGATATGTTTTTAATAATTTCAATTTTCTTCCGCTCAGCCAATTATGATTACCAATCGCATACATGTTATGTACAGCAAAAATATTGTAATGGCATAAAAAATTTCAAACCTCAAACTTTTAGAGTGGTGTCTGTCTGACTATGTGTCTGTCTGTCTCTCTATATGTTTATCTGTCTATTTGTCTGCACATGTACACAGGGTGTTCAGAGAGACGACCGGTTTTATAGTCGATACAGCTTTTTTATTTTATTACAACAATTTCACAAGTCTTTTAAAAATGTTCGTATATTTTTTAGTTTTACACTATTAAAAGAGCTGGATACTAAATAAATAATCATTTGAAATTACAATCATAATCTTAGCCATAGTATTAGAAATTAAAGAAAAAAAAAAACGGACAAGAAATGATGATAAAGATAAGTATTTTTGGTGGGATGTTATAAACCCTTTTGTAATAAAGCCTTTAAGGCTTCATTTCACATTCCAATGCGAAATAAGGCTTTATTTGCCAAAGCGTTTTATTTCTCATTCAAATGTGCAATAAATCTAATTATTTTTTTAAAATTCGAGTACCCTATTGAATTCGAAATTTTAAATTTTAATATGTACCTAAATATGGAGAAATAACGTAAATTTTTTATCTCGTTTGAAATATCTCGAAAGAAAAAAATCTCGAAAAAAATCTCGTTTTTTCTTTTCAGAAAATCTCGAAAAATCTCGTTTTTTTTAGTATTTGATTTTTTTTTTAAATAATTGAAAAAATTAAAGTTTTAGATTTACAATTTATATTATGTATTTATTTAAAAAAAAAAAAAATTCAAGCGTATTTTATGTTGTTATATATACAAAAACAGAAATAATCTCAAAAAAACAATACAGAAAATTAAAGAACGAAAATATGTCTCCAAAAACTTATTTTTAAATTAAATTATATAATTAACAAAATAAAATAAACAAACAAACATAAATGCGAAACTTAAACAAAAAAATAAAAAAAATCTAAACTAAAACTATATTTTGGGCTATTTTTTTTTAAAAATATAGCTTGTTCATTTTTTTTTTCCTTTTAATAATTCTTTTAATTTGGTCATGTCTTTTTATCGATTTTGGTATTTTTGGAACTCTTAATTCACTACTTTCCAGGTTTAAAGTTAGTTACAAAATCAGGATTGGATGGACTTTGAAGTCGGTTGCAAAATCAAAATTATACACTTTTTCCAGAATACATGCACAAGAGTTGGGATTGACTTTGGAGTCGAATGCAAATTCAAGATTATACGCTTTTTCCAGAATATATGTGCATGAGGTAGGAAGGATTTTAGAGTTGGATTCAAAATCAGGATTGCCGCTTTTTCCAGAATATATGTAAATATGTAAGTTATTTAGATATATCAAATAATTAAAAATAATAAAACAAATAAATAAAATGAAATAAATCAAAAATAAAAAACCAAAATTGTTGTTTGTTACTATTTTTATTACCTCTTTACTACTGTAATTTATTTTTATGATCTTTTTTTTTTTACTTCCTCTTTTAATAATTTTTGAATTTGATAAGTATATAACAAGAAATTTATAACACTTCTAGTTAAAGGAACAGGTTGGTGACGTAATCTCGATAAAAATAATTAAGTGCGCGAGCGCACTTAGAATTTACAAAACCAAAAATTTATTAAAAAACGAGATTTTGAGAAACGAGATTTTTTTTTCGAATTTTTTTTTATCGAGATTACGTCACTAACCCCCTAAATATAATGAAGACCAATATTATATAAAAAATAATTTAGGAAGAGGACTTTAGAGTTGGCTTCAATAATTTGCTTACCAGGTGTTTGTGAGCGACTGCACCTCCTATTTTAAATCCATTTATCTGAAAATATGTAAGTAAAAAAATAATTCGAAAGGATTTTTGAGTTGGTTGTAAAATCAGAGTTATGTACTTTTCTGGAATCCAACTCTAATATTACTCCTAATTCAAAATCTCGCATATTCATATTATATCAAATCATATAATCATATTAATAATATTAGGCATATCTTTTAATTGAGAAATACAGCCCTAAAGCCTTATTTCATAATTCGCATAACAAATAATAACTGTTTCACAAAGAGGCCTTATTTGAAGAAGGCCATTTGAATGTGAAATAAAGCCATTAAAGGCTTTATATCACCGCATCGGTATCCCTTATAACTGGATTGCGAAATATGTACAATAGCCCAATACAAAATCTTTTATTGTTTAAAATATTTAACATCTCAATAAAAATATCATCTAATTCATTTATATTTCCTTTGTTTTTTATCAAACTACCTTATAGTAGAGCAGAATATTTTTATTTTTTAATCTGTTTATTGAATTCAACTTACCAACAGATTTACTCTTAATGTTAAGATACCGGCATTCATATCGATTATGAAGATCACCATTGATTGTCATCTGGATTTTTACTACTTTTTCACAAAAAAAAAAAACAAAAATGTAATTTTCAAAGATTCTTCAGAATAAAAAAAATAAAAAAAAAAAAAACAACGAATTGAGTAAAACTAAGTAGCAATTTTTTAAATCTTTTTATTTAAAAAAAAAAAAAACAAAACAACAAAAGTAAAACTAAAATTGCATAACAATTCAATTTTTGTGGGAAGTTTTTATCCTTGACGTTCTCCTATTTTATTATTATTTACAGTAATTGTGGTTGTTCTTGTTGTTGTTATATTGTGTTTAATAAAGATTAACAAGAATGTCTGTTATGTAATATACAGTTCTTTTATATAAAATGTTATACATATAATAAAAATGGGTTTTCATTTTTGTCTAATTAGTGTAAACGGCTGTCAGTTTTTTTTTTGGTTTTTTTTTTTTCATTTGACTGATTTTTAAATTAATGGTAATGACGCCGTTATTCTTATCGTTAAATAATGTAAAATTTAAATTGGTTTAAAATTCTAAATAAGATTTTTTTTTTATTTTTGCTGAATTAAATTACATTTTTATTTACTGTACCACTTTCAATTAGCTGTTACAATTTTTTTTATTATCATTAAAAGTTATAAAACAATTATAAATCTTTTAAAATGAATATTTTGTATCAGATGCAAAAAAAATCAATTACAACAAAAAATTTTTATGATAGAATGTATAATGGTAGATATATTATAGAGAACATAATATATGTATGTACATAGAACCTTTAGCTATTTCAATATAACTTTTTTTTGTAAAAAATTTCCTTGAGGGCTATAAATTCAACTAAACATAAATAACTAAAAAGCAATTTATGTGTTAGAATATGAAAAGAATATTATAGTGATAGTGTATTACGAAAGATGCAAAATAGTATCGATTAATTTCATTTTATTTTAGAAACTGCAAAACTGTAAAACGAAATTTTACCATTAAAATTAAAATATGTAAGATCTGTTTCATCATGCCAACAGTTAAAGGTTCCTATTTAGATTTAGATTTTCTACATTTCCTACATTTTTTCCATTCTACATTTTTATTATGTCCAAAAGTCATGCCAAATTAAATTCTAGCATTAAAATTTTCTTCTCCCCGTTGTTTTATATTAATGTTTTTTTATATCTTTAGATATTCTGTTTATAGTTAATTAATATTTTGATGAACATCTTACACATCTAAACTAAGTCGTATTTACTACCTCTTGCAATTTTCATAATGTGTACGGTTTCTAAACTTTAGCTTAGTTTTAGGCAAATAATTAATTTAATTCACTGCATGCACTTAATATGAACAACACAATTAAAAGTGCAGTGTTAAATTTAGCAAGTTATAATTTTTACAAACCCAATACGATTTTAATTTTGTAATTTAAGAATTACAAAACCCAATAATTTTTAAAATATTTTTCATAAAATTTTTAAGAAATTTACTGATTAGTTACTCTGCCCGTTCGTCTATCCGTTTGTTGATAAAACTAATACACCGTTTAAGATAGAATAATGAAATTTTAAACGTGAATATAAATTTTACAAAAATTAATGTTGTGGTACAACTTTCTTATGTAATTGCACCTATTAAGGAGCTACATCCAGAGCTGGACTGGCCTACCAAGTTATAGGGAATTTCCCGGTGGGCCGTTGTCTAAATCAAAAATGTTTCCTTTTAAAAATTTTTTTAAGAGTGAGAAAATTTTTCTATAAAAAATAAAAATGTTCCCACAGAAAAATAAAAATAACAATATTTATAAATTTTCACATAAAAAACAGTAGTAATTTCAAATTTTCTTAAAATCAATGTGTTAAGTAAACAAGAATACTTTATAGCCTACTGTGATATCATTTAAAATTTAAATTTTAAATATCAAAAATCGTAAATAAAATTTAAAAAAGAATACTTCATAGCCTACTACAATTTTATTTAAATATCATAAATCTCGCCTACGAAATTTTCAATAGTTTGCTGAAGACTTTCATTCAATTAGGATTGTTTGTGATTTTAAAAAAGTTAAAAAATTAAAAATATTACTATTTAAAAAAATACTATATGTCATTAAAAACGATGATATTTATTGATATTTTAAAAGAAAAAAGTAGTCTCTTGAAAAAATTATTAACTTAAAAAAAAATAATATAGTAAATAATCAACTTATTATTAAAAATAAGAAATTTATAATTAAAAATTGGAAATGAAAATAGAATTTATTGAATGGTTTATTTTGTTAATATGTTTTCATTTAAATTTATTTGTTCATTTTCATTTATTTTATGTTTAGTTCATTTTTGTATTTTCTATCATATTCAATGTTAAATCATAAAAAGCATAACAATTAATTAAAAAAAAAAATTTGCAATTTTGATGCACTTTGATTTATCTCACAAATTGATAAAAAAGAGTATTATTAAAGAAAAAAATAAAGAAATTAATTTTTAAAACGAAAAACAACTTTTTTTTAAAAAAATGATTTCAATACATGTTATACAATATATTAGGGCCGAAATGTTTAAATTATACAAATTTTGGTGAAAGTTACAATTATTCTAAACTGTTTTTAATTTTTATTAGGTATATTTTAAAAAATGTCTGTCTTTAAAAACCTTTGGTTTTTTATTCTGCCTTGTTTTTGTTCAAATTCAAATTAAAAAAGAACCTTTTTAGGAAAAAGACTTAATCTATAGAATAAGTGAAAAAAAAAATTTATACGTATAAATCATAAAATAATCCAAAAAAAAAAAAAAAATATTAAAAAATTTTTAATATCAAATTAAAATTTTAATAAATTATTTTATATGTCAACTTTTAATCATCAATCAAAAATATGTTCTCATCAAAATTATTAAAAATTATTTTAATGATGACTTCATTCATCATTTAAGAGGCATTTAAATGACAGTTTTTTTTTCCTTCTATATTATAATAAATTTTAATTTTCAAAATGAATTTTGTAAAACAAAATTTTGAAATATGTTTAAGGCTTAGTTTACATGATTTTTACATGAGTTTACATGAGTTTAAATATGTCTTTCAAGTTTAAAGATAAATCAAATAGTTTTACTTGTACATAATTTGTTTTACTATATTAACATATTTAATAAATTACATGAGTTTAAATATGTCTTTCAAGTTTAAAGATAAATCAAATAGTTTTACTTATACATTATTTTTTTTACTATATTAACATATTTAATAAATTTAATTCAATTTTTTTTCTCCTAAGAGAAGTGGAGATTTTTTAAAAGACCACCAACAATAGACAATAGAAGATTCTTACTGCTCAAACTCACCATCATCCAGCTAGATAATGCAGTAGAAAACAATATTTTCCTACAAGTGATAAAATAATCCAATAGTATACAATATCTCCCTGTAACAGATAATAATTGAAAACAACTCATCTATTAGCAGCTATTATTAATTGTATTAATTTTAATTATTATTATTATTAATATTTGTTACAGAGACAACCGATTTCAATTTTCTTGCATAATATGTATACACAAAAAAACACTATTGATTATCATCAAGCATCTACAGGTTTCTCAAAAAATGTTAGCCGTTTCTACAGATTTCCAATTTAACATATATAGACAGATATGTTTTCAAGCTCAATTAAAAGATCCGGAAAGAAGAAGCATTTGAAAATGATAACCTTTAAAATAGTATTCTACTAAAATCTTCGACTTGTTAATTAATTAAAATTGCTTTATACAGGTCTTGTTATACAGGTCTTGTTTGAATACCATTTTACAAGATAACTAGGAACCCTGTAGCTGGTGTGTAAGTATATTTTACCATGATATCTAAATTACAAAAAATCGTATGGGATACAAAATTTCTTGATTCCAAAAGAAAACAAAAAAAATCATGATTCTCTACATACATAATATGTATGTTATATGTTAATGGAGATTTTGTAATAGAAAAATCGTATCCAAATATGTATTTGTATTCAAAACTTAGCGGAATGTCATAATACGTTATAGTATGTGGCTGCAAACTACTAAATTATAATTATAGATTTTCTTTAACAACGTTGAATATAATATAGTTCTTTTTTTATACCCGTACAATAGTGACAGGGCGTCTATGACAGTTTGCCTAAAGCCATTTTGCAAAATGATATTTCACCTAATGCCATTTTACAAAAAAACATTATTCCATAATTCCTTTTCACAAAAAGACTTTTAACAAAAAAAACACTTCGCCAAAAGACTTTTAACAAAAGGGATATTTCGCAAAAAGACTTTTAACAAAAGGGAAATTTCGCAAAAAGACTTTTAACAAACTAATATTATTAACAAACAAATATTTTTGATATACAGATACATTAGGAGAGATTTTAGTTTTTTGCTTAGTGTCCTTTTATTTAAAAGTCTTTTTGCGTAGTGTCCCTTTTGTTAAAAGTTTTTTTGCAATAAGTCTGTTTTGTCAAAAGGCATTAGTCAAAATATCTTTTTGTGAACTGAATTTAGACAAACTGAGATGCTCCTGTCACATATATATTAAAATTGCTACTCAATTTTAAATAGATTTGACATTTACATTTAATTTTTAGCATTAATTTTTGCAATTATGTAACAATTATTTAAATGAAAATCATAAACTTGTGTCAATTTTACAATTATTTACAAATATATATTGTTTTTTTTTCAATTTAATAAAATACAAATATTAAATATTTTTTAACCTTAAAAAAAATCATAAGCAATTTTATGACTATTTTAAGTATTAGAATAAACACAAAAAAACCATTATAATAATTATGATTGCAAAAAAAAAACAAAAAAAACAATCAAAACCAAAACAACAAATATAGCTATTATTAATATTTTTCATCAAATTTCCATTTTAATTTTTAATTTAAATCATGACAAAAATTGAATTAAATTTACCATAATTTAACATAAATCTTTATAATTACAATAATAAAAAAAAAAACCACCACCACTAAGTACAACAACAACAACAACTGTGAAAATAAAAAATAAAAAAAACTACATAATAATAAAAAATGTAAGCATTCAAATTTTTATTACTTATTTTTGGCCAACTTTTTTTTTAAATGATCTGAACTCATTTAAAAAACATTAAAAATAAAATTATATATCCTAAAAATATACTTATATAAAAATAAAAACAAATAATAAAAAGTTAAATTTTAATGATTTGATTTCTCAAGCAGCACGACAACAATCTTCAATAAACAATACGCTTCATTCATTATTACTCAAGAAAACGCAACGTTTTTGACAGGTTTTCTTGTTTTTTTTTTTTTTTTTTTTTTTTTTTTTTGTTGATTTGGAACAAACAAAGCAATAGATATTATTTTTCATCTTTTATTCTTTTTTTTATTATTATTTTCCAACAAAACAAACAACACAAAATCATTACCATCTTGTTTCTCATCAATCACATGAAAAACAAAAAAAAAACAAAAAACAAAAGTTCGCTTTATTCCAATTTGGCACTAATAAATCTTGATTTCATCACGACAAATGCGCATATCTCAAATCGACAGAATAAAACAGCAAAAAAAAAACAAAAAAGCGATCAAATTTTTAAGAAAATTATGGAAAACTTGACTATAAAATTTAATTTTTGGAATAATGAATAATGAAATTCACATTTATATGTTTACACAGTGATGTCCATTAAAACAAAGTAGATTTCTATATAGGATACTTTTTATATCAAGTATTTCATATTTTACATAAAATAACTATTGTAATTTTGTCTCATCAAAAAAAAAATAATATAGCTTCAATTTATAAATGAATTAAGTTTCCTAAAAAAAAGAATCTATTTAACCTATACATAATATGGACAACTTATAATATTTAAAAAATAGCTCGTAAACGATTTAACAAAATATAAAAGATCTAATGCCCCTCAATAGAAATTTTTACAGAAAGAAAACAAAAGGAGCTAAAGTAAAATTATATAATTTGACAATGAAAAATTTTTGTTTTGTTTTTTTTTTATGCTCATTGCGAATAAACTGTAACTGCTTATCCCCTGTCAAAGTTCACAAAAGTTGAGGACTTTTTCATATAATGATATTAGAATATATAGTTTACAAAAGTTGAAAGAAACATATAAAAATTTCCTTTAACAAATTTCATCATTGATATTTCCAAGTTTAATGTCATCTGTACGGGTATGGGTGCACGCCCATATAGGACTCATATACATTTCTCTGTTATTATGTATTTTGATGATTTCTACCCACCAGAATAAAATTTAATAACATTTTTTTTAATATTGCAGTTAAAAGACCGTCAATAGAACATAAAACATTTCTTTCTATACGAAATGTGCTAAATAGAAAAAATATAATCTATGCTGTCAAAATAATGTCATATTGAAAATTATTTCATTCGTTATGACCTTATTTTTATAGCAGTCACTGTTTGTTTCTATAGTTTTATAATTTTTTTTTCTTTTGTTGAAATGTCAAATCTATTCATCCCAATTCAAACTGAGATAGTGAATAAGATGAATAAAAATCTCAAATTAATCACCGATCTAATCATATTTTTTAATAGGTAACAATAAAAAGTGAATAAATCAGTAGACTGATTGACATTGAAAAAAAAAAAGAAAACTATGTTATAGAATATGATGGACATCAAATGTCTTACAATGTCGTATAATAATAGTGATTTAAAACTGAATCCTAAGTTTGACCTAAAATTAGAATTTATGTTATTTAAATCGGATAAGAATCATTTAATTTAGTTACCCAAATTATTAGAGAATTAAATGTATTTTCTTAAGCATCTAATAACTTTATTATTAATTTTTACAAATGTAAAGTTGAAGGTTATATTTGAATCCTTAATTCAGATTTTACTCGTAGTATAATACTATGAGTGTTCTAATGGGTTTTCGAAAAAAAAAATAATTGGTAAAAACATGAAATTCGCAAAAACTTGTTATCAGCATAACTCATGTAATTCTTATCCGATTAGAATGAAATTTGGTATAGAGGTTAGTGTTATGATTAGGATCTCTGCAAAAAAAGGTCGTTGAGGTCAGTCGGAAACTGTAGTGGAACCCTCTACAAATAAAATATGATTTGTTCTAAAAAAAAACTACGTAGTCAGACAAAAAAAAATTTCGGATATCAATCAAATTTGGTGTACGGGTTGGTCTTACGCTCTTGCATCAGGACACAAAATTTGAAGTCTGTAGCTTCAGTGGATCCGCCTTGAAATATCAGAATATGAATATTATTTAATATATTCTAGAGCACATAGTAATTGATATTCTATTTGAATGAAATTTGGTATAAGTGTTAATCTTGCGATATAGTTGATGCAAAAACTTGTAAAATATTTAACAGCCTTTTTAGTTGAAATAGCCTTATAAAAATATTCATACTTAAATTTATTTTAAAAACTTTACTTTATAACTTATAAAAATATAAATAAAAAGGCTGTTAAATACATTAAGAGTTTTGGGCTACCTTAAGATTAGCAGCTTTGTTTTTCTGCGAGAGTTGTAAATCTTAAAAAGACACCAAAACACCAAATTCTTCTTAGGAAGTCCACCATCTTCTCTTGAAATGAGTAGGTAATGTGACAAACAAAAGAGAATTATTCTAGAAACGTTGGTAATTTCCTTGAATTTTTGTATGTGGTGGTAATGTATTGCACAATTTAAACAAATAAATCGAAAATCAGGTCCTTTATTCCTTGTTCTAGTATGCTTCACTATGCGAGTAAGTATATTACTTTAGTTTGATATATTGCTTTTTAAATTCAAAAATATATTTTCAATATGGCCAGAGATTTTTTTCAAAAAATATTTATAGAAAAAGCAAAAAGAGACCACATTTTGATGAACCAGTTAAAAGTCTTCTGTAATTTCAAAGTGATTATTGATTTTAATATTATTTTTTTTGTATTTTGTTTTAATACTGTAGAGGGGCGGACGCGCATCAGCGAAGACGTTAGAGCTACATTCAAGCCTAAACGATTGTACGTTCTATATATTAGGAAGAGAACGCAAGATGCGATATATCTCCTACTTGTACGTACTTAAAAATTCTAATCAGTAAGCGGCACTTTTACTCACTCTTTTCTGTTTTTCACGTACGCAATTAAGTTAACAATTAAAGCTTTTCGTTTTCAATACGAATTAACATGTTAAGCGTTTCTACAAAACATTTCGTAAGAACTTCTAAGTTTGTCCTAGTATTAAATCTTTCTAACTTTTTCTTTTTTCACCATTGATCAACATTTTTAACATCTAAGTTTCATAATATGTTATATTAGCAATTAATGCTTTAATTTTAATGATATATGATTTAAGATCTAATTTTATAACAGATTTTAAAAAAATTAACAAACCATTAAGTATTTTTTGTTTTTTATTAATTATTAATTATTATATCAACATAATAATCCGAAACCGATTTTAAACAATTTAAATATAATTTTCAACATTAAATCAATCATCAAAATATTAGAAATACATTTAAGCTATGCCATACCATTTTTAAAGTTTAAATAATTCGCTGTTAGTAAATAAATTTTAAAGCAATACAAAAACTTTTGGACAATATCTTAAATCCACTATTAAAATAATTTTGTAGTGCAAAAAAAAAAACAAATAAAAAAAATTCATTCTGTGTCAGTCCTAAGTTATTAAATAATAACAAAAGGGAGATGATATACCATACTCTCATTAATGATGTGCCATTACTTAAACAAAATAAAGTATAAAAAAATAATGAGCTCATCTATACAATTCATTATTCATACATTTTACTTATGGGGTTAAACAAACAGTATAATGAGGTTTTTTGAAAAAAAAAAAAAAAAACTCAGTACCTACATTTAATGAAAATAAATATTTTATAATCTGCCACAATAAAGCAAAGTCTAACTGAAAAAAATTCCAATTAAATAACTTCAAAAAAAAAATTTTTTTATCAACGTGCGCAACTTTAACTAAAAAACACCACTTCTCCGACCCAACAATAGGTTAAGAAGCCTTTGGTAGTATTGTACTGTTTGAGTAACGATTCTGCTATATACTAAAAATAAGTTTTAGGTTTGAGGGAATGTAATGAACGAAGGTGTTAACGTTCTTCTTAAACTTGATTTCAGTTTAGTCATTTAAATATTTATTTGTTTTTGTTTTTAGACTTTTTTGATCCTTGAAAATTTAACTTTTTTTTCAATTTTATTTTTTTGACTATTGAATCCTTCTAATTTTAATGTAGTTAAAAATGAATGATAGGCTAATCCGTTGTTTGGATACACATTTTTATACTGCTAGCATTTTTTTTTGAGTCTGCTCAATTTAGATAACTCTATAAGTAAGTTTATACAAAAAGGTTTTAGATGTATTCCTAATCTAAACTAATATGGTATTAGTAGCTATTATTTGTATTAGTTATACTTGTATATTTGTCCAATACATCTTTAACAATAGGTATTTCCAGATCTGTATGAATGTTGCTATTTTTAATGTACCAAGAGGGTTTGATGATGATTCTTCAAATGTTTGACGGCTTTTATTGAATTTTTTCTCTATATTACTAATTTAAGCTTATTTCCATAATTGGTAATAATAGGTCCCGAAAGGTTTTAGGATCGAATTATATAATACTATTTTGAAATCCAGATTTAGCGTAAAATATTTTCAAAGAAATCTGTGCATACTATTTGCCTTCAGTTCTTTATATTGAAAGCTCTTATATTGAGAGTGTTAAAATTATACAAATCATTAAATTTATCATATAAGAAACTAAATGTCTAAAAGATGTTATTAAATCTAATATTTAATAAATGATGGACTTAAAAAGTTTTGGTATGATTCATTTGAAAAAATAGAAAAAATAATTTAAGTGATTTTCAAGACAGCCAAAACCAAAAAAAAAGAACATGAGAAAATTTATATTATTAAAAAAAAATTTTAACTTTTACGGCGAAAATTAAATTTTTTTTTGAAATCTTATAAACACTTTAATTTAATTTGATGAACAATAATTTTATTTGAATAATTTACATTTATACCATAATCACATCAATCATCAAAAAGTTGTTGAAATTTTATTAATTCAAGTAAACTAACAATCATTTTATCTAAATTATTTGGATTTGCTAATAAAAAAAAAACGTAAAAAAAAATAATAAATCAATTATTTAATGATGGTGGGTGTATGTTTGAAAACAAAAAAAAAAGCCAATTTCATACAAATCGCATGTAAATAAATAATTTTTCACTTGTATACGATAATATAATAGTAATATAGTAGTATAATAGTAAATATATTTACCATCAGTAATCCAATTTACTAATATCAAACAGACGTCCAAATTTTTCTTTTAATGTTGATATATTGATTGATTGATTGATAGATTAATTTAATGGAGATTAATTTTGAAATAATTTTAAATTATAATAATCTATTATCAGTTCACATGAGATGTGTAAATTTATGTAAGAAAAATGCCAAAATAATTCTTTTATATAATTATATTAAACTGAAATTGTCTGTTGACGTCTTCAATATTTTTAATTTAATTTCGATTAAGTCTATAAAGTTAACGTATTAGGAGATTATAATAAAAATATTGCACCGAAATCGGAGGATACTAATGGAATTATAAAATGTGAGATATTTAATATTTATTATCTATTGAATCATTTTAAACTACCAGAAATGAGAAGTTATTAGTGTATTACTGCAGCTGTTTAGAAAATGAAATATTTTTTTCGTACACCTGATATGTTTTTGTTTTCTTAAATAAACGTTTATTCTACTTCTTTCTATTTTTCGTTTAGTATTATACTCCATTTTGTTAAATTTACAGTAATTAAATCTTTAATATTAGGTATGTAGTTGTTTTTTTTCTTGACAATATAAAATCAAAACATTTTCTAAAAAAGTTTGTCATTTTCAAAAATTTTCAACAAAAAGAGGATGACATTATCAAATAATTTTATTGAATTGAATATAAATTTCATTTCATTTATTATTTACAATTAATATATTAAAAACTTTTAATATCAGTATAATTTTTTTTATTATTGCCATTACTTTGCGCATACTACAACAAAGAGCCTAATGTGGCTTCATTTTATTTTACAGTATACTTAAATTAACTTTCATAAATTGCCTATACTCATCAAAAAAATTATCTATCTAAGTCAAGAATCAAATTACAAGACATCTTTTAGTTTCTACAGTTCAATGCTTTTTTCTTTTTTCTTAAAACTACAGTGACAGATATGCAATGCTGCCATAGCAATTTTTTCTTACAATAATCCTATTCACACAACATCAACATAAATCAACAACACAACCCTTTTTCGATACGTTTCATCCCGCTTGGGAAAAAACCAAATAATTTTCTTCTTCAAAAAGTTTTCTAAAACTTTTCTTCTTGCATTTTTTCAACCTATAACTTTGCCTGCATTCCAATTTGACATTTCATTAACACAACGAACATTTAATAAAATATTTTTTTAAGGAGTCACGTTTTGTTTTTTTTTGCTGTTATACACAAAATTATTTAATTATAAATTTCAAAATGTTAACACACACACAAACATATTTCGCAAAATGCAACCGTCAACAAAAATATAGTAGTGGACACGTAAATCTCAAAAATCAACAACAACGCGCTATATTAGACACTGTCGCATTTGCATCTTCTTTCATTTTGTCTCTCATCCTCTTTCCCAAGAATTTATTTGTTTAAGGGGAGTGGGGAGGGAGATATTTCTGCTGCACTTGTGTTGACGTTTTAAGAGAAAGTTTAGACAAAAAATTAGTCGCCTGAGCTGTTACATTTTCACAAATATGTAGACACGACCAATAAAAAATTTATGTAGGTTAAAAATTTTTTTTTTAACGATATAAAATACACGATACATCTTAAGCAATATCTCAAATCATAATGAGATTTATACCAATGCATATTCAAATTGAGAAAAAATTGCAACTGTTAAATACAACAACGTCTAATAGTGAGAATCTGATGTGTTGACGATGACTGTTGACATCATGTATTAACCGCCTATGTCAACAATTTGACAAATGTAGGCTTAACCACTATTATCATTTTGAACTTTTCAGATTATTTGGAGTTAAAGTTTTTAAAGGTAAATCTACTTGATTTGCAATCAAAGTTTTTGAAAATAAACTCCTATATCTATGATCAGAAATAGAAAATCCTATTGAAATCAATCTGTTTTTATATGAAACTATAGTTAAAGTACCTCAAATTTAAATTTTCGGTACAAAAGTTAATACCATTTATATCTGTTTTTTTCAATGCAAATAAAAAAAAAAATTTTTTTTTTAATGTTCAAATACAATATTTATAGATTTTTATTAAACAAAATTTAAAACCAAAATAAAATTATTTTAAATTTTAATTACTTTAATATGTAATTCTTAAGAAGATTAAAAAAAAAAATAATATCAATGATATGGAGGACTTATGGCACACGAGCAGTTTTTTTTTTCTTTTTTTTTTTTTATTGAAATTGTAAGGGTGTTTCAGTGTTTGGCACAAATTCATTGCTTAATCTTATTTATTTTTATTATAATTGGTTTTTTTTTTTTTTTGTTCTTTTTTTATTGTTGTTAATAATAAAATTTTTTTGATTATTTTTTAATGAGGTCATAACAATTGATAAATTAAATTAATTTTCTTTTATATATACCAAAATCCTCCATTTTATTACAAAAAAAAAAGAGATCATGGATCATTACAGCATTTTTTTTTTTTTATTTTTATTGCAAAAATTAGTGTGCATAATTTCATAACAAAAGGGAATGAATTAATCAGCTTTGCAAATAATTTTTATATTATTGAAAAAATAAATCATTTTTGTGCCGGTTTAAATCAATTGGCTTTAATATAACAATACTTTAAATATATTTTTAATTTAAAATAAATAAATAAAAAAAAAAAAACAAATAAATGATGGATTATTAAGAAATCAATATTTTATTGGCATAGTTAACAAATTAAATGAGACAAATCATAAAATTTAATTTTTAATTAAAAAAAAAAAAAATAGAATTAACTTAATTGAAAAATATTTTATTTTTAGTTGTATCTAAGAATCAAATGTTATAGCGTCAAATGTTTAGGAACTTTAGTATTCTTGACAACACTTGAAACAACTTCTTTTCAAATGAAAATATAACTATTTTCATATGGGTCTAAGTTTATAGACTAATATAAGGATTCCTATATATCTGTTAAATTAGACATTGAAACAAAATTGTTAGTCATGAATGCAGAAATGAAATTCGTATATCTTTAATCTTAATAAAAGAAAACATCTTGTATAATACTCTACTAATAATGTTTGGGGTTATTTGTACAAAATTTTTATCTGTTTTATTTTCATTTGATGGTTGGTATAAGAACTTAAAATATAAGCAAGATGAAATAAAAGCATTTGTTATAGGACCTACCTATTTATAAAATTTAGTATTTTAAAGTATGATGTTAAAAAAAGCTTAAACTGGAAAATAAATTTTAATGGGATATACAAATATCAATGGGAGATATTAAAAGAACACTTACTTAGCGGTTAAACGTTATCTTTTCATAACATTTTCATACTTAAAGCGCACCCTTTTGATACCATTTTGTTCAGTGTTTTTGAAACTGAAAAATATAAATTTTTCTATTTTACCTCCATACTTTTGATTTGTATACTTCCTTTCACATTTCTTTCTATACATATTTTTTGATATTTTAAGCTGTTATTTTAAATACTTTAAAACTTTTCTGTAGTTCTATCATTTTTACAATTTTTTATTTTCAGAATTTTTTTTATTGTGGTCAGTAACAGAAAGTCAACGTCAAGAGATTTAAGAAGAAAAATTTTAAAAAATAAAAAATAATTTTCAAATAAATATAAAATAAACGCTTCAAAAAATTGAATTTTTTTCCAAATTTTTCACTTTATTTTTTAAAAGTTTCAAAAAAGTTTGACTCCTTCTGTCATTATAACAAAAAGTGTACAATTTATTATATTCAGAATTTTTTTTATTGTGGTCAGTAACAGAAAGTCAACGTCAAGAGATTTAAGAAGAAAAATTTTAAAAAATAAAAAATAATTTTCAAATAAATATAAAATAAACGCTTCAAAAAATTGAATTTTTTTCCAAATTTTTCAATTTATTTTTTAAAAGTTTCAAAAAAGTTTGACTCCTTCTGGCATTATAAAAAAAAGTGTAGAAGAAACTGAGTTAAAAAAAAGAGATAGAAAACATTAACATCTAACAACTGCCTTAGAATTCACTTTTTTCCATTATATATATATATATGTATTGACCTAAAAGAAGCAAGCATTGAACAAAATAAGTCAGTTCAAAAAGTTAAAAAAAAAAGTGATTACTAAATGTTTATCAACAAAAAAAAGAATAAGTGAAAAGATTTTAGAGAGCATTTGTACATATTACAGAAATAATTACCATATTTATTATGTTCTTTTTTATAATTATTTAATTTATATTTTTTAAAAGTAAACCTCAAATTTTTTTACTATTAAACTTTAAATCTTTTACCTGTTTAATGATCGTAACAAATTCGGTACTATAATGTTTTAAAAAAAAAATTCATAAAAAGAAAATTTTTTAAAAAGCATAAAACATTTAAATTTCAAGTAAAATGAGAAATACTTTTCCAATAAAAATTACTTTAAACGGAACAAAATATGATTGTTAAGCTTAAGATATGAAATTTTAATATAGATATTTATAATAGATATGTTATAAAAAGTGAAAATAAAATTAAATTCTACAAATTGTATAAATGACGTCACGCTTTCTAATTCTAATTCTGATAATGAATCTAATGAACCATGAAAATATATCAATTAACTATTTGTTTTTGGTTTTGTTTAAAAATTTTAACCTTATAACAATTGACCGAATTATTTTTAATTTTACTTATGAGTAATTGATTAAAAAAAAGCAACTTTCATTGAAAAAAAAACTATTTTTCAAATTTATACTTTTACTTAATTTCTTTAATATGAAATCAGAATTATTTTTCGGATACACTTTCAATTCTATATAAAAATATTCAATTTCGATTAATTTTACCAAAATTTTACCTATTGGGGCCTCGGTGGCCTAGTGGGTAAGAGCGTATTAAATACACTGTAAACACCGAGAGAGTGTGGGTTCGAATCCCACACACGTTGTAAGAGTTATTCCCCCTTACGACATTTACAGCCAGGCCTGAAAAGGAAAGGTTGTGTAATTTCCTGTTCATATTTATGTGGCAGAGAAATGCACTAAAAAAAAACAAAAAAAAAAAATTTCACTGCGGTTTGCCATAGAAACTTTAAACAAAGGCAAAATGAAATAAAAGTGGCTGTAAGGCTTTTCTTACAAAGTCTATATCTATTTATGTAATTAAATATTTTAAAGTAATATATCTTATGATACTTTCTTTACTTTATTTAAAAATCATTTGTGCTGAAATAATTTCACTATACATTCTATTTATTCATCCTGAAATTTACTACTCGTTAAATATCTAGTATCAACTATTGCTAGTCTTTTATTTATTTATTCTTAATAATTTATGTACTTATAGGTATGTGTAGTTAATTTTCAAAACCTAAATTCAAAAATTCAAGTAACTTTTCAATTCAATAGAGCATTTGATATAAATAGAAAATAATAATAATTCTTAAAAATTATTGCAACACCATTGAGTTCATTAAAAACTATGATTATCCAAGAAAAAAAAAAAAACAAAATACATTAACTCTAAATTAAAATTACCATTTTTAACTTTTAACAACAAAATATTCATTATAATAAAACTACAAAATAGCTTACTTTCATTTCAAACCTAGATTTTTATATTCTTTTTTTTTTTTTGTACTTTAATTTACTTTCATTCTTGTGTTAAATTCACCTTCTAACGGTGCCATAGCACATTATAATTTGTATTTTTTATTTTTTTTTTTTTGTATTTTTGATGAAAAAAACAAATTCAAGGTAGTAAAAACCTTTAGGGCATGCACTGTATTAAGGAAAATTAAATTCATATTTAAGACCACTTATTCAAAAAAAAAAAAAACAAAACAAAAATTTTAATTTTATGAAGGTGTGAATTAGGGCACTTGTATTGATTATAATCCACCAATTCTCTTTAAAATGTACAAACATACATCATAAATATTTACACCATGCATACAAATGTATATTGGTAAGGTAATATTTTTTTAAAAATTGATCTGATTAAATTCAAACAATGATTTTTCTTTTCTTTTAAGCTTTAACTCATTTTGAAAATAAAATTTTTTTCTCTTCATTTAAACAAAAGAAAAAAAAAAAGCATTGCCCAAAAGCCAATTTCTGATAAATTCTTTTGTATTTGTTATTAAAAAAAAAAACTGAAATTTTGACCTAATTTCTAATTAGTTTTATCGGTTTATTTTCATTTTGATTTCAAGGTTCACTTAAAACTCACTGGCTCTTTTTGATACAGAAAAAAACTGAATAACTAAACTCTAATAATAATATAAAACAGACAAAATATATGAAAACTTGAACCATTAAAAAAAACAACCAAACAATTTTTTTTTCCTTTTTGCTTATCTTATTTGTGTTTGCCTTTTTATTTATTTATTTTTTTTTTTTTTTTTGAAATAATTAAAAGAATTATGTTCTTTCATTGATTAGCTAATTAATTAATAAATTATCTAGATTAAACTAAACTACATATTTAGTCTAATTAAAAAAATTACTTTTTTTTCAAGTTTCTCGCTAAAGTCTTTCGATTGGTTTTAAAAAATTTTTTTTAAAATTTTGTTGGTTTTTTCTGATACCATCCTTTATAGAATTCGATGAAAAGATATTATAAATTTCTAATGATACTTTATACATAAATATATTTTTTGGAATATCATTGAAAATATTTTAAGGGTATAAAACTACTCGATTACGATATATTTATATATGTCAAACAAAATAATCGAAAATTTAACAAATTTGTTTAAATTTGCGAATTTTAAATTTTTTCTATGACAATCTTTTACAATTATTATCTTTCTTCAGATGCCAGTTGTTTTCTTTCATTTTTCCGATATAAAAGGCTAAATAATAAAAAGTGGTGCTTTTGAAGTCGAAATAATGAGAATTAACGAAATATTGTAGGAATCTTATATTATTAAAATATACGAACGTACAAAATGTTCACCTTTTAAAATGACTTAGTTTGATTTTGAATTCTATAACACCAATAAATTTCTAAAAGCATAATATTATGTAAATACATACTTATATAAAATTTGTAACTGCACTATTTTTTTTTGCTAATCACAATATTTTAAGTTTTATCTCTTTAATTCGATTTAATAAATGTAATTTATCTAGATATCTAAAACTTTTTAAACTAATAATTTTTTCGATAATAAAAAAAAAAATTTTTAATAACAAAATTTCATTTAAAAACTTGATAATTAATTTAGGAAACGCGCATGTGCTTTAAATTAAGAATAACTTTAAATTAAGAATAAACTCCTCAAAGTTTACATTTTTACAAAAATTTTATTATTTTTGCAAATTTTTTTTTTTTTTCTGTTTCCAAATAATAAAAAAAAATATAGAATTTGACCTCGATTTGAAACAGAACAAAACTGAAATTTCCGTCAAATTTGATTATTCTCAGTTTTAAATTAATTTTAACCACAGTTATTTTAAACGTAATTGAATATAATGAGAGACAAAAACAAAAATTATATAGTTTATATCTGAATTAGTATAAGAAATATATAAATTCTAATTAAAATTTATTCAAGTAATTTAAATATTTTAACTGACAATTTTTTTTTTATTTTTTTGTTAAATAAAAAAACGCATTATATATTCTTAAAGTAATTTATACCATTAATGTTACTAATCCTTAATCTTATTCATAATTACGGTAGATTTAAACTTAAAAAAATATATTTTTAAAAATTTCAAAATTGACTGACAGTAATTATCTAAACTTTGAAATTTAAAGTTAATCAGTTTAATAAATATTTATTATATATAGATGTATAAATATATATTTGCATATATTTAAATAAATATTCATAATATACATAAAAATGTACAGTGGCACTCAACAAATTGAAAAAAAAAAGATATTTTATAATTTCGATCAATAATTTCTTCCTTTCAACGTATTCATTCAACTACTAAATGATTACCATATTACCATATTATCATATTTATATTTAATTATGAAATGCAATTTAGTTTTAGTTCGAATTTCTTATGGTTGAAAATTTTGTCGTATGTGAGTCCCCAGAAGTCCCCAAAACATATTTTTTTACTGAAATACGATACAATTCCATTCATCTAAAACCCTTGTTATCCATTACACTTCGTAAACTAAAGTGATTAACCTCATTATTCATGCTGGACGAAAAGTGATGAGTAAAAATCTAACTAAAGAACTATATCTATATTTCTTTAAAATCGTCATTAAAAAAATAGAAAAGAAGCTAAAAAACTTTGATATAAGATTTTGTCTTCAACTTTCATGTTAATTACATATTAAACTGTAACATATGTTGAACATATTATTTTAACGAATGTTTATATAGAATTTTTGATACTATTACATGTTCATCGGTAAGCTATAAAGTACATGATTGCTCTATTAGCAATTTTAAAGAAGAAATTTTAAAACAATATGTACTGTTTCATATACTTAAAGTTCACGAAATTAAAAAAAAAAACAAAATAACGCAACTTGTTTAAGTCTAATTTTTTGGATATTTTAAATTTATATTTTCAAAAAGTTTTAATTAAAACTAAATAGTATTACCACAAGACAAAAAAATATTTATATACTTAATACCAAAACATTTTATTTTGATGAATTAATGGAAAAAAACATTTAACTATTACTAGAAGTTACCACTTTTGCAAATAAATAAGTTGTTAAAAAAAATTAAAATCTCTTGTTAAATTAAAATCTCTTGAAAAAAAATTAAAATTTCAATAAGTTATTGAACCACTTGTCAGTGTTACTTTTAATAATTTCAAAACAGTAATTTTATGAAATTATTACCATACAAAGTTAAATGCTACAAAAAAAAAATGTACACGCCACTGTACACGCCACTGTACATATTAATATATATGCACTGTACATTATTACACTCATTTCTACATAAATAAATGTAAGAAGTCATAAAACTTTATTTATTGCATGATACAAAAAAAAAAAACACTTTTATATTATATCGCCATTAACAATTCTGTTACTATATAGTTAATCTAATAAATTCAAATTAAATCGCATCTGCAACAGTTTTTACTTTTTTATTTTTTTTTTTTTTAATATACTTTATACTTAATTTTATTGAAACTAAACTGATTGTGTCACATATTTTGCAATTTTTATATTCTAATTTTTTTTTTTTTGTTTTTTGTTTTAAGATTTTTACCGAAATAACAGAAAAAAAACTGTCGCAATATTTAAAATACATATAAATTGAATGATACAAAAATCTAACTGCAACATTTAAGAATCGTATTACAGAAAAATATTTATTAAGAATCAATTCATATAAGATCAATTAAATGACATTAACTAAAAATAATAAAAAAAATCATAAGAAAATATTATAACTGTCACATTAAATTGTATAGTTTGAAAAATTTTTTATACAGTTATAATCTTATACAAAAGCGGTAATAACTATTTTCAAAAATTTTAATCTATAATCTAAAACTTGTTTGATTACAACATGTTTGATTCATAACTTTTTTGTTTGATAAAATAAACAAGAAATTAAATTTAAGAAAAATATATCTATACCTGCTGCATAAATACATATGTAATTATTATAAATAATTGATATTGAAATATATCTTATAAATTTGATTTATTCAATATTTAAATTTGTATATAATAGGAATTGAATGATCATTCAATAAAAAATATTTTAGATTAAAATTTTTTGATAAAAAAAATATTTTTTTTTTTACCAATTCATAAATTCAATTAATTTGAATCAAATTGTATTCAATATTGTTTTACATTTATAGAAATTTTTAATATTTTTTTTTTTTTTTATCTTATTACTATTATTATTTATTGTTACATTAAATTGATATTTTTTATTGATTTCCATGTTAGATTTTAGATTATTTTTTTTTTTTTTCACATCACAATATGCAGAATCTTTTTGGTTACTCTGGTTTTACTGAACTGCTTCAGTATTTTACTGATTAGTATTTTGAAGAAGAGTAGAAGTTTAAAAAATTTCAAAATGAAAAATGTTATTTTTTATGATTCATTATATTAAAGTTTTGATTAGTTAGTGACACTTTATTCACCATCTATTTAATAGATTTGAAAAAAAACATTATTTTAAATTTTATTACATGTGAATATCAGAAATTTTTGTAAATATTTTATGGTTCTCGAAAATAACCCCGCAAAAAATAATCCACAAAAAAAAAAACATCTGAAATAATCCCTCAAAACAAAATAATTTTTGCAAATGAAACCCCCCCCCTAAAACAACTATATTTTGGAGATCATTTCATTATTTCGATGAATGATTTAATGTCCATTGCAGAATGATAACGACAACGACTATTACCAAGCAATACAAAAAAAAAACAAATTGTCATTATCGTTCATTTTGATTTAAATTTAATTTTGTCGTTGTGGAACATAATTTTGACAAATTCCACACTGTGTAATTAAATGCGATATTTAGTTGTCAGTTTATGATTAATCAGATGTAGAGGTGGAATTTTATTGTCCAGTAAAAGTATCAAACATAATTTGAAATTTTGTGTTCAAATTATTTTTTTTATTTTATGAAACTATCTGGCAAATTATTAAAAAAAAATTTGTTAAAAAGTGTTTAAGTTTTCATTTATAATTGATTACAAAAAAAAAAAAATATTAATTGAATTAACATTTTCATTGCCAGCAAAATAGCAAAGTAATAAATATACAGGTAGCAAAGAATTATTATTAATGCTTTATCACTAACATGTCAAATATACCTGTACGTTGTGATTGTACGCCATTCAACGACAGCAACACGTATATTTTAGTTTGCGTGGACAGTTGTGCGTACTGCGTGGTCAGTTATTTTAATTTATTTATTTTAATAAATGATTAAATTAACTAAAGTTTTTATTATGGGGACTCAAGTCCTGTCTGATGAACTTTATAATTTTATATTTCAAAATTTCTGGAAAAAGCGTATAACCCTGATTTTGCAACCAACTCTAAAATATCTTCTAATTCGAGAAATTCGCATATTCAGGTATATAAATATTATGGAAAAATGGGATACCTTAATTTTGAAACTAACTCTAAAAATTTTTTCTTAGTCAGAATCTCGCATATACATATATGGAAGTAATCTGGAAAAAGAGAATATTTGCATTTTTCTAAAAAAAAGTTTTATTTAAGTTCATCTATACGCATAATATTTATTCTCATAATTTTCAAAATTTAATATGAAATTTATTGAATATTATTATTGGTGGAGTAGTGTTATAAATCATTTTGCAGTAAAATTTCCCATTCAGATTGGAAATAAGATTTTATATCTGTAATGGTCTTATTTCTGGTACGAATGTAAAATACCACCCTAAAGTTTTATGTCTCAAGTAAAAGATTTGCCTATAATATGTTTAATATGATTTGATATGATATGTATATACAAAAATCTGAATTACAAGGGATTTTATATAGTTGGTAACGAAATCAAGGTATTATCTTTTTCAGAATATTTATATATATACCCATATGAATATGCGTTACTTTAAAATTATTCTTACATTTTTATTAAATTATACATACATTCTTATTATAATTATTTTAATTGAATTAAATTTGTAGTTAATATAAATAATAACATTTTTTATTGTTCTTAATCACGAATAAAAAAAAAATTTCGATTATCACTAAGCATTATTGAATATTATAAGAAAATATTATAAATTCTTGAATAATTTTACAAAAAAAAAAAAAACGCAAAGTAACAAAAAAAATTAACAAGAAGTTTTTATCAACTATTGTAATAAATAAAATAATGTCAGCAGTACTCAGTTTTAAACAATTCTTAAAAAAAAAAAAAAAATACAACTTATGTAGATCACAAAAAAAAAACTTTGCAAATCTTTTTTTTTGTTTGTAATGCAACAGCAGGAATTTTAAAAATTACAATGCCATATAATTAAAATTATCTTTGATCATAGATAAACAAAGAATAATTTTTAATAAAACATCAGAGATCTAAGGTCAGTTAATTAAATACTTTAAATTATAAAATTCCATCGCAGTTATTCACAGTTGCATCGTTTTTTTTTTTTGTTTTTCATTTGAATGACAATATTCTAAAAAATTAAAATATTATAATCATTACTTAAGCTCAGAAGGTTACCGCATTTTTTTTTTTTTTTTTTTGGTTTTTTAAAACATTAGACAGGACAAAGAATAAATGCATAAAACTAAAGTTGATATTATAAAGTTTAAACAAAAAGCCTAAACAAATGTAAAAGCATAATGGTATTATAAACCCAACCCAACAATAAAATAAAATACTATGAACATTGAAGAGATCCTTACTTATTTAAAAAATGATTTAAGACAAGAATATAAATTGTCTGAAGTAATGAAGTGTTTGCATTGGAAATAAATCAAATTTATCTATGTGACAATACAGAAACATCTATCAAATCTATCAAAAAGATTAAAATTAAATGATTGTATTGGAAAGGAAAGACAAATATACTACTTAAAACCGCTATACTATACAAAAATTTAAGTTTAATCTTCATGAAAGTGCCAATAGCAATATCCAATGCCAATATCGAAAGAAATAAAAAACCAAATAAATTATTCAAAGAAAAGAAACAATCCGAACATCAGCATTTTGGAAAAGTCAGTTGTTCTGACTAGAACAGACGTAAAGGAACCGATCCTCATTTTTATACAATGAAATTACAACAGATATTAAAATATCTAGTTAAATCCACCACATCAAGAACGATTAACGATTGTCCTACGATCAACTCCTCAACTTTTACAATCAAATGAATTTATATTCAAAAAAACACGTATTAACATTGCTACGATCAATTAAAATCAATACAGATCACTGCGATCAGTTGAAACTCATACAGACAAACTATAAAATCTTATACAAAATTTTCTGTAACAGCTTACACAAACTCAACCATAATTGATACGCCAACAATATTAAAGTAAGCGCAATCTAGCGATGATTAATGGCTTTATTGTAGAATATTGTGCATAGCTATCACCATACCTACCTACCTACCACTTAAAGTTCAACAAAATTTTGATTTTAATATCAAAACAACATAAACGATATAAAGAATAAGAAATGGGTTATAAAAAATTTTTAACTTTTGATAAGACTTTTTTTTTTTTTTTAATCACATTCTAGTTTATGTTTGATAATATGCTCTTTATAAAATGAGAATAATCCAAGTTAAATTTAGTACAGATTGCAAATCATTTTAAATAAAAAAATTTTTCAAACTTATTTAAATTGATTTCATTTCTTTACTGGTATATCATTATACCCAATGATATAACATTTTATATCATAAATAAAAGTTAATACAGTGTTAAACCTCATAATTTAAAAATTTATTATATTGCATGTATTTTTTTTTTTTTTGGTAAATTGAAAACACATTAGTGGCACACTTAACGCTAATTAAAACCAATATTTATATAAATTTTATGGGCGATCTACGCATATATTGATTGTCTCAAATATATGATATTATAATAGCTTCGATTAGATTCTTATACATACTTCTTATAGTTGGCAATGTAACCTTTTAACATAAATAGTAAGTATGTTAGGCTCATATGGAGATCGAATTGTGAAAGTGTTTTCTTATAATTGTTCAAGTTAATTTTTTATATTATAGGTATGTATGTTTGTGTTTGTTATGTAAATAATTTTTTTTTTTTTTCTTCCTACATTACAAGACTTAATTTCATCTTCTATGTATAGTATCTATTTCACCTTGATTTACCCCATTTCATATCTCTTGAAAGATTAACTAATGAATAACTGAAGTTTGTTAGTAATTTATTTGCTACTTCTTTAATTTCGACTTCCTCTGCGGTATCTTTAAAAAGGCATGTTGTTGACTTATGGTCGGGATAATATCTTGTCACATTTTTTGTAGGTTTAAATGATTTTATCCTACCTGACCAAACTTCATTTAGTCTTCTATGTATGGTTTCATTTCACATTAATTTATCCCATTGCATATCTCTTGAAAGATTAACGAATGAATAACTGAAGTTTGTTAGTAATTTATTTGCTACTTCTTTAATTTCGACTTCCTCTGCGGTATCTTTAAAAAGGCATGTTGTTGACTTATGGTCGGGATAATATCTTGTCACATTTTTTGTAGGTTTAAATGATTTTATCCTACCTGACCAAACTTCATTTAGTCTTCTATGTATGGTTTCATTTCACATTAATTTATCCCATTGCATATCTCTTGAAAGATTAACGAATGAATATAACTTAAGTTTGCTAGTAATTTAATTACTACTCCTTCAATTTCGACTTCCCCTGCTATTCTTTAAAAAGGCATGTCGTTGACTTATGGTCGGGATAATATCTTGTCACATTTTTTGTAGGTTTAAATGATTTTATCCTACCTGACCAAACTTCATTTAGTCTTCTATGTATGGTTTCATTTCACATTAATTTATCCCATTGCATATCTCTTGAAAGATTAACGAATGAATATAACTTAAGTTTGTTAGTAATTTAATTACTACTCCTTCAATTTCGACTTCCCCTGGTATTCTTTAAAAAGGCATGTCGTTGACTTATGGTCGGGATAATATCTTGTCACATTTTTTGTAGGTTTAAATGATTTTATCCTACCTGACCAAACTTCATTTAGTCTTCTATGCATGGTTTCTTTTCACATTAATTTACCCCATTGCATATCTCTTGAAAGATTAACTAATGAAGCTTGTTAGTAATTCTTAATATTATTTGCTACCCGTTCAACTTCAACATCCTCTGCTATTCTTTAAAAAATCATGTCGTAGACTTATGGTCAGGATAATATCTTCTGACCTTTTTTTATGTTTCATTGATTTTAATGGTTTTAATCAAATTTATTCTTGAAATCAACTTTCCAACTATAGATAGTCCAATTAGTTCTTTTTTGAAAGTATATTTTTTTATAAATAAACAAAAATAATTAATAACTAAAATTATTAATTTATATCTCCCTCCGTCCCATTTAGATAGCATTAAATACTATTTTACTATTTCCATAGTAAATATAATTTATATTATGAAATATTTTGATTTTTATTTAATTTATCCATTAACAAAAAAAAAACTAAAATAATAAAATAATAAAAAAAAAAAAAATTCTAATTAAGTTGTTGATCAATTGGGTTTCTTTTTTGTCATTCTTAGCACCATTTTCTTATACCATGATCACCGCAACTTTGTTTTTTAATAAATATAAAAATTGTTAAATTTAAATTGAATTACATAAATTTAAAGAATTGCTATTTCTAAAAGACCAAATGCAATTCTTAAAAAAAAAACATTTTAGAATTTTATAATGACATCTCAATTACTGAATAATTTTTGCAACAACAGAATAGGCAAACTATGGTTCGTTAACACTAATATAACTTTTAAATAATTTAATTAGTTTTTCGATTATTTTTTAAATAAAATCAAGAATGATTTAGTTTAGTTTTAACATCTTAGTAAAGTTTTTTAGCAATCAAAAATTAAAAATATTGGAGGTTTTATAAACCTGTCTTAAGACTGACAGGTTTCACAGATCTTTCACAGATTTTTATCTTTCATTTAGAAACCTCATATAATTGGAGTTTAAAAAATTTAGAATTTCATAACACATAAAAATAAAGGAAACAGAAAAAAAAAAAAACCTTAAAATATTTTTGGCAAAAATCTTTCTAGAAGTTCTTGACACTAAGAAATTCTGGGCAATTTTGCAATGATTTGCCAACATAGTATAGCCAGATTTTATAAATAAGTAAAAAAAAAACTCTGAAAAACTAGAATATTTTTTTCCGGGTCATTTAGGCATCGTCTAAGTCACATTATTCATATTAAACTATAAGTTTCAGGTTTGTGGATCATTTTTACTGGGTGCCTCGCTGAACTCGATCATTAACCTGTTAATCAATCAGCTGTATAAGACACTCATATTTTTTATTTGATAGACTATTTCAATTTAAATTACTACTATTCACGCGACCGATGTTTCACTTGATTCACTTGATGATTTGACTGGCTTTTGAACGAGAGATTTTTCGAATCGAGACTTAAATGCAAAATAAACAGAATATAGATGCATCGAATTTGTCAAATTGCTCTTTTCACAAGTTATCTTAAATTATAACTGACAATAATTATTTGGAAAAATACCTGCAAATAAAGTGAATTTTTTTTCAAAAATGGTGGATAGACAAATAGTCACAACCACTAAAGAAGTATTACTTTACTTATTTTCATATGTAAAAGTTTTTCAATTTCTGCCTTAAAGTATACTAACTATAGTTATCATAAATGTATATTAAATGATCAGTCAAATAATCTCTTGCAGAGTTCTTAAGAATTTTTAAATTATTCATATTTTCAATTATGTTACATTTCATTTTCCAACAAGTCGGTGGGTAGATAATGGATATTATAAAAACATATTTTTATAATATATATATAACCAACATCAGTTAATATTAAAATGAAATACTATACCAAAGTAAAATTAAATAAACCTATTTTATACATTATATTTACATACATATATATTAATTGAGTTACAAATTAATTATTGGTAGGTAGTGCGGTATCACAACAGGAGTCTTAAATGTTTTAAATAAAAAACAAAAAACTAAAATAAAATATTCCTATTGTGAACTTATAAGATATTTAGATTAAGTATATTTAGGTTTTTTTTTTATATTTTGTTTCTTTTTTTTTTAGTTTCAATTGTATTCTTAAATCATTGTTTTATTTGATTTATTATTTTCTTTCACTACAATCTACAATCATTAATAGAACTTTCAAGGATAATCAATATGTGGTTTTAAAGATCAGCAAAGTATAAAGAAAATTAAAAATATAGAATAATATTGTATTGAAATATTATTTGATTGTGATTAAAAACAACTTTATCTTCATTCATTCCAAAGGACTTGCATAGAAGAATAAGACTTTTATAAAGCACTTGTATAGTGAGTGTTCTATTACTTCCCATCGTTTTAAATCTCATTTCAAACTTTTTCGGATTCTTGGATTTTATTTATAAGAGACCGTTTTTATATGTTTTTCCAATCAAGCACTTGAATGTAAATTTCTAATTTTTTACTTCTAAGAGTGTGGCATAATCGAGTTCTTCTAATTAATGTACTGGGAAGATGCAGTAAATACCTCTTTTCAAACCATTTACCTCTTTTCAAACCATTAACAGCTTTGCTTAAAATAATAAAATCAGAAATAAGATTGAAGAAAGTAAGTAGCTTTATTTGACTATGGTTTTTGTGCCAAACGGATTGGATAGAAAACTGCTGTGCAACACTTTTCATTTAAATCCATCGTATTGTGCCCGTTTTGTTTGTTTAAAAGTTTCCAGTACACTTTTGTTTTTTAACAACTTTGCACAGATATGCATTTTCTAAGACTTTACGATAATCAACAAATATGAGTTGTAAAGACGCCCTCACATATTTATTTATCTATAATAATTCCAAGGACTTGTTTATTTGATCTTATATAACTTGTTATTACGAAATCCAGATTTTTGTTTTCTTAAAGTAGAATCCATTTTTTTTTTAAACACAGTTAATAATCACGTTTGAGGAGTCATTATAGTTATAATTGACAGTGAAATAATCTCTCTATAATATTGACAAAGAGACAAATTTCTTGTTTTTTTTTGACTTTTTTATCGGTATTCCTTAGGTTTTTCAGTGAACACATGTTTTTGAAATTTGGGATTTGTTTTCAGTATTTTTAGGTTGATGGTTTGCAATTTATTGTACTCAGCCTTCCTTCAGGTGAACAACCTGACTAACATTTAGATGATTTGACGCTATAGCTAAATAGTTGATTTTAAATTTATTATTTCAGTAAAATATTGTTGTAACTTTTAAGTTGCTCTTCCATTTTGTACTCATGTATTTGACATCTATGCTCTTAACTGAACGATTTAAATTTGTCTTTCACTCTCTGATTTTTCTGCTACTGTTCTCTCTCTATCATTTTTCTGTCTCAGTTATATAAATTGTTAACCTCTATTTTTCTGATAATTTATAAACTCTATCTTATCTTTTCTGTTCATAAGCTTATAACGTTTTTTTATTTGCTCTTTTTTAAAAATGAATTTACTTTTCAAACTTTATGGATTAAAACGTTATCAGAATATTTCTTTTGCAACATTTTTTTTCATTGATTAATATATTACAGTTTGCTCTAAAGCATAGTATTTAGATTATATCTCAGCTCAAAAAAATGTAATTTTATATGGGATTTTTAGTCAAAAATTTTTCTCGGCAAAAATTTTTTAATAAATTTTTTGAATTTTTTCTCATGAAATACGCAGCTTAGTACGCCAAGAAATATATATAGTTCAAGGTACAAAGCGAGAAAAAATATGATTTTTTCCCAATATTTTTCTAGTAGAAAATAGAAAAATTTTAATTTTTCCCATATCTATTAAAAAATATTTTGAAATTCAGTTTTTTTTTTACAATAAAATTATTTATTTACGTTTTTAAAATTAAATTTTATTTCAAAACAAACAATTGTTTACAAAATTTAATATTATTGGTTATGACAAAAAAAAATTTCTATCTGTAAAGTTTTTCTTCAAACTGTCAAAATTTTATATAACCGGAAAAATTTTCATATTTTTCATCTTTTTTCTTTAAGCTGATAGATATAACCTGAATATTATAGCTTTAATCTTGCATTTTTTATACCATTATTATAATCATGATTCTAATCAAGTATTTTATAACGAAAACCGTAGATTATAAAACCTAGCAATTTGTTCAAATTAAAGATTTATGAAATTTAACAAAACCCAGCTAAACTCAAATATTAACTTTGTATGAGTAATTATCATATGATTTTTATGAGTATTATCATATGATATTTTACAATGTTTCTGAAAAGTTGTTATTCTTATTTAACTCATTTAATTTCCATAAGATATAATTGACACATACACTATGACCATAAAAAGTATAATAAAATATGTCATATATCCCTAACAACTATTTAATTTTTATTGAGTAGTTTGTTATTAATCTAGAACATAAACTGAAATATTAAATGACAATACGGAAGAAATTCCAATATATAAGCCAACACCTTAAAATTCTAATCTTATAATAATACATATATTATTAATTTTTTTTTTATTATTTTTATATACTATTGTATAAACAATATTGATTCATGTTTTTTTTTTTGTTTTTTTAATAAAATAATTAATTTTTTTTTTTTTTTTTTTTTTAGGTAAGTTTCAATTGACTGAAAAAAAGTAAACCGTAAAAATATTCAAATAAAATAAAATTATCTAGGTGAGTTTTTTAATCCTATGTCAATAGGTGTCAAGCAAATAAAACCACCTTTTCTGGACAAATAATCACACTTAACAGAACAGTCATATCAAGACAATGTCAAACAATACATAAAAAATTGTCATTCAAAAAATATAATTTTTTATTTTCAGAATAATACCGATTTTTTTTTTTTTTGTTTTTTTTTATTTTTTTTTTTTTTATTTTGTTATATCGATTTATTTTTTATGAACAAAAATAAAAATAAAGGATTTGATTTTAATGTTAAAGAATTAAAAATTTACGATAACTTAAATTAAAATAATCAATAAAAACAGATGTAAATTCAACCCACATTTATTTACAGAAATATCGTAAATTCTAAAATTTATTACAAACAATTAAAAAAAAAAATTACAAGTATTTTCTTTAGAATCGATTCAAATGAATAAATAAATTCGATTTGTATAACAATTATGTATTTGTCATTTAATATCTGTCAAAATGTGTAAAGGAGTGGAGGTTCTGTTATTTTAATTGTTATTATTATATATAGATAGTATTAAAAAAAAGAAATCTATCTACTTGACAAATTAATGAAAAATGATAGATTTAAAAATTTAATACTTGTATAATTTAAAATATTTTTCTTTTAATAAAATAAAAAGAATAAAATATGAATTCATATTAGATCAATAATCGTATTTATGTTACCTATGTTAAAAAACATAACTTATAGGTTAGGTTAAGTTATAGAGCAATCCTTTAAAATTAATTGAGACTGAGAATGCCAATAGCGATATCAAACTTTGGCATTTCCTATTCTTTAATTGGAATGATTTGTCCAGTGGAGAATCAGTGTATAACTTGTCTAATGTGTAACTTGTCCTTTAAGATATTTGACTATAATTATCTATACAGTATATCGGATAAAGATAGATAAGATCATTTCACTTATAGTATTTATATTAACTTATATTATCGAGTTCTTTGCAATGACAGTAAATATTTGTAGTTCTTAAACGTACATTTTAAAATGATTTTAGTTTTTCTATAAGTATAACAAAATCCATAATATATTTTATGAAATAAAAAGTTAATTAAAACAAATTTATATTTGTTTCGAAAATATGAGAATAATAAAAACAAATTATATAAAAATGAGAAATAGTATATTAGTTGACAGCATTAATTCTACGATACCAGTACGAACATAAATCATCCTGTTACCATAAAATTTAATGATATTTTACAAAATTTCAGATATCTCACTTATTGTTAAATATTAAGAGTTAAACTATACTTAAATTAATAGTTACGTACTTATGTAAGTTTTGGAGTAGTATGACAAATACTCGAAGTTGCTGCTCTACTCTAACAAAATTTTACAGCAGTCGTTGGCATGAAATATAACTTCTTTTCAGATAATTTTAAATATCCATCTCATATATAGACACTAAGTTATGCTCATATAAAAAAAAGAATTTGTATGGCAGCTACTTGAACCTGCTGCTTATTACCAACAAAGAAGTCTTAACTGGCTTAAAACTTACCTTCTTTTGACAAAAATTCAGATACCTAACTTTAATAGACTTTGAGTCTAAGAAAAAAGATGTATATCATATCAGCTATTCGAACCAGCCGGACCGACTCCGTTGAATTTCAATAGCAAACTAACAATTTTGCAAAGGCAAAGTCGTGAAAATTTCAAAATTCTAGCTGCTTTGGTTTTTTATTTCGATAATATCTGTAATTTTTAGAAGGGGTTAACTTTATAAAGTACCCAAGGGCCAAGGCAAGTGCTTATTTATGTTCTTATTTTTGAAATCTTGACGTGATTAATCAGCCCAAGCTTAGACTTTATATTAGGATTCTTAAATTTTTAATTTTCAATTACTGTATGTTATGTGCCACTTCATAGAAAATTAATTTTCCAAAACATTGTTTATTTATTGTATAGATGAGAAGTATTGCAGTATACGGCAATTAGAATCAGTATGTAAGCAAAAAATATAAAGGATAATTATCTATTAATAATTTCTATTTTGGTATTTTTATCAGCATAGCTGCAATTCTTTTTAGTTATTTTATTACTTACTTCAATTTTCAGCTCGTGCAATATTGAAACGAGATGCTAAATATTAAAATATATTGTTTTTTTTCTGATATATAGATGTCGCAAATCTCATCGACATGTCGCAAATCTAATTAAAGTGATTTGCGCATCCCGCTTTTAAAATTTTCTATAAATTAAAACTTCATATTGTACATTTTCATTCATAATAAAGAAAAAAAATGTTTGTTTATCCTTTTTAGAGTGCATTTAATAAAACATTAACAGAGCCTTGGTGGCCTAGTGGGTAAGAAGGTATAAAATACGCTATAAACACCGAAGGAGTGTGGGTTCGAATCCCACACACGTCATAAGAGTTATTCCCCCTTACGATATTTACAGCCACGCCTGAATACGAAAGGCTGTGTAATTTCCTGTCCACATTTATGTGGCAGTGAAATGCATTAAAAAATAAAAAATAAATAAACATTAACCTCTAAACATTTTTTAAACGCACATTGGCTCAATGGCCACATCCGGGAGGAAATGAGCCCATCATTTTCTTAGCTTTTGTAAATCTAAAATCTTTTAAATGCGTTTTCATATTAACTGGGTTAATTACATTTAAAGACTTTAAAACAATACTTACAAGATATTTAATTGTCAAATTAATGTTAAAACTATGATAATTAACAGATTGTATTGCATTTCGATTAACAAGTCATTTAATTATCTTTAAAAAACTTTTCAAGGAAATTTTTTTTTAAATAACATCAGATCATAACTCCATTTTTCAAATTAAGTTTTTATTCTTCTAATCCATTCGAATTTTAATATAATTAGAAAAATCTTATTAGTTAGTCATTTATCTGTACTTTATCATAAATCGTGTGTTTTAAGTTATTTTGACGCACCCACTACACTTGTTTAAATTTTAATTAACTTGTATGTATTTAAATTTTTTTTTTTTTGTTTTGACATATAATTTATTTTGTAAATAAATAATTAGATAAGTGAACATAATTTTAAAAATTCACGATTCTTTTTTCCCAAATTAATTTTCTAAAAAACGTAAGCCATGAATTTCAAGATGTTCTATAATTTTTAATTTTTTTTTTTTTGTTTTTTGTTTGGTATTAGAGAGAAAAAATTTTTAAATAAATCATGTTTATATCATTAAACAATTTTCATGTCATTAAATTGTTTTTTTCTGCCAAAAATTGCGCAAAATATCCAAATAGAATAACGAGAAATAATATTGTAAGAAATTATCATATCAACCCATATTTATTTGTTGATGATTACCAGAATGATTACCAACTTAACAAAAATTTGTTTTAGGATTTTAAGGCCAAATCCGGTTAATGTATTGCAACCAAATTTATTAGGTATACGCCTAAAACTAAAAAGAACATCTGTGCTGTATCTACGCTGTAATTTTAAACTCAATCAGTCAACCCGTTTAGGCAGGACAACGAAAAAACAAGAAAACTTTAACATGGTCTCGGACAGCAATGGGTTAATGAACCGCAACGCAATATAGCCTATAACTCCTTCCAGGCTCATATAAAATTGTTACTGTTAAATTTTCTTGCAATCAAACCGGTGGTTTTCACGTGAATCTGAAACAAAACAAATAAACACACTTTTTATGTTAGATTATACAAGCTGTGGGGGCCTCGGTGGCCTAGTGGGTAAGAACGTATAAAATACGCTGTAAACACTGAGAGAGTGTGGGTTTGAATCTCACACACGTCGTTGGAGTTATTCCCCCTTACGACATTTACAGCCACGCCTGAACAGGAAAGGCTGTGTAATTTCCTGTGCACATTTATTTGTCAGAGAAATGCAATTAAAAAAAAAAATTATACCAGTTAACCGTTTATGTTTTTATGTTTTACGCCTAGATTAATAAAAAATTAAGGAAGTTTATTCTTTACAAAATTCTAATAAAAAGTTTTTTTTATTTATTCTTATATTCTTTATTTTGAGCTACTTAACTAAATTTGGTCTATTTTTGAAAAATACGCTTGGTTATTTGAACAACGCGATCATTATTTAAATTTTATTATAGATAAACCGTTTCTTCCAAAATATTTTTTAGCTTTTGGTTTATTTTACAGTTTTACAAAATTAATATTTTTATCCTTACGAAATCTAATAGGAAATGTTATGTCATTCATTTTACCCTTTCACATTTACGCTTGCTAAAAGACGGGACTGAATAGTGTGAAAATAGCTTAAATTTCATTATTTTAAGCACAATTATCACGAACGTGAATCAACTCAACTAAAGTAATTTTAATTATTAAAATAAATTTAATCAATTTAAAGAAGAACATAATTATAGCTGTATTAAGTCAAACTTATATCATTTTACATTACATACTACATTTTTAGAGCTCATCTAATTTTCTGTACTATAGAAATTGTACGACAAATCAAACCACAAATAGCAAAAAAAAAAAAAAAACAATACCACAATATATACCTTGGACTAAAAATCTGTGAAAAAAAAAAAAAATAACTCATTAACATTAATAGTAATGTTGTGTGATATGTAATGTATTATGATTTTTCAAAAAAAATAGTATTGAAAAAACAGAAAAGCATTGTCAAAACCAATCTACGACAAAAAAAAACAAAGTTTCTTTTGAATGCACAATCGCACAATTAAAAAAAGTCACTTTTTTTTTTTATTATTAAATCTTCTTTGACATTTTGAATCATTTCTATGGCAAAGTGTTTTACCTACAAATAATATGTTCACATTTAAATATAAGTTTATAACACTGCAGCTTAATTTTCTTTAATTTTTTTTTTTAATTACTTTTCTCATACTTTTAAAAGTTAATTACGAAAAACAAAAAGGTCGACAATTTAGCGTAAAATTTACAAAATTTATAACAATAGTAAAAAGCTAAAATTTAGACATTTGAAATTTAAAATAAATGTCAAATGTCAAATTTTTTCAACTTACTTACTTGAACATTTTGACATTTATAAATCATCCAAGTTACCAAAAACTAAACTAAGATTAAAATTCAATAAAAACATACTTAGTTGCAACAATCATGGTTTTTCTATAATGTTTGACGAAAAGATGATGATCTTAACAAGCACATTTCCAAAAAAAAAATTGAAAAAATGTGTCTATTAGTTTCACTCTGTCCATCCGTCTGTCCGTCTGTCAATCTGTTTACAAAACTTCTACACCGTTAAAGATAGAGAAAAAAAAAATGTTAACCATGGGTATGTCTCATAAAAAAATTAATGTTGTAGAATAACTTTTCCATGTAGCCCCATCCACTACGGAGCTACAACCCCTTAAACTTTGAAAAAGCTCTAATTTTAAATACGTTTATCTCATGTTCTACTTAACATTTTTTCAATCTGAAAACACCATTTGACCAGAATTTTTATTTTGAAACTATTACAAGTTTTTTAAACTTAGTATTTAAATTAACCGTTATGTGAAAACCAAATTTTGCATGATTTTTCTGTATTTATAAATCCGGCACGCTTTTAGATAGGAATTTGAAATTTTAATGTAAGAAAGAACTTTTGGAATTAGTATAAGTTTCCTCAGAAAATTTTTTAGACCACCCCTATTTATGAGCTATTAGGGTTCAAAAATTTAAAATTAGCTATTTTTAAGCATCTACACATTTTTCTTCGGCAAGAAAAAAAAATTAAAGCTCCAATAAAATACTTTTACGTATATTAACGGTTTCTTTTAGTTGTATAGCGTTCCAGAGTTGCAGGCGCTCAAAATTTCAAAAAAGGCCTATTTTCATATTTTTTATCTTATTTTATGAAATTTTCAAACTAAGAGCCACTGTTCTAAACAGTTTGTATTATCTTTTGGAAATATGGGATTTTAAAAACCGTTGGTTTACATTTTGCCTTGTTTAATCTATTTTTCTTGATGCATTTCCTAATTCATAAATAAAAAAAAAATCCTGTATCTCATTAATTATTATCAGATTACGAAAGTTAAATGATTATAATAATATTATCTGAATTTCTCAAAATTCTTTTTCAATCCATAATTTTATTTTTTAGGATAAAAGTTTAATATTAAAATTAGTTTTATATTAAAATAATTTAATTTTAAACTTAGTTTTTTTTTTACGTATCAAGAAAGCTTAGAAAGGATCTTTCTTAAGATCTGTCAGATTATCTTAGAATGCTGTAATACAAAATTTCTTAGTTTAAACGATATGATAAAAAATACAAAGATTAAAATTAAACTTTTAAGGGGTATTTGATTAACCCCTTTTTAAAACCTTAAAGGCAATTTGAAACGTCTTAGTCATATTGTCATCCGGAATCTGCACTATAACGGAAAATGTTTATTCATACCCAAGCATATTTGTGCACTACTTTAATGTAAATTGGACGTAAAAACTAACGAAAAGTATAGCCAAGTTCTGTAAGGAAAGATGAAAATATTAAAATTAATACAATATCGATTGTTATTTTGGCACATTTCGAAAACAGTATAAATACATATATTCTCATAAAAAAATCTTCCTCTTATATACAATATAGCAATGTGTTTGATTACTGAACTGTTGAACTGAGCTGCTAAATAAATAATTGTAATTATAAATAAAACAACTACATCAGCTATTGTAAATTTATTTTAAATTCGTTTAATAGTCAATAATAAGTAATAACCAACCATTTACATTAATCATTGATATTTTTTACTGATAAATAATCACCTTTCACCATGTTTAATTAAAAAAAAAAAAAAACATAGGAATCTATAATTAATTTTATGGAAATTTAAGATTTTATCTCTTACCGTTTAATTTCCAAATGATTTTTTCTTTAATTTTTCTAAATAATTAAAAAAAAAAACATGGAAAAAAATCGACAATCGAAAAATATAACAACACTTCAATCAATTCAACTTCTGTTATATGAAACAAAAAAACAAAAAAACACCCATAAATTGCACGCATTTTTTTTTTCTTATATTTCAGTGTTTCAAATGAATAAATTTTTTTTGACATCTTAACTAATAACACCCCATTTAATTTCACTTTGATTATTTTAGCACCACAAAAATAAAAATAAAAAAAAAAATTAAAAAAAGAATATGTTAACCCATATTTTTTCATCAGTTCCAATTAATTCAGAAAATATTTGCAAGTTAAATATTATAGAAAATGACTATAATATGTTTCATTTATTGCATGATAACATTTTTTTTTTTCACAAATATTTATACAAATAAATATATATTATAATTATATATATACATACATATATGAATTTATATAAGAAAATAGAACCTACTCTGTTAATATCCTAACAACTGTATTCATATACCAAATTTTCAAATAAAGAGAATATTTTTTGGTCTAAAAACGCAAATATTATTCTTGTTGTCTTTTCTTTCATGTTCTAATTTTTTTTTTTTTTTTGAAGTAATAAATTTACAAAAAAAAATACTTAAGTCGACCAAAAAGTTTTGCCCTTTTTTTAATTTTTTAGATTAAATTATAAAAATTTAGGTATGAGTGCTAAGTAAAGGTGGTTTAATATTGATACTTTTCAATATCTGCATTTTTTTTTTTTTTTTGCGAGAGTAGGTGGGAATTATCAAAAGACAATATAGAGGAGTGAAAACGAGCACGAGTTCTCTATGAGTATGTGGGACATTAACCTACTAAACCCCACCTACCTTTTTTGATAATTGCATGTACTGACTAGCCATAGGAATTTGAGTTAGGAAAGGAAAATGAAAATTAGAATTTATTTAAACTTTTTCTTCCAATACCATAGAGTCATAGACTATCTAATAAAAATATTAACTCAATTTTTCAAAAAATATTGTAAAATTATTCGATTCTAATGTTTGTTAGCTAGTGGCGTGATTCTTTTCACAGATTTTTCAATTCATTTTTCATTAGTTTTTAAAATAGTTTACTAGTTCATTCATATAATTTTGTTGAACCGATATTGAAAACGCTTTTCTTAAATAAAATTTAATTTTTTTCTATCTTTATCTGATACAATTTTAGTTTTAAAAATCATTTTCAAGATATGTTAATTAAATTAAAAATTGATTGTGAAGGTTATTCCGACATCCTAAGTTTTTGTTTAATACATTTTCCAAAAAAACTTTAAAAAATTTGCTTATTATTTTCACTCTATTCTTTTACTGGTCTGTTTACTTTTGTTAAAGGTTATTTTGAATTGTATTTCAAAAGATTTAACAGAGATTTAGATAATTCATTTCATTGCATTTTTCAACATAACATTATTATTATATTACACACATATTTTCTTAAGGGTGATCTTTTTAGATAGATAGAACTTTAAATCGAAATAAAAGACATATATATATATGTATATAAATTAAATTGAATCTACATTACATGTGATGTGTCCACCACGATGTTCAAGCTCTAATCATATTCGATTAGTCCAACTTTGAATCGGTTTTTCAATCAATTGAGATCTTATTTCTAAATTATCACGATGTTGATTTTTAAAACGTCAATTTATTGATGATTTTTAAAGTATAAACTAGTGACTTGAATTGCCCCATAGAAAATAATCAAATAGCTTTAAATCACAACACTTGGAAACGCTTTTTATAAATTAATTGTTTATATCGCTATATGACATAATTTTGCTGAAATCAAAATTTCCCCAGATCGATCTCAAAGAAATGTGAAAGGAAATAATAATTTAAATCATCATATACCTTCCATCTGATCAAACTTTATATTTTACGACTTTATATGTAGGTATTTTGTTCGGACAGGCTTTTACTCTGCTATAAGCCAATTATAATATTTCATCTAATCTATAATAAAGCTTTTTTTTTAGGAACTTATCGCCCTCCTATATATATTTTTTTATTTTAAATTTACCGTTCTTGATACATAATTTATTTTATAAATGTCAAAACTTTCCAATAGATCTAATGACAAATATTTTTAAAATTTATTACCTACAAATATTATTTCACACCTAATTTACAATAATAATAAAAATATACCATGTATCGTGCTACTGTAATTAAGGACTGATTTATTTTTTATATTTGGAATTTAATTTATTTATTTTTTTTTCGGTACAATTCTTTTTCAATTTTTTTGCAACAATTTTTCATATACATACATATATGTATGTTTTGTATTTTAATTTTTTGTTCTTGTTTTAATTTAAGATTTGTTAGTTTTGTTTTTTTTTTTTCAAATTTACCGCCACAACATATAAAATAAACAAACAATTACAGAAATCAACAAACAGACTTCTATTTATGGCTACATACTGATACACATGCAAAAATATGTAGTAGCAAAGCGATTTATTTAGGTATGGATTTGTCAAAAATTTCATAAAAAAAAAAAAATAACAACAACAACAAACAAAAAACAGAATAGCGACAAAAAAAGTGGTGAAAATATAATCACCTTTCTGTGGTATGACATGCAGCATATTACATGCATTTTTTTTTGTTACGGTTATTTTTTTTTTTTTTTGTTACGGTTTATGTTTATGTTATTTAATTTTTTTAAATTTTTTTTTTTTATATTTTTATTAACTACAATTTGATTTGAAGATCATGAAAATTGAAAATATAATTAAAATAGATAATAAAATTTTTATACATATGTACCTATATTTGTACCTGCAACTAATAAGATAACTAATAATAACTAACTAATAAATTCGTGCAATTGTACGTCGATTGAAATACAATTAGAAAATGTTTTTTTTTTTTTTTGAACCGGTAACAATTCTTTAAGTGTAAAAATAGAAAATTTTCTATTAGTCCTCTTGAATTTTAAAATCCAATCTGTATCCAATAGACTCGATAAGAACTGAACATTATTTCAAAGTTGTTAAGAACAAATAAAAATTAAATATATAATCAATATATCAATCAGTATATCAAAAGACTTTATGACTCTTGAACTGTTTTTTTGTTTGCTTTTTTAGAAAATTTTTTATTTAGTTAACGATTATGGAACGTTATTTTTAAAAGTTACAAAAAAAAAATTTTCAGAATAGAAATATCTTTTAAGAAACAGCTGAACAGCAATTTTTCTATTCATTTTATAGATTTTTTTTCAATATTTGAGAAAAATATATTTCCGACAATATAATTCTCTAATTTAATTCGACTTTAATTTCATATCAGAATAGTTTATTTATGGCCACTTATTGGATAATTTCCGCATTTTAAATTCTAATATACTAATAATAACATAATATTAGTTTTTGAACTCGTTGGCGAATTTAACTAATGATAAATAAATTTATCTAAACAAATATACAAAACAAAACAATGAAATTTTAACAAAAAGAAATTTAGTACGTTCTTATATCAAATCATCTTATATCAAACATACGATAAAAGTTTAATAATTGACTACATACATATATTATAAAAAGAGTGAATGTAACACTAAATCGATGCAACCGACTTATTAATACCATACTCGTGAAAAATTCAAATTAAATTAAAAATCCATAAGATAAAAAAACATAAACGCTTTTACAGCCCTTTTACATAATTTCAAGTTTCTATCTTTATTATATATTATAAGATATATTTGTTAGACATTGGCAGGTGTGTGTGAGGTATCCGAACCGCCACTCCAATTCATCTCAAATTTCAGGGACATAGAGAAAACATTACAGAATACCCTAGTATTAATTTCAGAGATTCTATCTTATTGCTTTTGAAGCTATGCTCATACCCTAGTATTAATTTCAGAGATTCTATCTTATTGCTTTTGAAGCTATGCTCGTTTACTCTTTGGCTAGTTCGGAAGCTTCGAAAATCTGAACCCATGGTCCAAATCATCTCAAATATCAGTTTTCAATTTTAAAGGAAAAGAAACAATATACAGAACCCACTTGTACCAAAAATAAAGTTATATCTTAATTGGTTTTGGTTCCGAAATGGGTCAAAATTCGAACCCATGGTTCACATCCTCTCAAATTTTCCCAAATGCAATCCCCGCCTTACTTTCGTGATTATAAGATAGCTTATATAAGATAGCTTTATTAGTTCTTGAGTTATCGTGCGAACGGACAAACAGATGAAAGGATGGACACACATTGTCAAATCGACTCAAGAAGTGACACTGATTAAAAATATATATACATGTCCATATCTAACTGACTTCCTTTTGGTGGTTAAAAACCAAAGTTAATATATACCCTATACTTTAGGTGTATAATACCAATAATTGAACAAAATATGGTGAAAAAGTTACACAAAAATATGTGAAAGAAATAGGCATATAAAAATAAAAATTTAATCATAATTAGGAAAATTATATAGTAAAAAATTGAATTAACATTCAAAACTTAAATAAAAGTTCATAATATCAATTGAATTTTTTAAATATTTCATATATTAATTAAAATTATTCATTTAGCAGATTTATTATAAAATTCTTTTAAATAACACAACTTACAATATTGTAAAATTGAACTATAAATGTAAGTACATACATATATAGTTCGTAATGAATAATGATCATTACTTTATTAACACGGCGCTACCAACTTAATATCGGACACTTTAAATAAAATCAATCGAACGTACATATGTTGTTTATTGAGTGTTTTTGTTTAATTTTTATTTGTCATTTTCTGATTAATTTTACATTACGAAATCCTTTAAAAATCTGAAAAGAAAAATTAAAAAAGAAATATAAAAAATAGTATAGTGCAGGAACAAAAAAAAAGAAGAAAAATGATAAAAAAAACATTTTCTGTCCTACTCCATTAAAAAAATTAACAGAGTATCCTAAAAATCAAATGCTCAACAGGTGTATGGTTAAGTCAATTTTAATTTAAATTTGGTTTTATCGTTTTTTATAGATTTAATTCTGTAATTAAAAGTTAAGCTTTAAAATAACTTTTTAATTTTTATTTTTGTTAATTTTTTGAAATTTTGTTATTAAAAAATCACGAATTTTATGTTCCTTGACTTGTTTGTTTGTTTTTTGTTTCTTTTTTATATTTCATTAATTTATTTATAAACAATATTTCAATGCAACATGAAACATAATTTTGTATTTTTTTTTTTTTGTTTGCAAAAATGAAAATCGATGCCGCCACTACTGAATGTCATACAATCTTTTTTTTGTATTTGGTGTTTTTTTTTTTTTTTTTTTTGAAAATTTTTGTATTGAATTTATTTTATTCTTTTTAAATTGAAAACAAAAATTAAATTAACTTTTCACATTAAATTTTATGCTAAGGACAATCTTATAAAATTAAATATATTTCGAAAAATTTTTATTTTATAAACTTAATATTAACAATTAACAATTTTTCAATTTTTTTTGAAGAACGGTAATTCCTCTTTCTAATATTTTAATTAATACCGTGCTGAAGAAAGGATATTTATTAAAAAAACATTTTGATATTTTTATAACAAAGAAACTATACGCCACTTTATCTTTCACAGTTGAGATTCAGAAGCGTAAAAGTAGATTAAGAAAACTATCTTCTTGAATAGTACTATTTTCTTATTAATGAATACGCTTGATCAATAAATATATTTTTCCTTGCAGAATCTATTTCTACAGATCAAAAGCCTGTATTTCTTTTGGCTGTATTTCATTTGCCTGTATTTCACTTGCCTGTATTTCATTTGCCTGCATTTTATATTATACAAAAATATATTATATAAATATTCTGTAAAAGCCGTGAATTAACTAAAGTCCCTCCTAATTCAGATTCTCACATATACATATATATAAATATTCTGGAAAAAGCGTAAAGCTTTTGAATGCAACTCTAAAATTTCTCCTAATTTAGAATCAAATACAGGCATATGACACGCTCCCGATTTCTACATAATAATAATTTAATTTTAATTTTAAAATTTTGAAATTTTCTGTGTTTCTTTTTATCATTTTTGAGACAAAAAATAAAAGCTAACCATATGGCTTACAAAATTCCATACTATAAATGATCTCATTAATTACATTTGCTTCGAAAATTTCATTGAAAATATTACCAATATTTTCCACTCATTAACGATGCATTTACTCAACTAACACGCATCACATACGTATATATGATTAAAATCATAGATCTCAAAGAAATTAACTTTTAACTTCAATAATTCGAAAATTGAAAAATATTGGGTCGAATGCATAAAACTTAAGCATGAACTCAAATTTTCCTTTTTTAAACAACAACTACACTTCAACGGTACGCTTTGTTTGAAGAAGTAAGATTTGAGTTTAACCTCATTTTATGCATTTGGGTGATTAACTCATAAGATATATTGGTATTCGTTTTAATTTCATACTGCTCTTAATTTTTTTTACTCTCCCGTTTATACCAAAATTCACTTCTACTCCCATTTACCCATGTTATAACTTTAACATTCGATCGTAATAGATATTTTCTATAAAACATATTATTGAATCTTATGGATCACCCCAGAAACTTTTAAAAATCTAAAACTATTAATTCTTAAATAGTGTGTTTAGTAAAATGTCTTATCCTTTTCAAATATTTCTAACATATATTTGTTTTTTTTTATATTATTTTTTTTTTAACATTTAACTGCATTTTTTTTTTATTTTCTAATTATAATTTTGAAAGTATCTAATTTTGTTTTTTTTTTATTTTTACAACTATTTTAAAAATGTTACCAACACTTACCACAGTATTAAAAATAGCGCTGAAGGCATTTAAACAAAAAAAATTAAAAACGAAAATATAAATTTTAAGTTTCAGAATTTTGTAAGCGATTTGATTAATCTGAATAGTTAAATTAAGAAAAAATTAAAATAAAATAAAGTATATTAGTCCTGATAAATTTAAAATATTTAATAAAAAAAAAATAAATTATTAAAAAAAACAATAACAACTAAATTAAAGCAAAATACTTGGGTGTGGACTGTGGAACAAAACAAAAACAGTAAAGAATTTAAAAGTACAAACACAAAAAAAAAACCAAAAATTATTTATTGTGATTAAAAATAGATATCAAAAAGGTATACACTTAATTTTTTAAATAATAATTGGATTGTGTCAATTTTTCAAATTAATCGGACTTAACATTATTGAAATATTTTTCTTATAAAATTAAAATATACTTTCTTAATTGACCATTAAAATTTCAAAATTATCTTAAATAATAAAAATTTTTTTTTTTCATTTTTTAATTTTGCTACTTTGGGCTTTATATTGCAGAAAAATATTTTTTTGTTACTTTTTTTTTATTAATGAAGACAGAGCTAACGGCTCAGTAATCATTAGCCTCCAGTGATTACTGAGTACGGACGTAGTGCATCTTCAAAAACGTAAAATAACCTATTAGAATAAAGTTGGTGTTAAGTTTTCCTAGATTTATACCGCTATGATTCCACAATGACAGAAGAAACTTTATAAGCTTCTCAGATCCGTGTCAGAAAGTTCACTTAAATCTTGGAAAATGGCAAACTACCGAAATATTTCTACCTTTTTCTTAACAGAATGAGACAGATGCAGGGAAAGTGCTTCACGCACCCTATATGCGTCAATTCCGTCAATGCAAAATTTAAAATTATGATATCCACTTAAAACATATTAAAGTAGAAAATATTTATAATTATAAATAATATGAATATATTTAATTTAGATTATAATTAGGATCTTATAATATATTTAAAAGGTCATCATGTTATGATTGAATATTTTTTGGTCAGTAGTTTGCTAAAGTTAAATAATTAACAATATCATTAAATGGCATTTATGTAAAAATTTTGGTAAGACACATAAATCAAAACTTTCAATAACTTTTTAAATGATATTATTTAGAAGTATACGCTTTGAATTTTTATACCATACCACAATCAAATTTTCTAGCATATCGCTTTCAAAAAGTCACTCCATTTTTTTTTTATGTATATTTATACAGATATCTGACCAATGATTAAATGTTTAAGTCCCCCGACTTTCAGATGAAAATTCAAATAAAAAAAATACAACTGCATATAAAATGAATATTGTTTGCGTTCCTTTTACAGAGTTAACTACTCTTTTCTTCACCGAACTACACCAGCCTTTAAGAAAGAGTAGATAATCGGAGTAAGAAAAAATGAATGTTCCGTTTATCAAATATACTTTCATGTAAAAGAAACGCAAAGAATACTTAATAGCTGAACCTTATATCTAACATAAAAAAGTTCCTATATTATCGATTAATATTGTCTTGGCTTTGGTACGGTAATAAATAAATGAATAGTATTAAGATTAAAAACTTTTTAAAGAATTATTTATACATATTATGTTAATATAATCTATGTTCACTTAATGCCAATTTGAAATTTAACCGTAAACTAAATATATAAAGAATTTAAATAATTAAAATTTTCAATTCCTCCATATATATCACAGATAAAATGTTTTATAAATGTTTCTCAACACTACATCAATATTAAAACTTAATCATCAACATTTAGGGTAAGTTCATATGGGATCCAGATGCATCCAGATGCAAAAAATATTTCGGTTACATTTCGTGTACTCTTATGGGTAATATTAACGAATATTTTGCATCCATTATGCATCCACTCATTCACAAGATGCAAAACGGCAACATTTTTATTTTGAAAGTTTAATTTGAAAGTACCTAGGCTAGTATGTGTATATTGTTTTGATATTTGATGATAGTATTTTATTGTTATGACATTTGATAGTATTTTTATTTTCAAAATACAAAATGGTTAAACCAGAGAAAATTATTATTTTATGTAAGAAAAAATTTTAATTAATATAAACTAAATATAATTTATTAATACATAATAAAATTGCAATTTATTTCCTTTTTATTATATCCATTTTCAAAATATTTCAAAATATTTAACGTTTAAAATTTTTGACGTTTGATTTTACGATTGTATTTGACGTTAAAAGAAATTTGCATCTTGTATGCTTCTTATAGACGATGCAAAAAATTTTGCATCTAAAATGAGCGAAAGGGAGAGCATATCATGAATTCGATATATATTTTCAACCAATCAAATGTTTGCTTCCGGATGCATGCATCCCATGTGAACTTATACCCTTAAACATTTCAATACATGCAACATAGTAATTTAAAAAAAAGTCAAATGTCTACAAAATTGCTCTAAAATAAAGAATTTTAAATTTAAAATAACATTTTTCAATACACTATAGACACCTTATGTCAGTTAAAAAAGTAACATTTATAGGAAAAATAACAGAAATAATTTATAGAGCATATAATATAATATGGCAAAAGACATTATCACTTTATCATTTTATCATTTTAAATAAATTATTCAAATTATCTGTTTTAACACAAAAAAAATTTAAATTAAATGTGAATTAGGTTTCATTTTTAACCTCATACATATATAATGTTAATTAACTGTTATAATTATGGTTATAGGGCATAAAAAAAATAATTACATACTTATAAAAACTCCGAAATTAAAAGAATTTCAAAAGCAAAAAAAAATTATCTTATATTTCATTAAAAATCTCTTATAATCTTAAAATTTTTTATATCAAAATTTAATAAAAAAAAAAATCTATACAATGAAAAAATTGAATTTTTTATTCTTTTGACGAAAAGCAAATCAAAGCCAAAATAATATCCTACATTTTGACTGTTTTTTTTTTTTCTATATTCCATAATAAAATATTCGAATAAAAATGCATTTCATTTTTAAAATCATTATTTAAAATCATATTAAAAATAATTCTTAATAATTTTTAATATGACAAAATAATTTATAATCCTAACATTTTACACGCACAAATAAAATTGAACGATTATCAATTGAACAATTGTTAAATCTGTACCAAATTTAATGGTCAAATCCGATTAAATTAATATACTTATATACATACATATTATATTATATGATAGGTTTATATTATTATTATATTTTAATAACCCAGATAATAATTAATGATTTGATTTTAGTCTATTACTTTATATTTTTTATTGTATGTGATATTGTATTTGATATTTATATTCTTTTATCAAAGAGTTACATATAAACTTCTAACTCCTAAGTCATCAAGAATTTCAAGAAATTTTGTATGACTTAGAACATCAAAAACTTTAGTTAAGTGTACAAATATTGTACCCACATACATTCCTTCATCTAATGCATCGTATATTTGATCTAATGTTGCTACTCCGAATTTGCTGCACCACTTCTGTACCACTGTTTTCTAAAAATTCATATTGATTGAGACCAAATTCAATCGTATTTTTTAAAAACTCTCTGATTCTACTATTAATAGCTTTGGTTTACAATTGCCACAAAAAGATTTTGAGCCATTTTTATGAATTGGATTTTTTTCAAGTGTTTTTTTTAACTACCGCTGTAGACCTTTTACTATTATATTATCTAATCCCGCAGCTGCATTGTAATTTAAATTTTTGATAATTTTGAAAGTCTCATTTTCATCTATCGGCATTAAGTAATTTGTTTTTGAGTTGCTACAGTTTTTCAACATTTTCAATATTTTTATTAATGTGATTTTGCTTTGCTTCTTTTATTATTTTAATAACCTCCTTTTTACATTTCACGTATCCATTTTTTATATGGATTTTATAAGAAGCGCCTTATTTTCATTTTTTGGAGGTGTTATCCAATTATTGTTTTTTTTTTGTTTTTATTGAAATTATCTTCGTGCTTGCTTATTTTGCATCTTGAATTATTTTAATCAATGTATCAATATCTGTTAATTTATTACTTTCTATCTGTATATGCAATGTTATAAAGTTTTTGTTAATAAGTTTCATTTATAAATTCTTTTTTCATTGCTTTCTTTTTAATATCTACAGCATTTATTGTAGTTGTGATGGACTTATAATCAGAAACACACAGTTTTCCTTAATTTTATAATTTATTTTATATTTAGTTGGTTAAGAAAAACATTAATATCTTTTTTTAAAACAACTCTCCAAATTTTCCCCATCATCCTTCATAATTCTAATTCAAATTCTTATCCCCAAAATTAAACAGTACATTTGTTATGTATTAAAGAATTCATCTTAAAATTAAGTTTTAAAGGGAGGGGTTATGGTTGATTAAAGTCTAACAATTCTCAGAATCTCGTACTGTTCTTTTGAATGACTTTCAATGTATTCTACCGTCCCTCATAAAAAAAAAAAAATTAATTTTATTAGATTTAATACTCAGTGTATGTATGCAGAGAATATTATTTTTTAAATGTTTCTTATACAAAGATAACTTGTTGTTCTAATCTACTTTTTCGTTGAAATTATTCAACCTTTCAACCATATTTCCACTTCTTTAATTTCACTCCTATTATACTTTTATTATATTTGTTTCACTAAGCTTCAGTTTCTTTTTAATCTTTATTATAACCGAGCCGTTAATTATTCGGCTGTAACTATGGTACAAGACTATGAATCAGAAATATTTCTATTTGTGCGCATCATCCATTATATTATAGAAAAATTATTTTATTTTTATTTTATTATATACATATAAAGATATGATATTAATTATAGGATACTCAAATTTAATGTCGATCTCTTAATCACTACACAATTATGGTTTGCAATTTGCATGGATGGATATAATGAGGGTTAAACATATTCAGGTGAAAAGCTAAATAGTAAAAACCGTTATATTACTCCAATAAAAAAGAAGGGTTCAATTAGAAGATATATTAAAAAAACGGTTATTATAGATCGAAAAAACAGTCAAAGGATTTTTTAATTTTTAAATTGATAGAAAAAACAGAAGTACATTTTTAAATAAATATATGTACAAATTATATACATATAGTGTATGTACCATATATTTCCTATAATTAAAAAAAAATCAAGCTAAAAGTTTGCATCTTTCATTGAAAAATTAGTAATCAAAATCAATTCTTAAGATATTAACAGATCTTTATTTAATAATTGAATTTAAATCTTTTAAAATTCATTCAAATCATCAAAGATTTAATTTTTAGTTATTTTTAAATGAAATATTTAATTATTTTATTTATTAGTGAAGTTACAAAAAAAACAACAAAATACATTTTCAGTATAAGGAAGTTATTTTATTCGGAGATTTTTGTTTTTATTTAATTGTGAAATTTTACATGAAATTTTTAAATTTATTAAAAATAATAAAAAAAAAAAAAAACTTTATTACTTAAATAACTTATTATAAAGCATAAAATTTTCTATTACGGTAGTAAAGTTACATTATGCCTATGTAAAACAATATTGTCATTCTACTGGTTTTTTTTTTTACTTTTTCTCCCAGGAAAAACTTACGAAAAATGCCTTTCTTGGTTAAAATAACTTTACAACAAGCATATATACTTAACATATAATCTGCATTCAAATATACTATCATATTAGAGAATATTAATTGTATTGAGAATATCTATGTAGGTGCATATAACAAGTAAATATATACTTAGATATTTTAAGAGCAACCTATACTCCCAGTGCTGGATTAATCTATAAGTAAACTAAAGACTTGCTTAGGGCATCATGAGAATTGGGGCAGCACACAAATTCTGCAATGACATATTATAGTATCACTTTTGTGTCTAGTGTAAAAAAATTTCATACAAATAAATTTTACTTTAGTTGTGCAATAGTACGCTGGCTTTAGCCTATTCTAATCAACTCTAGTATTCTTGCACTCTTCTTCTATCAATTTAAATTTTGGCATATAAATACTTAATTTTGGAGTAATTGTTAAGGAGAGAATTTCACTTTTATATTGGCGTTTATTTTGTAGAAATCCTCGTATCTTGAGAACCGATGTGATTTGAAAAATCAAGTCCGCATTACTATAATAGAAATTAAGGTCTCGAAAAGTGCACCTTAGTTTTTAAGGGGTCGTTTTTTGGAGGGAGAGAGGGGATGCTTAAAATTTGAACTAAAAAATAAATATATTAAATATAGCACTTATAACACTTATTAACTTTTTTATTTATTTTTTTTACTATAATTCTCCAAAAAATTTGGTATGAGTATCTTTTTAAATCATGCGGGGTCGACTTCTGATTCCCAAGATACAGGGGTTTCTTAGTAAGAGCATAGTCATAGGTTGTTTATGAAAATGATTCATATATAAATATATATATATATATAATACAAATCTTCGCAAAATTTGATTAGTTTTCTTTAAGACGATATTTTGAGGAGTAGTGTCAAAAATCTTAGTTTCAATAATTTTACTTCCCTAAACTGCAAGAGTGCGTTTGTAAGATTATGTTATTTATTTTTTTTTTTAATGCTTAGGGCATTTATTGGTCTTAATACGGTGCTGTATACTCCCTACAAAATATCTATAAAATATTTTGTGTATCTAAGCAAACTCCGGTATAGTTCAATTTATGCTGCTTCTTTAAGCTTCTCCTTTTAATAATATACTTTCCTATATATATATATGTACATATATTAATACTTTCTTATATTTAATGTCGATTTTCAGAGTCTTAACTAAATTTATTTTTTCTTAATTGATTATTTTTTTATATTTTATATATATACATTAAATAAATTATTATTTTATTAAATAAAATGATTATTTTATTAACTTCTACTTAATTTAATATAATAGTTTTAAAATCCTGTTTGTTACATTGATTTGAAATAATCGTAAAAAAAAAAAAAACAAAAAACCAGAAATCATCATTTTAATTAAAATTTGCGTGGGTTGTTTTTAATGACAAATAAAAAAATATTAAATTAATTTTAAAAGTAAAAAAAAAAAAAAAATAATGAAGCATTTCATATGATTTTGATTTGTCTGCCTGTCACTTACATATTATATAGTGTTTTTTTTTTTTTTTCCAACCAACAAAAAAACTAAAGCAAGCCCTTCGCAAAAAAATTATTATATAGAAATTATTAAAAATTCATTTAAGCCAACATTTAACTAAAATTTTTATTTTATTTTTGACTAAAAATGTTAACACTTTTAAACACAAAACAAACTAAAACTATGATTAAATTTACAAGTCGCTACAAAAATTTGAAACGAAACAGCATAAAAACATAAATAAAAACATGGAAATGGAAATAATCGAATTTTATGGCTGGTTTTCATGAGAACGCATTTGATATCCATGAAAATGTTATGACTATTAGAGAATAAAGCATAGGCAGAAGATACAAAAATGACATGTGTATAAAAGAGAAAACTCTATAAAAATATCGTCCAAACATTTTTTATTTTGCTGAACTTTTATAAATTCTTTAGAGCAGTATTTTATCACCCATTATAGTTATATGAAATACGAGTATGTATATATGAAATGTTTTATATGTCGAATAGATGGCACTTAGTACATAGAAGAAAATTTGGTTAAAATATATTCTATCGCCTAAATATATGCAATTTCCAATTATAAAAAGATTTTTTTTCGGAGGCCTAGTGATTAAGCGCGTGACTTATTACAGAAGGGAGTGCGGGTTCAAATCCTGCACATGTAGCAAATTTTATTAATTGAAAACAAATACCCCTTGCTACCAAATACAGTGTAAACAAAAATAAATAATATTAGTGTATAATTTAATAGCAGTAATCAACCTATAATAGTCTTAGTAACCGATGGTTTTATAATATTGCAATATCCTATATGTGATTTGTAATATTAATATAAATAAATAAATAAATAAAACAAACAATGTAAATTATAACGTAAAAGTAAAACAACTCAAAAACATTATACAACACCTTATACAAACTGAATGGAACAACTCAAATAGTTTCTTGAAAATACACTGGTCCGTCTCCTTAAAACCAACATACGAACTATGGGTAGCTGCAGAAAATCTGAAATAAAAATTTGCCGTATAAGACTAGATCATAAATTAGTAAACAAAAAAGTTTCTCTTGTAAAAAACAAGTCTGCAATGCGAACACATTTTATCAATAAAAACACATTTTCCAAGAATATTCATTTAATATACAAATATAATAAACTCCACACAAACAACTGAACTTCTTAAACCCAATCTTAACAATTTCCAAATAATAAAATATATAGGGATTTCGGTGGCCTAGTGGGTAAGAATATATAAAATACGCTGTAAACACCGAGGAAGTGTGGATTGGAATCCCACACATGTCGTAAGAGTTATTCCCCCTTACGACATTTACAGCCACGCCTGAAAAGGAAAGACTGTGTAATTTCCTGTCCAGATTTATGTGGCAGAGTAATGCATTAAAAATATATACATATATATATATATATATATATATATGTATTTGCAAAACTTAGAATATATGTATGGGGAACGATTTAAATCAATTTGATTAGACAGATAAAATTACAATAAAATTATATAAAGTAAAATTAGTATGTATATTAAAAAAGTACAAAAACTTAAATTGCATTTGAAAAAAAAACATTATGTTACATTTTTTTAAGCAAATTTATTAAATACAAAATATTTTATTAAGTCAAATTAACAAAAATAAATTCTCTACCCATAATGGCCCTAGCAACCGAGGACTTAATTAATATTGCTTACTTCCTGTATATGTTTATGTAATATTCGAATAAATAAAGGGGGCCTCGGTGACCTAGTGGGTAAGAGCGTATAAAATGAGCCGTAAACACCGAGGAAGTGTGCGGGTTCGAATCCCACATACGTCGCAATTCCTCCTTGCAACATTTACATCCACACCTGAAAAGCTGTGTAATTTCCTTGTTACATTTGTGTGACAGGAAATGCACTAAAAAAAATAAATAAATAAAATATTAAGACACCTCTTTATTTTAAAGATAAAAAATTAAATTAAAGTAAAACTTTTATGCTATAGAAAACGATGATTTAATATAATGCTCCAATATAGTTCAATATAAGCGCTATATAAATGTGGACAGGAAATTACACAGCCTTTCCTGTTCAGGCATCTGTAAATGTCGTAAGGGGGAATAACTCTTACGACGTGTGTGCGATTTGAACCCACACTATCTCGGTGATTACAGCGTATTTCATACGCTCTTACCCACTAGCCCATCGAAGCTCCCCCCATCAAAGCCCCTTCTTTTTTAGTTTTATTAAGAATTAATGTAATTGCCCATATAGCAATATTTATAATAGATTTATTGCCCATCTAGCAATCAGATTAATTTTTTTTTTTTTTCAAATAATGGAAATAATATTGCAATATAAAATAATGAAAGACTATATAAGCAATAAAGATTTATTTACTAGAATTTAAAGATTAAAATAAATTGAATTTTAATTTAAAAAAATATGCTAATTTATCTTTTTTGTACATTTAAAACAAAATTGATGTAATTAATTTATTAATAATTAAATTTAAAAAAAAAATATAAAGTTATGTTGTGATTTACTTTTTTTAATTAAATTTTTTTTTTTATAAATATGAGATTGATCATATTTTAAAAATTATTAAATTTATTCGCAATCATACAAAAGTACATGAATGGAATCCAGAACAATTAAATCATTAAATTTCTGTATTTCAGAATGATTAAATTTCGAAAGACTATTTTAAAAAAAACATTAAAATTTTAATTATAAAAACATTTTAAAGAATTTTTTAAACCTTTCCAAGCTTGTGCAACAATTAAAGAATTATATATAGTACCTGATAGTACCTATGTATATATGTAAATGTGAGTTACCATAATTATAACGTAATAAAATGATTTTTTAATAATAATCATTATATAAATTATTTATTTGTTTTTTTTTTGTTTTTTTTTTTTATTGAAGAAGGCTATAAGCAAACGCGTCAATATATTTATTAGACTGCATAGGTTCGTAGAGTATATCTTCAAAACATAGAAGAACCTATACATTAGGCCAGAATTTGTGTTATTTATATTTATGCCACGATGATACCACTCTAACGGAAAAAGGTTTGGAAATTTCTCAGATTCATATCAGAGAGTTCACCTAAATCTTAAAAAACTAAAAATTACCAAAATATTTCCCTTTTTTTTGTTTGATAGATTATCATAGGATAGATACAGAAAACGAACTTTACGCTCTCTATCGCGTCAATTTCTCTGCAATATCAACAGTTAAGATTTACATGAATATGTTATATAAATTAAAATTTTAACTAAATCTATATACATACTTAATTATTATAAATCATTGACGAAGTGATAATTTAACTATTCCACGGGCATAAGTTCCAAAGAACTTATATATCCTATTAATTTCTTAAATAGACTTTAGCTCCATAGAAGTAAAGTCAATTTTTAAATAAACTTAAGTTCCATTAAAATAGGAACAAAGATTTCATTGAACTTATTTCCATGGAAGTTAAATCATCCCCACCCTTCATTAACTATACATGTGAAATGTTTTAAATTACCTTAAAAAATTATGTAAATTTTAACTGTGATATTTAAGTTCAAAGTAAAATAATTGTAAATAACAATAAATTATTAACGGACAACTGCTTCTGCTAATAAAATCAGGTTTTTTTTTTTTGGTATATTACCCTGCCACATATGACAAGGAAATTACACAGCCTTTTCTTGTCAGGCGTGGCTGTAAATGTCTTAAGGGAAAATTATTATTACGACGTATGTGGGATTCGAACCCACACTCCCTCGGTATTTACAAGGTATTTCATACGCTTTTACTCACTTGGTCACCGAGACCCCCAAAATTAAGTTAAAATTCATTTAAAATTTAAAATTGAAAATTATACTAAATTATACTAAAATTACGATATGTATGTTAACGTTTATATATAAGAACGTTTTATAGTATTTCTTCTAAATATTTTTTAAATAATTTTTAAATTTCAATTTTATTCTGATTGTATTTAAAAAATTAATTAATCAATAGAAAATTAAAATTTATTAATATCTAAATATATTGCAATATTTTAAGCATTAGTACAGTGTATTTAAAGAGTGCTAAACAACTAAACAAATTCAGATCTTTGTATTGATCATTAAAACTGTTACATTTTCCACATAGCCAGGTGATGAAACTTATTTGTTATCAATGATTTTGAAACTAATAACCGTAATAAGTTATCGTCGGCAGTTAATATACGATAACTTATGTATAATAGTTCATATTTTGAGTATAAATTTTTTATACACTCTCCAATACTTAATACTTTATACATCTTATTATTGACTTAATTTAATGATTTTTTTTTTTAATAAATAATTTTCTTTTTTTATTTTTGTTTTTTTTTTTTTTCAAAACCTAAATAACACCCTATATAATATAATATGTTTTTTTAAAAATAAAATCTAAGTACAGCTATTTGATTTGAACATAACATTTTCTATGACATAGAAATTTTTCTTTTTGCAATTTTCAATTTTTTAAAAAAAAATTAAAAATATTGAATTCACGATTTATTTTTATTTTTTCTATCCTATGAATGATAACAAGAAATTGAAGAAAAATAATAAATATTAAAATTGATTAAAACAAAAAAAAAATATTGCTATTATAAAAATTGTAAAATAAAAAAGCTGCTAAACTTTAAAAAAAATTTAAAATTATTATCAAAAAGATGTCAGCACTTCACCTACAACTTCATAAGTTGTTGTATAATAATATGTACAATACATACATATTTACCTATGTATGTAGGAATATTATATTTTTTTAAATTAATTGCAATCAATGCAACTAAAATATGGTCACGATTTTTTAATAATATTATTATTATTATTATTTTATTCAATTTTTTTGTTTTTTTTTTTTTTTTTTTGTTTTTGATTATCCAATAGTCAAAAATTAAAAAACAAAAATATATAAAAACAAAATTGGTGACATTTCGTCACGAAAATCACAATTCACAAACAAAACGGTTTGAAACAGAACAAAAAAAATTTTTTAAATTATTTCTGATATTTCCCAATTTTTATTAAAGTTTTTCTTACATTGATTTTTTTTTTTATTTGTCTACATATAGATATTTATGTACCTATATATTTATAATTTATGTACATTTCTTATTCTTTGTTTGTTTCTCTAATTCCAAAAAAGAAAAATTATTTCCGAATTGTGGCATAAAACAAATCATGTGGAAGCAATATTATCTATGTACCTATGTTAGGTACATATTGTGTATAGTTTATATACTAAATGTTGGTTTCTAACTGAAAAATAAAGAAACGTCCATCCATTCCATTTATCCATTTATCCAAACTATTTTTTTTTAAATTGTGTTCAATCAACAGCCTCTTAAATTCTTATAAATATATATGTACATATGTAGCCATATATTTTTATTACATTTTATTATTCATGTAGATAGTTACATACATACATACATACATATTCTTTTTTAACACATTTCCAAAATAATTTTTAAACAATGTACCTATTACTGCTATTAGTTTCACCCTTCGCGCCCAAAAACTTCTGTCTGTTTACAAAACTTCTACCCCATTAAAGATAGAGTAGTAAAATTTTAACTATACATGTAGATAGGTGTCAAAAAAAATTAATGTGTAGTACAACTTTTTCATGTAGTCCCATGTAGTTCATTGCGAAGCTACAGCTTCTTGAACTTTGAAAAAGTCCCATTTTTAAATTAATATCAAAATTATACAATTTTTTTTAATTTAGTATTTAAATTTACCGTTATGTGAAAACCTAATTTTGCATGATTTTTTTACTTTCATAACTCTGGCACGCTTTTAGATAGAGGCTTGAAATTTTGAGGTAAGAAAGAACTTTTAGAATTAGTATAAGTTTGCTCAGAAAATATTTTTGGACCACCTCCTGTTTATGAGCTATTAGGGCTTAAAAATTGAAAATTTGCTATTTTTAAACACCTGTAACTTAGGCACCTGTACACATTTTACTTCTGCAAGATATAAATATTAAAACTACAGTAATATATTTTTACGTGTGTTAAAGGTTTATTTTAGTTGTCAAGGGTTCCAAAGTTGCAGCTCTTCAAAATTGCGAAAAAGCCCCATTTTCAGATGTATATATCTCAAGCTCTGCGTGATAGTTTTGCAATCTAAAACCGCCAGAAGATCGAAAATTTTATTATCTATATAAAACAATATCAAAATTATGTAATATTTTGTAATTTACTATTTAAATTTACCGTTATGTGAAAACCACATTTTGCAAGAAATTTCTTTTTTCATAACTCCGGCACGCCTTTAGATAGGAACCTGAAATTTTGAGAGAAGAAAGAACTTTTAGTATAAGTTTTCTCAGAAAATTTTTTGGTAGCACCTCCTCTTTAAGAGTTATTACGCCTCAAAAATTTAAAATTTGCTATTTTTAGACACCTGTAACTTAGGCACCCGTAAATATTTTTCTTCGGCAAGACATGAAAATTAAAGTTCAATAATATATTTTTACGTGTGTTAACGGCTTTTCTTAGTTATATAGGATTCCGGACTTACGGCCCCTCAAAATTTCAAAAATGTCCTATTTTCACGTTTTTTCTTAATACAAAAAATTTCTTAAATTTTAAAATTTTTGTGCAAGTCACAATTCTAAACAGTTTGTATTGTGTTTTGGAAATGTGCGCTTTTAAAAACCCTTGGTTTACATTCTACCTTGTTTACTTTGCAATTTATATTTTGCATTGGATCGTTCACGTAAAGATGGATTTTTCGATTTTATTTTCATTCGATGTACTTTTATCTGAACACTCCTTTTTAGCACATTTCCAAAAAAAATTTAAAAAAATGTGTCTATTAGTTTCACTCTGCCCATCCGTCTGTCCGTCTGTTTATAAAACTTCTACACCGTTAAAGATAGAGAAAAACAATTTTAACCATGGGTAGCTCCCATAAAAAAAATAATCTTGTAGAACAACCTTTTCATGTAGCGCCCTCCATTACGGAACTGCAACCCCTCAAACTTTGAAAAGGCCCATTTTTAAATTCGTATATCTAAGGTTCTACTTAACATTTTTTCAATCTAAGAACGCCATTCGACAAGATTTTTTTTTATCTTTGTAAATCAATACCAAAATTATACATTATTTTTTAATTTAGTTTTTAAATTTACCGTTATGTGAAAACCAAATTTTGCATGAATTTTCTATCTTCATAACTCCGGCACGCTTTTAGAAAGAAAGAACTTTTAGAATTAGTATAAGTTTAATAAGAAAGAACTTTTAGAATTAGTATAAGTTTCCTGAGAAATTTTTTTTGGACCACCCCCTGTTTATAAGTTATTAGGGCTCAAAAATTTGAAAATGTGCTTTTTTTAAACACCTGTAACTTGGGCACCTGTACACATTTTTTCTTTGGCAAGATAAAAAAATTAAGGCTCCTGTAATATATTTTTAAGTGCGTTAACGGTTTCTTTTAGTTGTATAGAGTTCCAATGTTACAGTTCCTCAAAATTGCAAAAACGTCCTATTTTCAGAAGTATATATCTCAGACTCTGCGTAGTAGTTTTACAATCTAAAAACATTATAAGACCGGAAACTTTTTTAGCTCTCTAAAACAATATCAAAATTATACAATATTTTGTAATTTACTATTTAAATTTACCGTTATGTGAAAACTAAATTTTGCATGAATTTTCTATCTTCATAACTCCGGCATGCTTTTAGATAGGAACTTGAAATTTTGAGACAAGAAAAAACTTTTAGAACTAGTATAAGTTTCCTCAGAAAATTTATTTTGTACTATCTCCTATTTAAAAGCCAGTACGGCTCAAAAATAGAAAATTTGCTATTTATAGACATCAGTAACTTAGGCACCTGTACAAATTTTTCTTCGGCAAGACTACGGTTTTTATGTTAACGGTTTTTATTTGTTATTATAACAAATAAAAACGGTTAATGGTTTTTATTTGTTATATAGAGTTCTGGACTTACAGCCTTTCAAAATTGCAAAAAAATCCTATTTTCACATTTTTTCTTATTACGAAATTTTCAAAACATTCTGCCTTGTTTTATCTAATACTGGAATTATCGACATTAACGACATTACTGCTACGCTTCGAAGTGTCAAATAATTATAATTGACCCGAGCTCGAGTTAATTGCCTTAACCAAATAAAATATACAATAAGGTTAAGGTATAGACGATATTTTAGAATTTAGCCTAAGATCGGAGGATCGGTGCATATATTTTTTTCATGAAACAACAACCATTTCTATCAAAAATTTCCTCAAATCCTTCATTATTTTAAAATTTTGTTAATTTAAAAGAATTATTTTGTTAATTTAAAATTCTCACAGATTTCCACTATAATAATATTTTTTTATCACAATGAATTCAAGGTAAATTTAACAGATCGATAATTTGATTAAATTGAAAAAAAAAATATAGAATTTTTTTTTTTTTTTTTTGATTTTATATTTTGTTACATTATTATTGTGAATTATATTTGTTATGCCTATCATTATCAATTGATAATTTTTAAACCATTTTGCTTTGTTAAACATTTCGAACCTTTTATATAGAGAACGGTTTACTTTTAATCTGTCATATCTCAAAAAAACATTTAATAAACCATAAGATGTTAATCTCTAATAAAATAAAATAAAATCAATTAACGAAAAAAAAAACTAACAAAAACTTTTAAAGATACAATCTATAAGATAAAAACTAAAAACTTATCTATCTTTTACAACTGTTTGAAAATATTTTAGCTACTTTTGAATATAAATTATAAGCGCTATTTGATAAAAACACTTATATACATATAAATATATAAAGTGAATGTCAAGTTTAACTATATTTATGGAAGAAAATATGTATGATAGATTGTGATTTGTACCACAAAGAGCAAGTTAAGAAATAAAAACGCAACACTAATTGTCAAAAATTATTTTAATAAAAACTTAAACAAAAAAATTTATAGCAAGTAGAGTAACGACTTTAATATACTTATGTAAAATGAAAGCATATAAAATTATCTTAATTAATTTTTAAGATAATATATATATATGTATTTACATACAAACAAAAAAAGATCAATATTGAAATAAAAGCGATAAAAGAAATAATCAAAATCTAAGAAAAAAAAGAAATCAAAGAGTATTTTTTTCTCAAAAATGAAACAGTTTTACAATATTATCTTCTCGTTACCGTAGTGTTTTAATCTGATGTTTTTATGTTTCGAACCATTTTTTTCTCTGAGTTTATACTGCTGATAGATCTCACAAAAATATTAATTTTATTTTTAATAACTTTTTTTTGTAGCCCCACCCGTTACGGAGCTACAGCTCCCCAAAGGTTTAAAAAAGCTCTATATTTAAATTGTTATAGCACAAGTTGTATAAGGTATATCTTCATTTTGAAAACGCCAAACGATTATTACTTTTATTAGCTTTAAAAGTATATATACAATAAATATATATATATGTGTCTTAATTTACCGTTATGCGAAACTCAAATTTTGCTAAATCCTTTAACCCTTCTCTATCTTCTAAACGGTTTAAGTTAGAAACTTCTAAAACGGTTGAAACGGTTAAATTCTAAACGGTTGAAATTTTGACAGAAGTTAGATCTTTCAAAATAAGTATGAGTCATTTCAGAAATTTTTTTTGTATCACCCCCGTTTAGGAGCTGTAAGGGGTCAAAAACTGAAATTTTGCTATTTTTAAACACCTGTAACTTGAACACCTGTTAAAATTTTTTTGAAGTAATACACAAAAATTAAAGCTTCAACATTATACTCTTATTTTTGTTAACAACCTTTTTTAATAATATAGGGTTACTTTATAATTGACGAAAGTGTTACTTGATTTTTCCAAATTTTCTAACAAATTTCTTCAACAAATTTTTTGCATTTGTTTTACTCGATAATTTGAAATTGTTGAGGATATAATGCGTAGTACAAAAAAATGTAAATAAATAAACAACATAACGGTGTCTTGAAGAATTTTTATTTATATGATATTGATATACATACTTATATAATATCATGTTTATTTACAATATATCGTATATGTCACTAGTGAATGAATGATAAGAGTATGTATATTATATAGCGCCGTATTTACATACATATATGTATTTTATTGTACTTATAAGAAATTATTCTGTCAATGGAATATTTAAATATAATATAATATAATATTTAAAATTATATTTACTGTTTTGTACTTAGCAAATTTAATATACATTTACCGCTTAGTATTAAATGGTACTATAGAATATTTGAAAAAGTTTTGGATTGATAATCGTTATGTGAAAGGTTAGAATCTGCTTTTGAAGAATGTACATATAAACATATAGTTTGAATATATGTACAACCCATAGTACTAGAAATTATAAAATTCACCCAAATTATTTTAAAATACTAAAATATTAAAAAAATAATATTGTAAGCAGAGTGACAGGCTGTGAACATACTAACGGTTCGTACGGGTATCTAAGAGTTGACAAAGTCAACTGTATTCTTCCTCGTTTTTATGATACTGTCGATCATTTTTCACATTTCACATGCGTGTAAAAGAACTACTTAATTATTTGAAACAATTTTATTATACTTCGCAAAGGTATTTTTTTAGACTTCCATAGTTTTAAAAGAGCGCCAAAAGTGGTGCTGCAGTCTATGTTAAAAATTCATATTCATGCAGTGATAAATAGTTAAAAATTTTTGGAAACTTTATTTCTTTTCATTAAATTTATAATAAATTATGCAATTAAAAAATGAAATATAAATATTATTTCTTTCCGAATTCGAAAAGGTTTATCACTTTATTACAAAAATGTTTTTCAACGAAAAGTAACCGCATTTATGTACCATTTTTTTGTCATAATATGTAAAGAGGAATCTTCTATATGCATAATATAATAAATATTATATGAGTTTATTGTATAAACAGTATAATTATGATGACAAGTTTGTAGAGACGATCAAATCTGTTTGGTTTTTTGTGAAAATTTTATATATTTAAATTAAAATTATTAAAATTGTAGAAATTTCTAAATTTAGTATTTTCAGATATTTCTTATGTTTAATTTACTTTAATAAATTTTATAATATGATAGATAACTAATAAACCCTTAAATATGGATATGTATTCATAAATGGTATAAAATTATCTGAAAAAAAATCTTTTAATAATTACAAAAAAAATTCCAAAATGATATATTTTCATTACATTTATAATAATTGGATTAAAATAAATAATTTAAGAAGAATGTTGTATAAAAAATGTAATTCTTTTGATTGCTAGTATACAACATTCCCTCAATATTTTGGGATTTAGCGTTATCAATAATTTTCTAAAATTATTAAAACCTTTTTCAAGATCACACACAACATCTATTCTGCAGAAATAACATACATAGACGATTTAAGCGACATCTTTTATCCAGTAAAAGAAGTATTAATTCGATTTATTATTATATCGAATATTTTATATTTGAAATACATATTTGAAATGAAAATATTTTATGGTTCCCAAATCCGAATCAGTGTAGTTTGGATGAATTAATGATATTTTACAAAATCAAATTCAACAACATATTTTTTTATCAATCAATCTCTTATTGAGCATATATGGAAATGGAAAAACGGAACATGTCGTATTTTTATAGCCATAGTCCATATTTGGTATTTGCAAATTGCAATTCGTAGTGTACCTTTTTAATATAACAAATGATACGTAAAAAAAGAGAAGACATTTCCTTTGTAATATTTTACAATGAAAAAATACGATTAGAATTAAACTTTAAATAACAACTTATTAGGAACAAATTTAAATTTTAGTAAAAGATGTTTTCATATGATATTTGTCAGCATATCTGCTACTGCTATGCAGTACAACACAACATAACCTATAAAATTTGAACAGTGTTTTTAATGAAAAATCTAAATTAAATTTTAAATATACATACATATATATGTATTTATAAAAGAATTGAAATTTAGTCTTCAGTTCAAGTTTAGTAAAATCTTGAAAGGATAGGATTTAATTAATAATACTGCAACTCAAACAGAATTTTTGCAAACATATATAATATATTTAATCAATAGGTAGTTTTAGTAAACAATTTTTAATCTTATTTAAATGTTTAGATTTCAGTTTTGCTGGGTTATTTCGTTAAATTATAATACAGGGTTTTCCAATTTGAGTGATATGATTTCTTTTCAAAAAAAAACACACTAATTGTTAAGGAAATTCAAATGTTTTTTATTTAATGTGAAGTAAAATCGATACAATTAAGTCCTGAATAAAACATCATTCAAATGGCATCCACGACTTCTTTTCCAGGAAATAATCTAATGGTGTTAAATCACAACTTCTTGGAGGTCATTCATTTAAGTGAATGTAATGGTTGTTTATGAATAATTTGTGGATTTTCTTCGCACCAGAATCGACAGTTTTGTTTATTTACCGCACGAAAAGTTGCAATTGGAGAACGATTATTTTGATAATAAAATTGAATAATTTCTAAACGTTGTTCTTGCGTATATCTCTCCATGATGAAATTGTAAACATTACTGAATACAATGAAAAAAAAATGACAGATCATGACATACTACAAATGGCCGAAATGTCACTAAGAAATCATATCACTCAAATTGAAAAAATGTTATTTATATTATTTTGCTAAATGTTCTACCAAATTTTGGAGACAAAAAATATACTCGAAATGTATAACTAAATCTTGATACTCCTTTAAAAATTTTGAATCTTGAGACTTACTCTGAAATCTTGATTCTCTAGCAGAAATTTTGAGAGGTGGTGACTCTAAGCCGACATAATGATAATTGACAATGATGTAATTAAATAAATAATTTTAAACATTAGTATGCTTAATTTTAAACATTATAAAATAATTCAATTATTTTCTCAAAAATTCTCGATTAATTCGGATAGGTCCAAGAATTAGCAAAGACATAATAAAAAATTATTTTTTAATTAATTTAATTGAAATAAATGTGGTAAATATTTGTGGTAAATTGGGAATTAGAAACATATTTAAACGCTTAATAAAGAATTCTGATTTTTTTATTTTTTATTTTAAATTCTTTTACTTTTTTTTTAATATAGAATTAAATATTCAAATATGGACATAATACATGAATGATTTGATGATGTGCCTTGGCCTTAATAAATTGTTAAGTGCTAAAATATAATTTTCTAAAGTACATATATACATACATATTTTGTTAGTTGTTAAATTAATTCTCAAAAAAAAAACCAACAATAATGAAAAAAAAAATTAGTTTATAAAGAAGTTTTTGAAAAATTATTATAGCCAAATATAGTTAAAGTAGCAAAGATAAACAAAAAACGAGGAAGAATCAGTTACCTTTGTCAACTCTTAGATATCCGTACGAATGTTCATAGTCTGTCACTCTGCTTATAATTTTTTTTTTTAATTCAGTATTTTAAAATAATTTGGGTGAATTTTATAATTTCTGGAATTATATATTATAGTATATTCAAACTATATGTTTACATATTCTTTAAAAGCAAATTTTAACCTTCCACTTAAAGATTATCAATAAAAAAACTTTACCATATATGATACCTATACAAATAAATCGGATTTGGTCGGATTTCAACCAAAAAAATAGTGAACCTACAAATTGATCTAATAATATTTTCTGTTAATTCCAAGACTCTAGCTATCTTAGTTTTTGAGTTATCTTTCTGACGGACAGACGAACGAACGAACGGACAAACCTTAATCGACGCAGAATTTGATTCTGATCCGATCCATAAATTTGAAGGTATATCTAGCTAGCTTATTTCGAGGTGTTACAAACGGAGGAGAAATTTTAATATACGCGATACTTATCATACGGGTACAAACAAAAACATCGAACAGAAATATAAAAAATCTTATCTAATTTTTCTGACATTACAGTCAGTCAGGTAATTTTGTATTAATTGGGTAAAAAATGTTTCAATTTAAAAAGAAAATCTTAAATATTCGCTTATTCCTCAAATTTATTTACAACTTTACTATCATCAATCCTATTTAGAAAATAAGTAATCCAACTGTAATCTGTAAACTCAAAGTTACCGAGTTGTAATAAACACCAATTGTCATATTCAATCTCGACATCCATGTTAACATTTTTCATATTTGATTATCATTTATCATTAATAATTAAGTTATTATTTATTTTATATAAAAACCTTTTTTATCTAATTTTCAACTTGGCGCTTAATAAATGTAGTATATATTTCGTATATTATAATAAAGAAAATAATAGAAAATACAAACAACCAGATAAATGTGATGACAGAACGCCGCCTAAATATAGTTCTCGAGCTTTAATTCCAAATCTTTTCGAACCTTTGTATTGGGTGGGCTTTCGAAAGTAACTTTCTTTTATGAAAAGTAATTAAAACAACGGTTTTTAATCAATCAGTAAATTCCTCTGAGGATGTTGAGAATATTTTCAATATAAAATTTAATCTAAACAAAATACAGAAATATACTGGACTAACTTTTTTTTACTTTTTTTGTAATTTAGGCGCCCGTGCCCCGATTGCAGTTTTATTTAAGAAAAAAATCCTTCATTTTTAATATTTTTTTTTATTCAGGCGGTCCGATTCCTTGGTTGAACAAAGAACTCCTTCTAAAAACGCCAGAATTCAGATTTAACTAATCATGCGTCATTTACTTCACATTTACATTCTACTTTATAATATTCCTAAAATTAACAACGATTTTGGAATTGAATTACATTTTTGCTGTCTTGTAAAAAAAAAACATAAACTTTGAAAATCTTAAAATTTACGTTGGTAAAATAACTATAAAATACCTAAAGTACCTATTTATGTATGTATGTATGTACATACATACATATAAAGAAAAACCATTTACTTATTTCATTTCATTTATTTTAACATTTTTTGGATTTTGATTTCATAACAAAACAAATATTCACAAGAAAAATTTTTATATCATGATTTTTATTTAATTATTTTATCAATTTCAAACGATAACCTTTAGAGTGACACTCTGAAAGATCATGGAACAAATACATTTCTGTGCAATATTTTGACTCAGGAACTTTCTCAAAATAAATTAAGTGACCAGCTGCAATAGCTTTTTTAATATTTTCGATATTTTGAGTAGATTTTAAATAACTGAAAGGTAATTGAATTTTAAAAGTTTGACTATGAACGTTCACATAATCTATCACTCCCGGTCCAATAATCCTCTCAATGTCCATTACAGGATATATTACTCCTAGTTCCATATTTTTATAATCAATAACTTTTCTGCTAAAATTAATAATTTCAGTATTAACAGTTTTTACCAAATCCTTAACTTCTTTTGTTTTTAATTCATTTTCTTTTTTGATGTCCATTTTGGAAACAAAAAGCACTTGTTTCATAATGTTGATTTAAATCTAATTAATTATGTACTTTAAAAGTGTAATTCAATGCAATCTATGTATATAGAAGTAAATTAATGACGAAAACTATACGATACAGAATATTATAATCATTATATAACTTTATTAATCAATATAAAAAATTATACTAATTACTAATTAAATTATTAGATATTACTTAGTAGTTACACGATTCAGTGACCAGTGTTGATATAGAAACTTTTTTCAAATCGTACACTAAATCGTTTCAAAATCGTATTTATCGTATTTTGTATTTTGAAATGGCTACCAGTGTTGCCACTTCAAAATTTTCAATCCGGTCAAATTTGATCGTTTGACTGGAAAAATTTTTAAAAAATCTGGTCAAAAAATTCAGTCAACAAGATTTTAATGTAAAATCCTGTCAAAAAACCGGTCAAAATAAAAACTTTATTAAGAAAACGGGTTAACCTTTTGTTGCTGTATTTATGAAGTGGTAAAATACTTAAATAAAAGAAAAAATAATTTTAAAAATAAACAATATGTATTTTATAAAATAAACATTACTTGATAAATTCAACAAAAACCTTATTTCATAAATATAATTACACTTTGGGCATTGCAAAAAATAATTTAATTTGAGCTTGGTAACTTAACTATATAATATACATATATCATTAAATATAGGAACATAATAAACAAAAAAATTATTTCATAAATAGAACAACGTACCTTATTTGCGAGAAGGTTCGTTCTACATTTGCAGAAAAATGGGACAAGAATAATAAATGAAAATATTTTAACATCAACGGAAATGAAAACTGCCCATCATTTCTCTTAATTTTCCTGAATCAATAGTTTGCAAATCTGGTGGCGAGACTAGATTTGGAAATAAAAATAGACTCGTACCAACCCTTATTAAAATTTAGAAAATAAACTTTCTTTGACATATTAAAATATTGAATTATTGAATATTGATGAAACTTGTATATATATATAGTTGTAACTTGTAACAATATTATTCTAACTACAGATATATTACACATTTTTTTTGTTTTGGGTCAAAATCATATTTTTCCTTGTTTTGGGTCAAAATCGTATTTTTTTTGTCAAAATAAGACTAAAAATCGTACATTGTATTTTCCCTTTGAAATTCATACAAAATACGATAAATACGACGCTATAACATCACTGACACGATTAATATTGTAATAATTGATAAGCATAAGAAGAACAAAAAGATTACACTACTAAATACTGTAGAGTGTAGAATGTAGAGTGCAGACTGTATATGCACCAGTGATGGAATCTTCAATACAATGAAAAGAGTAAAATACATTCAATACATTCTACTAAATTTTAGTACAATTCTAATTAAGTCCAATAATTTCAATACAAATCTATATTTATTCATTTTTTGGTATAAATAATAAACAAAATATTAGTTCAAAATTTAATTAAAACAAAGTTACGAAATAGCTTAACTGTAAGTACAGTTTCCGCATTACTTCAAATGAGAGATTTATTTAAGTAAATTCAATTCAACTTGCTACTACAGTTATTTAGCTGCAAGAAATATTCTTTTCCAAATGATCTCTTGGATTAAAAAATATGTACTTATTTCGTTTATGAAAAAGAAAAATTTTTACCATTCAGATTTTTTAGTTAAACTTTAGTGCTTTTAAGGGATTACAACTTTTCGCTATTTTGGGGTTTTTGTTATATATGTATTTCAAAAAATTAAAGATTATTTTACTTTTTAATTGTTCTACTCGGCGTAATAAAAAAAAACCAAAATAGCCTAGAACTTCATAACTTGGTCAAATAACTAAAAACAAAACCTTTTTTGATTTTAAAAATAAATGTAATTTTATGTTATGTTATTCCGCATTCGTTTTCTTTTTATTTGTCAAATTCTTCTGTAAATTTGTCAAATCTATTTTTAAAATAAATTATTATTAATGGTAAGTTTGATGAGTTTATAGCTAGTAAAAATTTTCCAGTACAATTGGCCTCAGAAAAATACAATTTCAGAATTATGCACTACGACTACAGACAGAGTACAGTACATACCAGTGTTGCCAGATCGTGGGACATTTCCTATATTATGGAAAATTTCAACAAATATGAGAAAAAGGGAAAAGTTCTGAAATAGTGGGAAATTTTAATATTTTTGATATTATTCTTAAATTATCTATTATATAAAGTACTTTATTTAAAAGAATAAATTTTTAATTTTTAATGATTATTTTTGTATTTGCATTATAATAATAATAACACATATTTATGTTTTTTTTTTATCTCGAAACGAATTTTAATTTTTAGTACTCCAAATTTGACGCGCCAGTTAAGTGTTCTTCTCCCATAGAATTTCTCAATCAGCTTTTCAGTCTTCCCAAGATAGAAAAACTCCGTTCTGCTGTGGCGACAGAAATAGGAATAGTAAAAAAAATGTTCAGTAAATTAATACATCAGAAAATATGAAAACATCATTACATTATATGGTATCATTATAATTTTAGCCATTTAAACTTGTGTATACTACTTTAAAAGTCATCTCGCCGTACGCCTCTTGCTTTAATAACGCGTCATTTGGCCTTTAATGGAAACGTTTTGCATAAAAATATTATTGCAATTATCCGCAAAATGTGGTCAAGTATATAAAATGTTCTATATACTAAATTAATTTAGTTTCTCAGCGGGGGCATTCGTCCACAGTTCCCCCCGGCCTTTGAATTCGCTAGTGAGTGTTCATTGTGCTTTATTATTATCTGTAATTCAAAATTGATTATCTGTCATTTATTTTTGTTCTTCGTTTTCGTTTATATGTATATTTTAATTTATGTTATTTATTAATAAATATTTTTGAAATCCAATCAATTTTTTATTAAAATACACATAATTATTTCAAAAATAAATAACGTAGACAGAGCAATTTCTTCGTTGGATATTTGGTCGGAATTCTCGTATTTCTAAATGGGAAGAAAAGGGAAATTCGACAACCAAAAAGGGAATCCCAAAAAAAAATCTGGCAACTCTGGTACAGACTAATATTTATTACTGTCTAGAGTCTAGACTATTAAAGTACTAAACTAAACTAGACAAAAAGAGAAGCCAACGCCAAGTACTAGTTAAATTTACTTGTTTACTTTACTTTACTATACTTAATACTACCAAAAAAGACATTCGATATTTGATAGTTGATTGATACTTTATATTGCAGTGCTGCCACTTGGTATTTTCCTATGGTATCATTTAGAAAAAATACCTATAATGGAAGAAAAACTCCAATTCATTTATTCACAAACATTCAACTAACAAAATATTTTATAGTTCAACTTCAACATAATATATCATTTCACTTTATAACAAAAATTAATATACTCGTATAATATATACATAACAAAACAATTGTACATTCATTAGTTAAAAATTAAAGATTTATACCAAACCTTAAATATAAAAAATTTAATTCGAAATATTGGAAAATAGGTAGAATTTTATTACAAAATATTTAAATTTTTGACTGACCAAAACACATTTTCTTATTACCTTCTAGAATTAGTTGATTAGCAAACATAATAAATAGTCTTATTGTATTGTAGATATAACTTTAGCTCATAAGATTTTCTTTTAGCCGTAGCAGGGCTGTGCCGTAAACTCATCGTGTCCATCATAAAAAGACTAAGTTATACCCCCTTTCCGCATTTAAAAAACTTGATAATATAGAAAAATATTAATAAAATTAATTAAATCTAATTATATTATGAATTTTTTTTTTGTCTAAAGAAAACCGCCAAAATTATTAAAGAAAAGTTTTCAATTTTTTAATTTAATTTTTAAATTCATAATTATGAACATATTTATGTACATATGTGCATTCATAGTTCATACATAATTAAAAGATGATTAATAGTTTAAAAAAATACTGAAATTAAAATTTTGTACATATAGAGAGGTAATGCTGGCAATGCTGTTACTGATTTATTTGCAAAAAACGATTAAATATTTGAGAAAATTCTGGGATTACCCGATATAAATTTAAAATTCATCATGAAACGCTGTTTATTTACTAACAATTTCAAATTGCCCAAACATCAACCTATACATATATAACATAAAGATAATATAATTATACAAATAAAAACAAAGCATTTCATTTTTTAGTCCGTCATGTCATATAAGTTTTTTACTTTTTTTTTTATCGCCGTATGTTTTCCGTTCGTTTATTTAGTTTTATTGAAGTGTAGCAAATTTTTGTATGAAAATAGAAAATTGAAATGTCAAAAGTTTGCTACACTATGAACGTATTTAAAATAAACGAACCATTAATTGTGGCGTTAAATGACATTTGTTTGTTATCTAGTAAGCGTTTGAAAAAAAAAACAATCAATTTGAAAGAAAAGTAAAGTAAAGGAAAAGTTATCTACTAAGAAAACAAATTATCTGCTCTACAAAAAAACCTTCTTGAAAACAAAAGCCAATAAATAAAAAAATTATATTAATTATTTATTAAAATTTTGAAATTTTTAGTTACCGGCTACAAAATACATATTTAAAAAATTAAAAAAAGCTTCGATTGAAAATAAAAAATATGATTTTGATGTTTACAAATTTTATTTGACGGCGTCCAATTTGTCTACCGAAATTAATTTTCACCGTTTCAACACCGTATCATTTTTTACCGAATCAATCTTGGCTGAAGCTCAGAATGACATTAAAAACTATCATCTTTTTTATTTTTTTGAATTCTTCGATATGTACATATAAATTAAGAAAAAAGTACATTAATTGTTGTTAGATTGTTAGTGGATCGACGCTCGTTCTAATGTCAGTTCTCGTCGAAAGTTAAATTCGTTTATCACTAGCACTGCTCAGCAATAATAATGACGATGTGGGATATCGTACACCCAATAAAAATCATTTTTTCAATCAAAAAATCAAAAATTACATATATAAAAGGTTGAGTTCGCAAAGTAATGAATTTTGGTATAAAATAGTATCAAAAATAAAAAAAAAGATTTCAATAGTGTCTAGTGTCATCAAAAAAAATAAAAAAAGGTGTACAAAATTTAAAAAGATTTCAATTTTGATAGTTTTGTGTTAAAACGGGAACACTTATGATATTGCAATTATTCGTATTTTTTTTACGTAATTCCATAAAGAAATCATAAATACATACATAATATATAATAGGATTATCAAGACCACCTATTGACCTATATACTGAGATAAAAAATGTGTGAACAAATAATTATGAAACAAAATTAAACAAATACGTCAAATGACAGTTCAACAAAAAATGTTTCTTACTCTCATTGGGCCTTTCCACACGAGTAGTGTCCGTCATTTTTTACTTTTACCTTCGTTTCATTCCTTCTTGCCGGTAAACTAAATTTGTGGTGGGGATTTTTAGGAGTAATTTTTTAAACCAAAATTTTAGAGTTTAAAAATTTAGTCCACTAACACAAACAAAAACTCAAATAAAAATTTTTTATGAGGGTCAAAAAAATTTTATGTGTACATACGTTTCATTCTCGTTTGGAAAATTAAAGAAAAAAGTTTTTGAAACGGCCGCAGCAAATTATGCCGCATACAAATTGCTATATGTATTACAGGTTTAAAATAAAAATATCCAATTTCCACTAAAAATAAATAGTCCGTTAAATTCGAAAAATTAATAATTAAATATATTCTATTGACAAAAAGAAATTATGTTCACAGTACAGATTATTCTGTTTCTAGGTATATAATAAATATTATTTAAAAATTCCAGACAAAAAAATCGTATGTTACTTAAATACAAAAAAAATTTTTTTATTTGTTTTATGCGTATTTTTTTTATATTTATTATCTACCTCTCGCAATTTTGTTTTAAAATGAAATATTTACACATATAAAAGTAACGACTATCGAGACTCGAGAGGAACAGTGTGGAAATAAAAAAAAAGAGGATAGTAGTCAGAAAACGAAAGAGGACACTACTCGTATGGAAAGCATGAGTGTGAAAGAGAGAAAATTTACAACTACAAACAACAGTATCTAATAATGCCCATGGTAGCTGGGTGCAAAAAACATTTCAAACGTTTTAAATATGTTTATTGCCAACAGAAATCTAGAAATCGTTCATTGCATCTTACCTTGGCCTTACTAAGATGAATTTAATAATTAATTTTTTTTAAAATTCATGTTTTGTCCTTTTTCAAAATCCCATGTTTTAGCATTTCTATTTTTAGATTTTGTTTTCATTTTTAATTTTATCTTTATCCTGTATTTCTGTAATTTCTGTAAATTAAAAATAAAGCAATTGAATCACCATTAAGTAGTGTGCATACTATCATTATTCATTTATCAGTTAATTTTTTTTTAACATTCCCAAGACTGCCATTTAGGACCGTATGTTCACATAAGTATTAGCTATGGCCCTGCTTACACTTGTTAACATTTCTGAATGCAATGATGTATTTATTCTTGCATTTAAATTGTGCTGCAAAACTCTCGCGTTTACATTAAGTTGTATTTTGTAGTTGCATGTGGTGATGTGTGCGTTAATATTATATATAACTTATTTTTTGACCTGATAAAATTGTTTATTTTTGCTTTACATGAATTGGTGACTTGCAATAGTTAAAGCAGCTAAATTTTGGTTAACAAAAATTAATAAAGGTTTCCGAAATTTTACGCATTTTCGTCGTTTTTTTCGTTTTTAAATTTTTTTTATGTAAGAAGCGAGGAAGTGGAAAAGAAAAAGTTGCAACTGAATAGTGCAACTAAGTAAACAATCGGTATGACCGATATTGCCTGGTATTGCCGGTATCAACTTTATATTCACAAAAAAATTTTAATACCGGTTTTCAGACCACAAGCAAGACGATATTTTAAAAATTGATATTTCGTTTGAAAATAAAAAAAATTTTTTTTATTGAATTCGTTTGTTTATAAATTTAAAAAATGTAGTATATAAGTTACAAGATGGTTAGATTAGAATTAAACAAAAATATTTTGATTTTTGTATTTCAAATTTTGATGTTTAAATAGCAACTTAAAAACTACTAGTGCAAAAATCTTAAAATGGAATGGATACGTTCAATATGTTTTTGTACTAGTTTCGTTCAATTTTATGTGGATATGAATATACGATTTCAAGTTTAAACCGGATCAAGTCTCTACAATAAGATGAGTCGCTTTTACCACGTGGCTAAATTTTTCTATGCTACTCGAAAAAACAACATAATTGAAAGAAATATAGTAATAAAATTTTATCATGTGAAAAGAAGACAAAAAACTGATACGAAACGATTTGGTATATGAATCTCACTATACAACAAAGTGTGTTGAAAGTGTAAAACGCAAAATAAATTTAAATAAATTCTAGTTTTAAGATTTGAAAAAAAAATTTTTTTTTGCTGCTTTACAATATTTAATCCAAAATTTTAAAAACGATTTACTGAAACAAATAATTTGAAGAGTATCTACATAGTTTTATAAAATAAGATTTGCTACATTTATTACAAGTCATAATTAAAATCATATTTGAAACGTTCATATAATTTATATTCTAAATCTATTTCAGTACAATTTTGCTAAAATATTTAATAAATTTATTTTCTAAACTATCTAAATAATATCTATATAAAATTTTCAATTAAAATACATTTATTATATTCAAATTTCAAAAAACAATTTAAAACACTTCCGATTATTACTTTTTTATTTAATTTCAAAAAATTTCAATTAACAATTTGAAATACTTTCGATTGCAATTTTTTGCCACTATGTACACTATGTATAAAATTAAACAAAGTTGCGCCTTTAAAAATACATTGTAATTTAATTTCAAATATTCCTATACTTTGTATTATAACAAAACATAGACACAGTAACAAAGTTGCGCCTTTCAAAAAGCAAAGTTCATTTTCTCTCTCAGTAATTTTAATAACAGAATGGTTTTGAAACGAAGTTACATATATTTTACGTTTACCTACTTTTATTAATGATTTTTTTCTTTTTTTTTGGTAGTTGTAAAAAATTCATTAAGATGTGTAAAACAAAAGAGTTAGCTCATCCATCTTATTGTAATAAATAATCTTTGATTCAAGCAGTAAACATATGTATGTGTATAGTAGCTGAAGAAAACTAAATAAAATAATTGATCCATTTGAGTTTTGCATCACTTTTCAAATATTAGTAACTGATTTTTATAAGAATTAGTAGTATTTACTAATTATACAAATTAAATTTACCTAAATATATTTAAAAAAAATCTATTTTCGTTCCTAAACATAGCCAACATATTCTTCTTACCCATAACATATTCAACGTACCCAACCCAAAAAAAAATTGTTTTCTATTTTCATTCCAACATATTTTGTTCTTATTACCTCAACGGCGTATGAAAAATTATAAATAATTGAATTTTACATATACACTATCATTTAAAATGTCATTCCTACTAAAACTGTCAGTCCAAATAAAAAAATTTTTTAATATTCCATCATTTAAAATGTCATTCCTTTCATTCCACGCAAGACACTGTCAGTTTAAATGACAGGACAGTCTTGGATTAAAATGAATAATGAAATGATAGTGCTACATTACTTTAAAGTTTTGAAATATTATTTTGTAGTAGGTAATGCAGTTTTTGTTTAACAACAAAGTCTCCATTTTTTAATTTTTGTTTTTTTTTTGTAATTTAGAGGCACCCGTGGGCACTCGAATGCAGTTTTGTTAAACAAAAAATCCCTCATTTTTAATATTTTTTTTTTCTAATTGAGACGACCCGAGATTTTGATACGGGGTATTTTAAATAAAGGATTTTGAAAAAGCACATTTCGTATCCAACCCAATTCATTTTAATGATTTTTCTTTCCTTAGTTGAACAAAGAACTCTTTCTAAAAATTCAGAATTCAGATTTAAGGATTCATAACTCATTTACATTGTATTATTCCTAAAATTAAAAACGATTTGGATTACCATTTTGGTGTCTTGCCTCTCAAAAAAAAAAAATATATATATAAAACCCTGTAAAAAATCTTTTAACCCTTATGTAAAACGAGGAAGAATACAGTTGACTTTGTCAACTCTTAGATACCCGTACGAACCGTTAGTATGTTCACAGCCTGTCACTCTGCTTACAATATTATTTTTTTAATATTTTAGTATTTTAAAATAATTTGGGTGAATTTTATAATTTCTAGAACTATGGGTTGTACATATATTCAAACTATATGTTTATACATTCTTCAAAAGCAGATTCTAACCTTCCACATAACGATTATCAATCCAAAACTTTTTCAAATATTCTATAGTACCATTTAATACTAAGCGGTAAATGTATATTAAATTTACTAAGTACAAAACAGTAAATATAATTTTAAATATTATATTATATTATATTTAAATATTCCATTGACAGAATAATTTCTTATAAGTACAATAAAATACATATATTATATGTATGTAAATACGGCGCTATATAATATACATCTATACTCTTATCATTCATTCACTAGTGACATATACGATATGTAAATAAACATGATATTATATAAGTATGTATATATATCAATATCCTATAAATAAAAATTTATCAAGCAACCGTTATGTTGTTTATTTAATTACATTTTTTTGTACTACGCATTATATCCTCAACAATTTCAAATTATCGAGTAAAACAAAATGGAAAAAATTCGTTAAAGAAATTTGTTAGAAAATTTGAAAAAATCAAGTAACTCTTTCGTCAATTATAAAGTAACTATATATTATTAAATAAAGTTGTTAACAGAAATAAGAGTATAATATTGAAGCTTTAATTTTTGTGTATTACTTCAAAAAAATTTTAAAAGGTGTTCATGTTACAGGTGTTTAAAAATTGGAAATTTTCAGTTTTTGACCCCTTACAGCTCCTAAATGGCGCGTGATACAAAAAAAATTTCTGAAATGACTCATACTAATTTTCAAAGATCTAACTTCTGTCAAAATTTCAAGTTTCCAACTTTAACCGTTTAGAAGATGGAAGGGTTAAAGGATTTTGCAAAATTTGAGTTTCGCATAACGGTAAATTAAGACACCGTATGCCTCAAGTATATATTTATTGTATATATACTTTTAAAGCTAATGAAAGTAGTAATCGTTTGGCGTTTTCAAAATGAAGATATACTTTATACAACTTGTGCTATAACAATTTAAATATAGGGCTTTTTTGAACCTTTGGGGAGCTGTAGCTCCGTAACGGGTGGGGCTACAAAAAAAAGTTATTGAAAATAAAATTAATATTTTTATGAGATCTATCAGTAGTTAAAACTTCATAGCTCTATTGCAAAAAAAATGTGGGGATCTAAAAGTTAGGTGTTCGAGAGCTACCCTAAGGCTTGGTCCAAACTCAACCAAAAAAAATAGGGAACCTACAAATTACTCCCAAAATATTTTGTGTAAATTTCAAGATTCTAGCTTTCTTAGTTTTTGAGTTAGCGTGCTGACGGACGGACGGACGGACGGACGGACGGACATGGCTCAAAAGTCTTAGAATTTTTTTCTGATCCGATCCATACCTTTGAAGGTATATCTAGCTCGCTTATTTCGAGGTGTTACAAACGGAGGAGTAATTTTATTATACCCGATCCTATCGTACGGGTATAATAATGACTACATACAATACAATAATTAAAGTACATGCATACATACATATGTACATATGTATTGTACATATAAAGAAAAACCATTCACTTATTTCATTTCATTTATTATTTTCAAATTTTTGGATTTTGTTTTTATAACAAAACAAATATTCACAAGAAAAATTTTTATATCATGATTTTTATTTAATCATTTTATCAATTTCAAACGATAACCTTTAGAGTGACACTCTGAAAGATCATGGAACAAATATATTTCTGTGCAATATTTTGACTCAGGAACCTTCTCAAAATAAATTAAGTGACCAGCTGCAATAGCTTTTTTAATATTTTCGATATTTTGAGTAGATTTTAAATAAATGAAAGGCAATTTAATTTTAAAAGTTTGACAATGAACGTTCACATAATCTATCCCTCCCTGTCGTGCAATAATCCTCTCAATGTCCACTACAGGAAACATTACTCCAAGCTCCATGTCTTTGTAATCAATAACTTTTTTACTAGAATTAATAATTGTAGTATTAACAGTTTTTACCAAATCCTTAACTTCTTCTGTTTTTAATTCATTTTCTTTTTTGATGTCCATTTTTTAGAAAAGCACTCTGTTCAAAATATTGATTTAAATCTAATTATGTACTTTTATAATATGTATAGAATGCAATGCAACAATACAGAATATTATAACCAATTATAATTTTACTAATCAATATGAATAATGATACTAATTTTATTAAATTACTAGTTACTTACTACTAGTTTTATTAAAATACGGAACTGAATAAAATAATAAATACATACTCACTGCGCACTTAACAATAATCATTGAATATCGATCAATATTAGATATGATTAGATAAGCATAAGATGATAAGAAAACTAGAATTAGAATACTAACTAGTAACTACTTCATATTTACCTACTTAAAATTTATTTAAATACTTAAGTAACTACTTAGGATTAGTTACGGGGCATGTATACGACGTGTAACCCAGCGAAAAAAAGTAACGCATCCGGAACCCTCCAAAAATAGCCAAAATTCGTTAGTCTTTTACCGTTAGAATCTAAATTTACCGAAGAAATTAAAATGTTGAAATTTTTATATTGACAACGTAAAATTATTAACTCTTATATTATTTAAATTTTTTAAAGTCGGTGGCCAAATTTTTTGGAAAATATAGCCCTAGTATTGCAAAATCATGCATCCATTTAAATAAATATTATTTCGTGTATATGGAGAATTATAAAAATTGAAAATCAAAAATAAATAAAAAAAAATAAGCTTTTAAAAAAAAAAGGATAATTATTAATTCACAACACCTAAATGAATCATTTGGGATAAAAATCAGGAAGATTGGAGCAGTGTTTTGGATTTAAATGCTTGGGTTACATGTCTTATACATTGTCCTTAGTTACTTATAGTTGCTGTTTATACTTTACTATAAAAAAAAATCATTTAATATTTTATGTTGCCAAGCAGTGTTCAGTGCTGCCACTTGCTATTCTTAAGAAAATTTAAATTCAAAATTAGTATCATTTATGTAATTATTGGAATGTTAAATTATTGGAACAAAAAATGTATTATTGGAAAAAAAACTGCAATTCCCTAACAAACAAAATTTTACAGTTCAATTTCCACATTATATAATATAATATATTATTTTAATTTATAACAAAACTTAATATTTAATTCATAACCAAAAAATAAGTGAAAACCGCCGACCTCAACTTCACATAGTCGAAAAGAGCACATTTAGTTTGAAATCTTTGGATTTTAACTAATGTATCTGTGAGATTGCGATTAGCGGCCCAAATATAAAGACATATCTTTTTTGTATTTCACCTTGTTTCAAAGTTGGAAGAGTACAATATCTAATAGTGTAATTTCTACACATGTCCAGTAACATTGTTATTTGTTTAAGTTTTTTAAAAAAGATTGAAAAATTAAAGTTCTAACTTGGTTCTAAAATTTTTTTTTAGATTTTTAAAGAAATTTTAAAACTGCAGTTTTTATATAAAATAATTATAATTTCAGTTGTGTCAATTTCGAATTTCTAATCTCTGCGGAGACTATTTATCACGCCGTACCATACTTATTATATACCATTGGAAAGGGTGAGAAAGAAAAGACCTTTCTAACAGTATAAAAATAATATAGGATGTCTTTAAAATTTATAATGGTTTCTAGAAAGCCTAGAGAAATTTTTTTTTTATACCAAAATTTTCCGTTTGAACTACAGTATCTCAGAAACGGTAGCACTGATTAAGATAAAACAAGATATTTATTAAAGACAATAGTAGGCCCCACAATATTGTAAAAAATTGGTTCCTGTATACTATCGTAAATGAAAATATAACGGTTTAAGTAAAACACTACAAAATGTTAGGAAAATTTCAAAATAATCAATTTGACATTTAGAGGTTTGGACCTTTGCACCAAAAGCCATGTTCTATGAAATATAGGTGACGTCATTAGGTACGGTTATGTAAACCGGCAATCGGACTATGTACCTAAAGTAAAGTATATCACAATTTTCTTTCTCTCAATACAAAATATTACAATGAAATTAGTTTATTGGAAAGAGGGTGTGAAGGAAGAGTAGGTAAAATGTGCTGTACGCAGAACCGTGCATTTTGCCAGAGAAGTAAAAAATAATAAAAACTGTAAACAAATACAAAACAAACAACATTAATATTGAATCTGCTAACAAAAATTTTATAGTTTGAATATTGTGCGTCATCAACAAGAATATGCATTGATAAGGTATACAAATTTTTAGAGATATAAAAAAGATAAAAATATTATTCATATAATGCATATCGCGTGTTTTAATATGAAATTTGAAGTTAAATAAAAGTAGTTAGTCGGATTAAAAAATGTTTTACAGAAAAGTCGTGGTTCTTTACTTAAAAAGTTGTTACCTTTTTCCTTGTAATTCTTCCCATAATATTTTTCTGTTACGAAATATTCATAATAAAAGTTAAAAATGATACTAGTAAACTACCACTTGCGATCGTTCGATTTGTTCCTTATCTATCCGAGATATTTACGTCAAAACCTTAAAAATTAAATTTCAAACAATTCTGCTCGTCCGTTTAAGTTATATATGTGCCCGCAGGCATACTCATACAAACACACACACCCACACACACAAACACACACACATTCACACACGTGTATATGGTCGGTAACAATAAATTTAGTATTTGTTTTAAATTATTAAATAATGATCATATAAAAAATATGTATATTTTAAATATTCTAAATATGTATGTACGACGTACGTATGAATATTTTGCCAACAAAAAGTTTATACCAAAACATACATAATAATATATAAACACCTACAATATTATGAAAATAATGTATACATAAATTAAAAAACTCAAAGTTTCATAATTTTTTTTTTTAATTATTTTTAAAATTTTTTTTTTTTATTTTTATTTTAATCTGAACCTATATGTAACACCAATTCAAAATATCTGATATTTTTTCATCAAAATATTAAATAATTTCTTAATCTGATTTTAATTTTAATTTCTTTTAATATAATTTTTTCTTTTTTAATAATTTAATATTTTTCAAAAAATATAAAAAAAAAAACATGTTTTTTGTATAAACACTGATTCCTTCCGATAAAAAAAAAAATTTAATTTGCAATAATATTTAATTACTTTATTTAACGAAAATGTAATACTGTTACCATTAACGATGTCAGTAGCTTAAATAAATTGAGTTTTTTTTTTTTTAAATTTAACACTTTAACTGAACAGGATAAAATAGTTAAGGAAAAGGTTTTTACGCAATATGAATTTTGACTCCGAATTTACTATAGAGATTGCGCAGCGCTAAATAAATATAAGTTTGAACTTTATTATTCTATACATTATATGATTATAACTACCATGGTTAAAAACTCTTGAATTTTATATTTCCATCAATTATCGTTGAATAGCAAAATACTCGACAGATCTTATTATAAAGTTTGACGGCCTAGGTTAATCGTAAAAGAAAGTCAAAATAAAATAAAGAAATGGTATTAGACATTAGTATACTCATTTGTATATAAGTAAGTAAATGTACATATACTTGAATCAAATGAAAATATCATATAAACTTCTCTTTTGAATTCTACATATTATATACTTAGAATATATGTATTTGATGTTTGTCATATGATTTTCATTATTATTTCTTTTATTTGGAATTTTTCTCATCAGTGTTATTTTTTTCTTTTTATGCTAAGGGAGTTGATACATCTATCAAAAGACACAAAGAATACAGATTTTATCATACCAAATTCGCCTTAGCTAATCTGATGAGTTGAAACCTTTAATTGCTGACGCAGTATATTGGCTAGAGAGTATCATTATATTACTACATATTTTGCTATCAGTGACGATAGCCATCAATTGATACGATATGAAATAGTATATAACTGCACCTTCCTACAAAAGGTAATAATTGAAGGCAGCTCTTCAGTCACTGTAGCAGCTAATTATTATTAGTATTAATTATTATTATTACTGTTTGTTGCAAAATCAAGGCCATACCAGTGGATTACAACATGCAGGAGTATATTGCAACTTTCCGCATGAGGTCACCAAAGGTGGCTTCAATGTAGCAGCATTTATTATTAATTGTATTATTTATAATTTTTTTTTTTAACCTGCCTAACTCGTGTTTGAACCCAAGACTCTCCAATTGATAGATTGACGACTTAACTACTACGCCATTCAATCAGATAGGTGTAATCTTCCTACAGCCTGCATGTTCCATTCCATATTGCATTTTGTAATATGTATATATTATCCATATTTTCGGAACTGTTTTTAGCTGATCTAGTTTATTATCTTTCGTCTATTGTAACGCTCCTTGGTCCTATATAATATAATCTAAGTTTTTATCATTTTGGTATATATACATATATACATATCTATATTTAATATTTTATTTAAATTTTTAAATAATTTTAATAAATTAAATCTTTTAAATTTTATCATCAATCTTAAAATGATAATTGGGTGTTCGCAACACTGTTATTACTCTTAACAAAAACAAAAATAAAAAAAATTAAAAACGAAAGATTTTAAATTGTTGATTGTCAATAGAAAAATTACAGCAATTTAAATCTATCTCTTTTTGAAATTTAATATTATGTATCTTTGAAAGTTGATTTAATTTTTTTTTGATTAACAAAATTTTTTTTTCAAATGTAATAAATTTTTTTTTTTTGTTTTCATCAACTTACAACTTAACTGTCTAAATATTAGAGAAAAAAAGTAAGTAATTAAATAAATATAGATAGTGTTCACTGTTCATGTATATCTTGATACAATATTTTACAGTTTTATATTACAAAAATAAAATTTTAAAAGTCAAAAAAATTAAATTTTGGAATAAATGACATTTGATTTGGATATCAATTTGTTCACTAAAAATTTTAAATTATAAATACATATACAATCCAATTATGTATTTAAGTTGAACTACTTTGTTGACATCTACTAAATTATTAGCTTTTAAATAATATTAGTCTTAAATGTATCTATACCTATCAAAAATATAGTTCACCACAATCGAAATATCTACATACATATATACATATGTATATCCATGTTCATATACGTACATATATACATATATATCTAGATTATTAGAGAATTAATTATGCAAAAAGTAAATATCTATTGCACTTAACATAATTACTTAACATTATACAAAAAATCAAATTAGTGCATATTAACATATTATACATAATATGTATATCTATGGAGACAATTATTGTTCATTTTGGGGGTTTACAAAGATATAAGAAAGTAAACATGACTAGAGTCTAGAATCTAGACCAACATAAATGTAAACAGGAAATTACACAGCCTTTTCTTTTCAGACGTGACTGTAAATGTTGTAAGGGGGAATTATTCTTGCGGAGTGTGTGGGACTCGAAACCACACTCCCTTGGTGTTTACAGAATACTTTGTGCGTTCTTACCGACTAGGCCATCGAGGCCCCTCATTTCGAAAATTCATTTAGAAAATATTCTACAATATATTGTATCATATAAATTCTTTGTTCTTCATTTTATTATATTATTTTCCCTATATATTTAGGAATATTTTTAGGATTAAGCTTATAACTCCCTATAAATTATCAATTAATTATTTTTAAATATTTGTATGTTATAGTTTCAATTGATTATGGGATAAAGTCATGTTGGTGACAAAATCCACAAATCGAAATCCATAAATAAAAATCCAACAAAATTCACAATAAAAAAAATATTATAATAATTATTTGTTAATAATTTTAGATATTCCAATTTTGATATTTTACTTTTTTTTGGAATTTTGTTTTGTATGTTTTTAAATAAGTCGTTTTTAATTGTATTTTACCAGAGTATATATTTTTTTTAATTCTTATCTTTACCACAATTGTTTCTTTTGATAATTCTTTTATTATTTCAAAAAGCCTAATATACCCTTATCGAAAAAGGAAATATTTTTATTTTGAATCCAACTCTAAAATCCTTTCTAACTCAGAATCTGGCATATTCGTATATACATACATATATATAAATATTCTGAAAAAAGTTTGCAATCCAAATTGAAAGATTGCAATCCTGATTTTGTATTCAACTTTGAAATCTCTCCTAATTCAGAATCTCGTATATACATACTTATATATATACATATATATATGTATGTAAACATTCTGGAATAAGCGCATAATTCTGATTTTGTAACCAACTATAGAATCCCTTCTAGTTATTTTTTTACATACATATATCAACAACAAAGCATTTAAAATAGAGGGGACTGCCGCCGAGGCCTTATTAAACAAATTCTTAAAACGTTGATTTTGTAACTGACTTTAGAGTTGTTTTATAATGAACTAAGTTCGAAAAATTCAAAATGATATAAGTAAGTGCGAAAAGAAAAAAAACTCAAAAAGAAAATTTTTCTAGCTTTTCTTAATTAATTTTTTTTTTTTTCTTAATTTCTAGCGCTCATAAAAATACTAAAATTTTATTTTTAAAAAATTTTTTTTTCTAAAATTTTGTTTTTGAGATTTTTTTTCGACATTTTTTTATTCCATATTTTTTTTTTTTGACAAAAAGACTGGATCCCAATTATATGTTATATATAGTATATGCATATGTATTAAGTTTGCATTTTTATTTCTGCAATTTTTGTATTTTTGGATTATTTTCCGTGGATTTTTGTTTTATGGCAAAAATCATTATGAATTTTATTTTTTTGTGGATTTTAGGACTCACCCAGTAAGGTTTCCTAAATCGAAAAAGGTTGTTAAAAATAAATGCAGTTCCAAGATTTGAATTAATTTCTGAAAAAATTATAGGTATATTTAAAGTGCTATGTATTTGTCGTATTTGAAGTAAATTTATATACATACATATATGTACATAAGTATAGTTTTTTTGTAATGTAAAACGGATTCAAAAATAATTCGGATTTTAATGTTATTTAAATAAAAAATTGTTAGTCGTTTTTTTTCCAAATTCTGTTTTTCATATTTTAAAAGTTTTAACTGACTTAAACCCGTTTTCCAAAATATGAAATTTATTTCAGTTAAAACAAAATGTCATTTTCGAACTTTAAAATTGTTTCTAAGTTAAATTAAAATTAAAAGCAATATTATATTTATTTTGTAATAATCACAAATTTAATTAAATAAAAATTATTTGTTTTGTACTTTTCATATCTAATCATATAATATATTTTCTATATCACTTATGATAAATTTCTAAACCAATTGAAAACTAAAAATTCAAAAATGATATATTAAAAATACAAAATAAATAAATAAATAAATTACAAAATTATTTTCATATTATAATAAAATAAACATTTTCTGTTAGTGAAACTATAGATTAGTAATTTTCAATTTCTTCTGCAGGTGATTGTTCAGTAATATCTGGATGGAAATCATTAAGTATTGTGTTAGTTTGAAGATTTTTATAAAATAAATGAAAAAGGAAGAAAATCTAATAAATTTTTCTCAATTTTTTTTTCATCATTTATATTTTTTGATAAATCAGTCAATTTAATAACATTACAACCTCGTTTAGATATAATAAAAATTTTAAATTCTTCGTTTGGATGTAACGATTTCTTATATAGTTTTTTTAGCAACATTATTACTTTTCATATTTTAACTATTTAATGTCTTTCCAAGTGAATGATTCCGAATTATCTGAAGGACTTCTGCAAAAAAATATTGTTTTAAGAAGTAAAACAAAATTGAAAAAGTTTTCTTTCTTCATTTATGTTACATTAAATTTACATTTTTTACCAACAGTTCTAACAAAATTATACCAATCCCCAAGCTGTTGAATTCTATTGAAGTAAGGTATCTGAAATTTTCTGAAAAAATTAAATGACAACAACTTTTGTAGAATTTGTTTAACAACAACAGGTTCACCGAGCTGGCATATAACTTCTTTTTTCATATAAGCATATAATTTATATAACCGAATAACTTACGTAGGTATACTTAATAAAGTTACAGATCTGAAATTTTTTAAAACATGATCAAGTTTAATAGCAACACCTTCAATGAAGTTTAGTTGCTAGCTCAACAGGTTCAGACATCTTGAACATCTTGGAACTTAATGAAGAAAGGGATCCAAAATCATACAAAATATGATGAACATTTATTGGAATAACTTATGTAGAATTTGGTTGTGCTAATGCAACAACCTCTTTTCTTTTTAAATGAAAATAACTGAATGTCTATTGCTGCTAGTTAGGCGCCAGTTATAGCTATCATTGAAATGCTTCCGGCCTTATCTGAAATTTTGTGAAAAGATGTCAAGTTGCATGGCAATAACATTTTTAAGTTTTATGGAAACAGCATAATTTATGTTTATACAGGTATCCCAGAGTTGATACAGTCTACTCTACTACACTCTTCCTCGATGTTTTTGTTATAAATCTATCTCTTATAAATCTATCTGTTTTTTTACCAATCAATTTCATCCAATACATTCTAAACTTAAATCCAATATCACGTTTTGTTATTCATTTGATTTCCTCAATACATAATATTAAACATATGTATTAATTATTTATGTATATACAAATGTAACAGTTTTTATATTCTTTATTCGATGTAAATTATTTTGTTAGAAAAGATTTCTTATAAGAAGAACTGTGTTCTTTATAGAAGTTTTATGATTACATTTATTATTGTATACGTCAATCTTTTTTTGGCCACTTTATGCAATCTTTTTTTGGCCACTTTGGCCACTGGCCTCCAAAAGCCAGAAAATCTGAATTTATAGAAAATGAGTAGATTAAAAATGTGTAGGAAAGTAGAATGAGCAAATTTTTATTTATTTATTCTATGTTTATTCAAAGGTTTTCTTTTTTGAATGCATAATCTTTTCTTACTGGTGAAGTATATAATAAGATACTCAGAAATACACCTTTGAAAATTATTAATTTATTTCCAGTACCTGACTTGGAAATTTCTATTTAAAAACGGATAAAATCATTTTGGCGGCCTAGGTAACCTAGTGGGTAAGAGCGCACAAAATAATACTGTAAACACCAAGAGAGGGTGGGTTCGAATCCTACACACGTCATAAGAATAATTCCCATTTACGACATTTTCAACCAGATCTGGCTGAAAAGGAAAGCGTTAGTAAAGAAAAACGTGACTAATTTCTGCTTGTTACATTTATGTATGTGGCCAAAAATAAACTAAAAAGAAAATTAAATATTGTACATTTGTTGAATTTATCGACCGTCAACCGTGGCGGAGATATATTTATTAAATGTTATAGTTTTGGTTCAAATATAACATCCAGATAACCTAATCAAGTCAATGTTCAATATATTTCATTTTTATTTATTTTAATACTTCGGATTTTGCTAAAAATAAGATTTTCTTTTTCTAAATTTATTTTAGACAAATTAATTTTAATTTTCTATTTGGAAAAATAATTATTAAGTACATGTACATATATCGAATCTAAATACGTTTTTAAATTACTATAATAATTGTATCACATTTCGAATTGGCAGATTAAATTGTGGTGTTATTAGCAAAAATAGGTACATATAGTAAAGTTTAAAGTATAATGTTAGAATACTAACAGTAGATAATATATATATATATAAGTTATATGCAACATTTGACCCAAGAACAGTAACTTGTAAAACTCTTCTTTTAGTCGAGTATTCTTTAAATTTAACTTTGTAGACATATACCTACGCAGATATACTGAATCTTCCTGTCCCTTAAAAATTTTGTATATATATTGAAAAATTAAGAAACTTTAGCTATAAATATATGTGAATTAAAGAATTATGTCAGACAGTATCGAAAGCTTAATTTAAAAAAAAAAAAAAGCAATGTTTAAAACTTAACACAGGTTGAACAGTATTATATAACTGAATAATATAGCTCTAAAGCCAAATTTAAGTTTAAATGTTTAAAATTAAATAAAAAGAAAAAAAACTTTAGCATCCGGCATTATATTAAAACATTAATATTATATTTAAATGATTAGTTTTGATACTTAATTAAAATATAATGATAAAATATAATGATTTTATGACATTATAACATTATGTATGCATATATATATATATATATATGTAATAATATGTATATTATATTATATTAATAATAACATTAAAATATATGTATATTCTTTTATATTTTATTATAATTTAAAACTCTTGATTCTTAACTTACTAACAATGACCTCAATTTAAAACAAATAAAAAAAAAATAATAATAAAATAAAAAAAAAAAATAAAAACATCAACAAAACCAATTAATTTTCAAGAACATCCAATTCTTAATTGAAATCTAGATTAATAAGTAAAATAAAACAATAAATATAATACATATTATATATAATATGAAAAACATCACTTTTTAAGGTGTTCTTCATGTTATATTAATTTTTTTTTTTTTTTTAATCACTTTACAATTTATTCATAACATTGTGAATATTCTTACACATATAAAACAACATAATTTTATTATACATTTTATAAATACATTTTCTAAAAAAAAAACATATCCTATTTAAAAATTTATAATCTTTTATAATAGATTTTTTTTTTATTAATAAAAAAGCAAAAGTGAATACAAATAAATATACGGATTAATTTATAAACGTAAACTCATTTTAAAATTACATTGTGGCGAGTATACATATTCAAAAGCATCCAATTGTACTTAACATATTATACTCTCCACACATTGCTTTTCCATTAGGTATATAATTGATAACGGCTGTGCTCAAAATCTATTAACACTAAGATAAAAGATGAGAGCACATCCGTTATCTTTTACAATTACAAATACAAAAGTATAGCTTTACGACAAGATTAGTTTGTAATTATATAAATAAGAACATAAATTAAATTAGTCCGAGTCGATAAGAATTCATAGACTATAGTTAAGTCCATTTTTAATAAATATTTTTCACACAGAAATTTGGTACTTTTAATTAATAAAACAAGTAAAAGTAACAGTAAGTCGATGCAACCGACTTATTTATACCCTACACCTAAAAAATTCAAATTAAATTAAAAATCCATAAGTTATTTTAGTTAGGTATTTAATATAACTAAGCTAAAAAAATAAATGCTTTTACAACCTTTGTACAAAATTTCAGATTTCTATCTTTATTAAATTTGAAAATATGCTTGTTAGGTCTTGGGAAGTGTGTGAAGGCACGCGGACCACCACCCCAATTCATCTCAAATTTTAGAGACATCAACAGGGTAGAACATTCTTATATCAAATTTCAAGTTTATATATTTATTAATTTCGAAGATATGCTTGTTTGGTCTTGGGAGTTGTGTGGCAAATTTGAAGTTTCTATCTTTATTAATTTCGAAGATATGCTTGTTCGGTTTTGGGAGTTGTATGGGAGGTACCCGAACAGCTCCTCCAATTCATCTTAAATTTTGGACAAATCAGGGATTCAGGAAACAACACCCTAGTACAAAATTTGAAGTTTCTATCTTTATTAGTTTCGAATATATGCTTATTCGGTTTTGGGATTTGTATGGGAGGTATCCGAACAACTACTCCAATTCATCTCAAATTTTAGGGATATCAGGGATTCAGGAAAACACATCCTTGTACAAAATTTTAAGTTTCTATCTTTATTAATTTCGAAGATATGCGTTTTCGGTTTTGGGAGTTGTATAGGAGGTACTCGAACGCATCGTCCGATTTCGCCCATTTACAATCCCCTCCTTACTTTAGTCATTGTTAACCTACAGTATAAATTTCATCAAGATAGCATCATTATTTTTGAGTTATCGTGCGTACGGACGGACGGACGGACATCGCTAAATCGACTCAGGAGGTGATCCTGATTCAGAACATATATACATGTCTATACCTAACTCGCTTCCTTTTGGTGGTTACAAACACCATACCAAAGTTAATATACCCTATACTTAATGTGTAGGGTATAATAAATGGGGATACACCGCACATATGTACATATATGTACTTAGAATTTTTTTAATTAACTATAACACAAAATGAAAAGTATTCAAAAAAAAAAAAAAGAAGTTATTGCCTTTGTTTTTCATTTTATTCTTAAATTAAAGAAGTATCAAAAAAATGTATTACAAACGGAATTATCGAAAAAAAATTTCTTATACTTCCTAGGTGTAGACATAATGTATAGTGTAATATTCTTTATACACTTACTTGTAACTTTTATTATTAATATATACTTCACAGTATACTAACAGTATCATTTTATCTTAATACCTTACCTACATTATATAGTTCCATAAGTTTAATAACTTTCTTTTAACATACCATAACATAGAATATACAATATTCTCGGAAATACCAAAAGACTTCCAATAGAATAAATTAAATTTTGCTTTTTTAAAATCCAGCTTTTTATACACGTATATATGAACATAATATGTTCAAGAGTATATTAAATTTGCCATTACATTTGTTACACCTTAATAAAAACTCAACTTGATATCAAGTGTATGAATCGGATCACACTCGAAAAATTAGTCCATTAAATCATGTACGTTTGAAGGTCTGACTGTTCCCACTATAACTCAAAAAACTGAAGGAGCTGATATTTTGGAATTTGTACCACGTAACTTTTGAAAAAATGTTAGTTTTGCTATTTAAATCGTGCAAGTTCGACCAGCGTGTTCGAGCAACTGCTATACAACTTCTTTTTTTATACGAAAATAACTCTGTGTCTTAATTAAAGATAGGAATCTGAAATTTTGTAGAAGATGACCGTGGCAATAACTTCTATAAAATATGATTGATTTTATGGCAATAACTTCTGTAAAATATTATTGGATTCGGCGCAACACGTTCGAATAGCTGTCATCTGAAAATTTATAAAACATGATAAAGTTTTATAGAAACAAAGTATATATATATTATGTTCATAACGCATATGGTAGGGTTCACACAATCCACTCTACCGCATTCTTCCTCGTTTTCAAATAGCATTTTACATTTGAATTTATTAGGGTGCGGAAGGAATTCATTAAATCAAAATTCCAGAAATAAATAAATAAAAGAAAAGTTCGTATGAAAAATTTTTTTCTCTTGAATGTATGCAATTTTTTATGTTTATTTTAAATATTATTTTACCTATAAAATAATATCATTAAATTGCCTATCTTATAATCATATTATTATAATTTAAATTCTCAGAATTTATCACTTTTTTCATCAATTTTAAAATGTTTTATGGTAAAATATGCTTATGTTTAAAATTCTTGGAGTTTCCTATAAAATATCTGCAGGTATGTGATCTAATGGTTTCCTCTTGATATAATTTATTTTAAATCAATTTAAAAGGTTGCGGTTGGTAAGTCCGATGTTGGCGTTTTGATTGGTGACAGAGATTGGAAAATAATTTATAATTGCAAGGTAAGAGAAAATGGAAATTTACAAAATATGTAACACACAAAAATAAGAGAAATTGTCTCCTTGTCTAAAAAAAAAACGAATTTTCTAGATTTTTTGACTTTAACTTTAAAACCTTACTGAATAGGTTTTACTTCATCTTATAAAATTCAAATTCTTAACATCAGATTTAAATAAATTGATTTATTCACGCAGTTTTTTACTATTAATGAATTGGCATTGTATGGAAGAAAACAAATATTACGATTTACATATTAGGAAAATTTTATATAGTATGTATATATTTTATTTGATTCACTTTTAAGATTCAATTGTATTTAAAATCTCTAGTAATATTGTAATATTACTAGAGATTTTACAATATCTAGTTAGAATATTTAGAGAATTACAATATCTAGTATAATATTGCTTAAAGAATTTATTTATAAAATTTAACAGATTTTTGTTAACAAATGTATAACAAGTTCAATTGAAGTGGCTAACCTCTCTTACTAAATGTATTATCATCTTATTACGAGATTTTTTCGTTTTAAGAATTTACATTAATAACAAATAAAAAATTCTTCAAAATTCTTTTTAAGTTTATTCCCCTGCCCCACATAAATGTAACAAGGAAATTACACAGCCTTTCCTTTTCAGGCGTGACTGTAAATGTCGTAAGGGCAAATTATTCTTACGACGTGTAAAATTTATATTATTAATTATTTATAATTATTAATATTATTATTTATTATTGCTTATAATTAAATTTGCTTTTTATTAAAACAAATAATGTTAATTATAAGCAATTTAAAATTTATTTATTCAAAATATTTGTGGGTTTTTTTCTAGTAGTCCGATTGTAAATGTTAATGTAAAAGCCTTCCAGTAGTCCGATTGTAAATGTTCTAAATACTCGTATTAAATATTAATATTGTATTTAAAATTTTAAAATACAAAAAAAAAAAGGAAAAAATTAAAAATGGATACGTAACGAAATAATCATGACTTAACTAAAAATCATGAGCTAAATTACTATTCAATTTTTTTTTTCCTATATACTTACATACATATGTATATAAATCTTAAAAGGTTAAAGGTGTTGATTCTGAAAATGATTTACAACTTTTATCTGTACCTACATATTATGTATGTACATATTTAAAGATTTGAATAATAATAACAAAACAATATTAATTATGTTTATTAATAATAAATATAAATATGTATGTACATACATATGTACCTATATAGAAAATAGAAATAAAAAATATTAAACACCAACAATAATAATAAATTTATCTACATACTTTGAATAGCTAACAGCAACAGCAGCAATTCACAATAGATAATAATTTTTACAATAAATTTTCATGTATCATTCAACAAACATTAAGTTAACATTTATAATACTTAAACGTCAATTTAGAACTTGACACCAAACACGATCATATTCAAATGATTTTTTTTTTTTTTGTTTTTGTTTTAATGTTGGGAACATCAAACATGTATTCATCTTTTTTAAACGATTAATTGCGATCATTAGAAAAGTAGCAATAAAAAGACAAAAAAAAAAGAAAAAAAAATTTAATTCAATGATTTCAATTTTCAGGTTCAATTACAATTTCAATTTTATTACCACTCATTTAAAGAGAAAAAAACTAAAAATAAAAATTCTTATTAGCCAAAAAAGACTAAAGGTATCCATTCGTAACATAATTACAGTTGCTTACAATATTGAACGTTCATTAATTTTAAATACACTTTTAATCTTTTGTAATTTTTTGTAAAAATTATGTGTAGGCTTTTACAGCACCTCAATTTAATTCGTCAATCTTCTCAAACATTATTCTTTTTCGAAGAAAATTTTTTTAATTCTGATATTAAAAAAAACAACAGATCAGTGAGGATTAGATAATCGTCTTTGTTCTATTGCTTTGTTCCGCATTCTCAAAATAAGTATTAGATATAAGAGAACATGAATGTGTTCTAGTATACAAAAAACATTCGCTATGAGAGTGGAATTTTTGAAAATAATTAATGGTGTTCTGTGGACTGTAATTGCTGTGAATCTTTGTGAATCTCTTTTTGAGAATGAAATGGAATTGTATTCGTGCTTTTTTTTTTTGTGTTTCGAATGCTAAAATGAAATTGAAGTTTTAAGTCTCAATACTGACGTATTCATTCTATTTTTATTGAACTTTTTAAATAAAATTTTAAAAAAGACATATAAGTACTGTAAATTAAAAACAGGTATGGATATATGTATATATCTATATATCAAAACCTTCCCCTATACGCACTTTTTGAAAGATCTTTCTGCCAGAATTTTAAAACACATATTATACATTAGACTTATAATACGTATCATTGAAATTTGTCATTAAATTGAATATCGAACCATGCAGCTTATAACTATTCTGAATCGCTTACAATTTCAAAATAAAATTAAAAGTTCGAGGTTTAATTTAATGACAAATTTTCATGACATTCATCATAAGTTGAAAATGATATGGGTATAAGTGCGGCAGAAAGTTGATGAATTGGCGGTATAGAAGATTGAACCTTTTCTTTGCTTATTGCGTCTAGTTAAAAAAATAATTGAATCCATAGTTTTTGTTTATGTTTTTTATAGAGTTTTTAAAACAAAACTATATATAAAATTTTTAAAAATAAAATTGAATACAAAACTTTCTTCAAATATGTACAACGATCATATGTTTTGGAATTTATTTTGTCATTTCAAAAATGGTTATAATTCAAATACTGAAGAATGAATAAACACCTATTTTGAATTCTAGTATTTCCAGAGAAAACCAAATTCACATTCCATTCACAGAATACTGAAACATGGGCGATTATATTGTAATTGTTCAGACATTCAAGTTGTAGCTTAACTTCCTAATTGTAATATTAATCAATGTTTGAATATTGTGTTTGCCTATAAGGCTTTAAATATTTTCTCGATCCTCGCACTAAAACTAATTTAACTTTATTCACAATAATTTTTTCTATTTGTTCTTCCAAATAGAACATGATGTTTTATTTTAATTCTGACAGAATTCTTTCCAAATGGGTAGAATTCTGTATAAAATTACTATATAATTTCAGTACACTATTTATGAGACATTCCTAGATCATCCTGATTGTAAATTCAGTAAAACTCATACTTACCTATTTTCTTTTTGATCTAATATTAGTTTTAGCATGAGTGCATCCTCAACCATTTTAATTTAAACTTACAAAATTCATAGAAATATTAAATTGATTTATTGTAGGTTTCATTTTGTTAGTGACTGTGCATAATATATGTATAAAATGCTTTTTCATTTAATTAATTTATAGTAATATCATAGCACAGCAGTGAATCTTTTCAAGAATTATTTACCTATGGGCGGTATATTTTGAAATCTTAATATAGAAAAAATGATTAAAAACATTTTAATAGAAGCTAAAAAATAATTTTAAATTTTTTTATGTACCCTACTATGTAAAAATATCAAAAGATAATTACAATATTATGAAGAATTACATATACATATATGTATAGTTTTTCTTTTAATATTCATATTAATACAGTAATTAATAAAATGTACACGTACAGACTATATGTAGATATGTTATTCTTATTATATATATATATATATATTATATGTTAATTATGACTTGTAACATTTCAATGGCATGGCAATAATAAAATTATTGAAATTGTGTCAAATATCAATGGCTTATGATTATTTCACGATCAAAAACTGAACAAATAAATATAAAATAAAATTAATCTTATGAAATCGTGCTATGCTAAACAATTTACTAACTATTTATATACTTACGTTAAATTATTTATATTTTAAATCATATTTATAAGAAAATATAAAAACAGGACTTCTCAAATTTTTAAAATGAATTAAATTAATTAATAAAAATTTATGAAACTTAAATTTTGGGCTCGAAAAGAAAAATTGATTATGTAACGATAGTATGAAGACATTATTTGACACTCGACAGTCTATAAATTAATCAATTCAGTTTAATGGATATTTGTAGTTGAAAGAATGTTTTAAAATAAATTCAATTAATATTTTCAATTTTTATTTTCCACTTACTCCTCATGGGAGCATACGGCATTAACTTGCCTCCTTCATTGGTTTCGCTTATTATCGATGATTTTTATCACTTCCCAAGTTTGCTGGTTTTTCGATAATTCGGTCGTTATTGATTTTTCTGGTTATATTTTCTGGATGTTACATGTGGTCTATCTGACATCCACCATCCACCACCATTTTCTGGATGTTTTCTGGAATGTGGTCTATCCACCTCCACTTTCGACGTTTGATTTGATTTGATTCATTATAGTTTCTTCACCTGTTTAATTGTCATAAGTCCTTGTTGCTGGTGGTATTTAGTTAGTCAAAATATACTGCATATTCTTCTTTGGCACTTGCTCGCAAATTCTTGGGTGTTTTTTCTTGATGTTGTTAGTAGTCATCCAAGTTTCGCTACCATACAGAAGGGTAGACATTACACATGCCTTGAATATTCTGGTTTTGGTTTTTCTTGTTATTTGACCATTTTTCCATATTGAACTTAGTTCAACAAAGGTGGCACCTCTGGCGGTTCATCCGTAGTCTACTGACGACGTCCTCTTCTGAACCTCCAATTGTTGTGATTATGTTTCCTAGATTTTTTTTTGTGTTAATCTCTAGACCGTGTGCTGCTTGGTAGGATTAATCTGCCTTATGTTGTATGTCGCAAAATTAATGTGCTAGCAGAACTATGTGATCGGGATATTCTAGATCCTCGAGCATTGCTTGTTCTAGAAGAGTCATGACCTCGTCTAGTACAATGATGAACAATAGTGGTAAGAGTGAAAAATCATTCTATGAAGAATATATTATATGATGTGTAAAACTGTTATTTTAATAGGCGATAGTTAGAAAGATCAAATTAGACAAAATTAAAAATAATTGTATATAGTGATGCACAATATTATATTTACTATAATAGAATCAAGTATAGATAACTGTTGTATAGAAAAGTAATTTAAAGTATTTTATTAATTTTTTAAAATGAATCGTTATATATAAATTAATAAAATTTAAAATGTTGAAATTGAATGCTTCATTTTCTGAGAATCACTGAGCTTGAATAATAATTGTGAATTTAAATATACCATACTAAAAGGAAAAATTGGCTTTTTATTTATAAAAAAAAAAATTAAAATTAAATATTTTTTGTTCTTTTTGTCTTATTTTGATAAATCATGGACTGTAAAAGGTGTAAATAATGTGTTTTTACTGATCCTCCTACCAATAATTTAGAATTTTTGGCCATAAATTGAAAATAAATTATTGAAAAAATGTATTTTTTTTTTTATATCAGTTATACATTTATTAAATTTACATTTTTTTAATAAGAAGAAGAAAAAAATTTATAAGTAATTTTACAAAAAAACAAAAAGAAAAACACAAAACATAGTTAATTGAAATTTTAAATAAAACTTTTCGAATTAAAGTACATAAGTAATATATTTCTGTTTTTTGTCATTAAAATGTTATAGTTATTTATTGCTATAATTAAAGATATTATTAATCAATGCAATAGAATGATGTAATTATTTTAAAATTAAATACATATATATGTATATTTGAATAAAAATAATATATATTGAAAAAAAAAAAAAAAATTATAAAAAATTAATAATAATAAAAAAAATTGTGAAAAATGCTATTTTAATGAATAAATAAAATTAATAGTGCATAATTGAATTTTCAAATAAATAAATGGTTCATAATTGTATAAATCATTGTATAATAATATTTAATATTTGTTTTTCTTATAGGAGAATGAAAATACTAATAAGTAAAGATTATCAATTGCATTTAATCTTCAGAGAAGTACAATATGCCCAAGTAATACGCAATAAGTCCGAAAAAAAATGACATAAGTACGAAAAAAATTTTACCATATATATTTCGTATTTATATCATTTAAATTTATTTCGTACTTATGACATATTATAACGTAAGTACGAAAATCTTAAAATGACATAAATACGAAAATTTAAAAAAAAAACCCAACAACATAAGTACATATTTAAAGATATTTTAATAAGTTAATTTATTAACACAAATTTGAATATAATCTTCAACTGCTGCTCTACAACAATCTGCCACAAAACTACACCGTTAAAGATAGTGAAATGAAATTTTAAGCATGGGTAGGTCTCATAAAAAAAATAATTTTTTTTTAATGTAGTTCCAACCATCGTCATTCGACAGGATTTTTTTACCTTTATAAAGCAATATTAAAATTGAAAATTATACAATTTTTTTAAATTTAGTATTTTATGTGAAACCGTTACGTGAAAACCAAATTTTGAAAAAAAAAAATAAAAATTTACACAGTTATAGCCCTTAAAAATTGCAAAAAAGCACTATTTTCAAATGTATATATCTCAGGCTCTGCGTAGTAGTTTTATAATTTAAACACTATAGAAGGCCGGAAATTTTCTTATCTGTATAAAACAAGCAATGCAATGCAATATTTTGCAATTTACTATTCAAAATTTACAGTTACGTGAGAACCAAATTTTGGATGAGTTTTTCCTCCTTCATAACTTCGGCACGCTTTTAAATAATGAACTTGAAATTTTGAGATTAGAAAGAACTTTTAGAATTAGTAGAAATTTCTGAGAAAATTTTTTTTATACCACCCCCTGTTTAAGAACTATTATATTTTCGAAATAAAAGACAAAAAAAAATGAAGGTTTCAAATTTATAATTTTACATGTGTTAATGGTTTTTCTTATAAGTATGTAGAGTTCTCTTAAAATTGATGAAATGTTTCTCTTTATTTTTAACATTTTTTTTTTAATTATATGAAATTCTAAGAATATTCTCAAATTATGGTGCAAATCACAGTTCTAAACAGAAAGATGCGCCTTTAAAAACCGCCTTGCCTTGTTTACTAGTTAGTTTTTATTACGTATAGGTAAATATTTTACATCTTATAGTTTATGGACCCTTTGCTCTCAAAATAATTTAATAGAATTATAATTACTTGTTTTAAAAATCATTCTCCATCTTTGAATAAAATTTTTTTTTTTTTATTACTGTTTAATTATTTTTATTTTATTATTTTAATAGAATTTTTAATTCTGTTGTATGTCAACAAAATCAATAATAACAACACAACATTTTGATTCAATTCTAATTTTAAATTTCCAGGAAGTGACATATGTATATTCATATAATGATAAATAATGACATATACTCACTTCATATGTATGTATGTACATATATAGCAATGCGTCTAATTTATACATTTCTTTACTAATATCATTTTTAATCAATATTCTCAATTAGATTGAAGGTCTCACTCAAATAACTAATTTTTAATTACACATGTATGTATATATGTATTCTTAATGATATAGAATATTTAAGGAAAAAAAAAAGATAAATAACAGATACCTACTTAAAGTTTTTTTTCACCTCTAAAAACTAATAATAACAAAACAACTAAAAAATAAGAAATATTGTTATATACAATATGTACGTACATACATACATATATAGCTATTCACTCTTAATTAATTTGATTCAATTAAATTAAGTTTTATTATATTTAAATGTTAAAAACCATAAAAAAAATTAAATTTCATTATTGATTTAATTCAATTTCAATAATTTAAATTAAAAATAAAAATCAAAAATTATTATTCTTTTAATTTAAAATGATTAGGCACCGGATAGAATCGATATTCAATGAAATTTTAATTATTTCAAATTTATATAGAAAAATCAAGCTAAACGAAGAAGAATATCTAAGAGTTGCCTTTGTCAACTCTTAGATACCCGTACGAACTCGTTATATTCATAGTCTGTCACTCTGCTTGTAATATTATGTTTTTAAATTTTTCAGTATTTTAAAATAATTTGGGTGAATTTTATATTTTCTAGAACTATGATTTGTTTTTTTTTTTTCAAATATGATAAAACTTTTCCAAATATGATATATGTAAATACCTATAGTACTATTTAATTCTAAGCGGTAAATGTAGACAGTAATTAATTTATACTAAAACTTACTACAAAATACCATATATATGTATGTATCTTAATATATGCACATCTATTCATATATAATATTATATATCGCCATATACATTGCATTATTTCTTTAAAAATATTTCATTCATAGAATAATTTCTTATAAATACAACAAAATACGTATATACGCCGCTCTATCAATATTATATCAATATCCTTATTATCTATACATGGTTTATTCATCAGTGTATATACGATATGTAAATAAACATGGTATACCAATAAAATATAAATAATAAAAATTCTTCAAGCAGCCGTTACGTTGTTTATTTATGTAAATTTTTTTATACTACGCATCATCATTACGGTAACGGTAAATTTTAAGTTTCAAACTTTAATCATTTAGCAGAAGATAGAAGGGTTAAAGTATTTAGCAATAATTCAGTTTCGCATAACGGTAAATGAAGACATCGTATGGCACTATTATATATTTATTATATACATATTTGTAAAGCTCATAACTTCAGTTATCATTTGGTGGTTTCAGATTGAAGATATACATACCTTATAAAACTTGTGGTATAACAATTTAAATATAGAGCTTTTTCGAACTTTAAGGGGCTGTAGCTCCATAACGGGTGGGGCTACAGAAAAAAGTTCTTCCATAAAATTAATTTTTTTAGGATATCTATTCCTAATTAAAATTTTGTGGCTCTACTTCAAACGATGTAGAACTTTTGAAAAATTTGTATGAAAAATGTGGAGATCAAAAAGTTAGCTGTTTTGGTCGCATCGCAAAATAGGGAATCTACAAATTGATTCCAAAATATTTTGTGTTAATTTCAATACTCTAGCTTTTTTAGTTTCTGAGTTAGCGTGCTGACGGACGGACGAACAAAGCTTAATCGACTCAGAATTTGATTCTAATCCGATCCATACCTTTTAAGGTATATCTAGCTCGCTTATTTCGATGTGTTACAAACGGAGGACCAATTTTATTATACCCCGTACTTATCATACGGGTATAAAAACTACATATACTACATATATCGTTTTTAAATTTAAAATGTATTAATCAGAATCTGAGATGTTAACAGAACCTTGACATGTATTGAAGAAATGACATGTATTGAATGTAATAATATAATATAATTAATTAAAATTAATCAACAAAACAAATACGCACAAATATATAAAATAAAATCATATGAAATACTGTAGCCTGTTATGTCATAATTACAATAGACCGTCATGTATGTAGCATATTGTATGTATGTAGTTATGTACTCATATTATTTGTATTTTTACAATGAGTACAATTAAATGTCAGGGAACTGCCAAAAAAGAACAAAACAAAAAATTAATTTAAATTCGTTCTTGTCAAAACAATAATTCATTTAAAAATTTTATTACTGGAAGCAATTTTTAAAATGTTTTTTTTTTTTTTTTATACATATTGTACATATATTTCAATCATAATAATAAGAAATTATTGTTAAAGAGTTAAAATTATTTTTAAAAGTTTTTACACCATTATAAAATAAACAATAAAGATATTTGAAAGTATGTATGTATGTATGTAGCTTAAACACGGAAATATAATCAAATCACATTTTACACAATAATATTATTCTTTCATAAAATATAAATTTTAATAATATTCTTAAATAATACAAAATTTACCAGTAGAATGCGCACCATAGCGTAAATTATTTTTATATCATTTAAGTAATCACCACACCACACAGGTGAGCTCAGATTTATTGTTTTTTTTTAAATTAATTTTCCTGTAATCGTTAGGTGATTTTATAATAAAAATGGCAATTTTAAATGACCATGAAAATTATTATTTTTTTTGCATAATTAAACCAGGAATCTTCATCCCTGCAGTTAATATTTAATTGATAGTTTAAAAAAAAATTAAAAAAAAGTAAACAAAATGGTAAGAAGTTGTTCCATTATCAATAATTCTGATTAATGAAAGTAACGACCACTGACAAGTAACTATAATAGTCATTTACCTGTCATGTGATATCATATAATTTTTACATGACACTAAGCCTGACTAGCCGTACTTAATGCAACTTAATTAAATGTCAAAATTTTGTACGCTCTTATGCGATTGGATATATAGCTATTCAAGAGTACTTAAATCAACTTAATTTGCATTTTCGTTAAAAATTTTACTTTTCGTTCAACTTAAGCATGCACAGCCTAGTTTGTACAAAACTTAAGTACTTAATTAAGTAAAAAGATATTTAATTTTTGTTATGAAGCATAATTAAAAAATTGTAACACAACATAAACAATAACATAAAAATAAATTTTTTAAAAATCCTTTCTGAACGTTCTTTGTTTATTTTTCAAATTTCAAAATTAAATAATTATTTTTACTGTCAAATGACTTAAGCCTTAAAGTTTATATTAAGTTTCTTTCAGTTTTAACGTAAACTTAAAGGTCTAGAACGAAAAATATTAAGTTGTTTTGAGTACGGCTAGTGAGGCCTATTTTTTCAAAAAAGTAACTAACTATAAAATCATAGAATCATTCGTTGTTACTTAAAAAAACATTTGTCCAGCGATTAGTACAGGAAAGAAAGAGAGCGTACAAATCATCATATATAATAAAACCATTAATAATGTCACATTTTTCAAATAATTGTTTTATGACTTATGACTATTATATAGTTAGGATTGAGATTTTGTATATCATATACCTATTAATTATATCGAAAACTTATTTAATATTGATATGATATAGCTAATGACTGCTACAGTTAGCGTAATTTCCGTTTAAAAGTAAATTAATTTTCCAAAATTTCTAAAAGTATGCAATTAATAAATTAATAAAAAAAAATATAATGAATTGGATTACAAGGTGCAGCTGGGCTCTATTTCAATATAAGCTGGTATTTATAATAAATAAATTGTATTCAAACTGTGAGTAAATTACATATATGTATATAGAAAGTGTTAATGACTAATGACTATGTTAATATCAGACTAAATCTAAGACTCCTTTTAATTTATTCAATTCCACTGCTTAAAATTTCTTATAAAAAAATTACTTTTAGTAACCTTTAAAATTTTTTTAAAGGTATTCTTATACTTATACTATAAATTTAAGAAAAGAAAAAAACATGGAAGTAAAAAAAAAAATCTCTATAAAGATATCATGAACATATTAAAATAATTAATCAACAATTCTTCTATGGTTGGTGGTAATAAAGAAAATATCCATTATTTTAATGGATTCCGTGACACTTAGCAATTTTTTTTTCGTTGTATGTAGATTGTAGGTACATATTATTTATTTTTTTGTCTTTGAGCAAATATTTTTTAGATAGTTTTATTCATTTTTAAAAATTATTGTTTTTTAGAATATTTTTTAAAAAAAAATTTCAAAAATTTGCTTATTAGTTTCACTCTGTATTTCTGTCTGTTTCTTCGTCCTTCTGTTTAGAAATCTGCTACGTGGTTTAAGATAGAACTCTAAATTTTAGAAAAAAGGGTCTCATGTGTTTTACTGTATGTGTTTCAAAATTTGAAATTAAAAATGATAGGTAGTATAGTTTTTTAGTTCAGGCTATTTTTAAACAAGTAAATTCATTAAAATTATAAAATTACATACATTAATATTAGAACCTTGAAATTTTGAGTGATGAAATTAGGTTAAGTTACCTTGGAGATGTTTTTGTACCAATTTATGTTAAAGATGTATTGCAGATCAAAAATTTCAAATTTGTAATTTTTAGACTTATATAACTTAGACACCCGTGCAAATTTTTTCAAAGTAAAACACAAAAAATCACCGTTATAATTTTACTTGTGTTAATGGGTCGAATGCATAAAATTGAGCGTAAACTCAATTCTCACATTTTCAAAGAAAACTATACACTTGAACTTGTGATTTTGTTTGAAAAAGTAAGATTTGAGATCAAGATCAGTTTTAGGCATTCGACGCAATGACTTTTCTTAATTAAATAGGATTTCTCTAAAACTGAAAAAAGTGTTTCTTAATAATATTTTCGTGCTCTAGTCCTAATATTCTAAATTCTTATTTGTTTATTGTCTTTTGGAAAATGTCCGCTTTTGAACATCTTTGATTTTGCTTTCTGCCTAAATTTTATTCGATTATAAGTTTTAAGATTGTTGAGGCAAGATTAAAACAATTCTATAGTGCTAATATTACGTACTATACCTATATTGTATAGTAATTAAAATTTGTAATGATTCATACTGTGTGAGATTTTAAATTATCATTAAAATATTCTTAATTTAAGTAAAAATTTAAATATTATGAAGTTTAACCAATACCAATGAGTTTACACACATACATATACCAATGAGTGTTACAAATATAGTAAAAAAAAATCTTTTAGATTTTATAAGTCAAACCTCCTAATATAAGAGTTGTAATCAAAACTATTTTTTTGTCTTATATTGTGTTTAATCTGATCCAGAAGTTGTTAATGAAAGTGGTTCAGTATATAGATACTCTTGGTTGGAGAAAGTAAAGGCTACTTAATGTAAGTGAATTAACTTAATTTTCAATAAATTAACTTAAACAAAGCAGTATGATAAACAAAATGTTTGTAAAGACCCATATTTTCTAAAAGATCATATAAATAATTTGAAACTATTGTGATTTGTGATTTGCACCAACATTTGTAAATTTTCGTAGAATAATAATCAGAAAAAACTGTGAAAAATCAAGTTGAAGCTTTAATTTTTGCGTTTTACTTTGAAAATATATGCACATGTGTAGAAGTTGCGGATGTCTATTAATTTTTGATTTTTGATTCCTATTAGATTTAGTGATACCTCTTCAACAGATGTAAGATAGATACAAAAAAAAAACAATTTCAGGGTAACTTATGCCAATTCGGGTAGATTTTTGTTCTCTAAAAATTTGAGGGTTCTCTAAGCCTACTGGAGATATTATTAAGGTACAACATTTTACAAAATTTTGTTTTCACATAACGATAAATTTAAATAACAATTGCAAAAAATTGTATAATTTTGATATTAATTTATAAAGATAAAATAAAAATATCCTATCATTCTTAGATTAAAAAAGCGTTAAGCTGAACTTGAGATACATACATTTCAAAATTACGCTTTGAGTAGGTATAGCTACATAATGAGTGGGGTTACAAAAAAAAAGTTGTTCCACATCAACATTAAATATTTTAGGAGACCTGCCCATATGATTAAAATTTCATTGTTCTTTCTAGAACTATGTGTAGATATTTGGTTGTGAACAGACAGTCGAACGGATGAACGGACAGACGAAAACTAATAAATTATTTTTTTACAGTAATAAGTTTCTTTTTTTTAAGTAATAAACTAATTTGAAAGATTTAAACATAAACTCTCTGTTATACCTTAAAAGATGTTATTATTTTTTATTGTCATTAAATAATGTTATCTATTTGTTGTCTGATTGAGTCCTTGATCCTGATAATGAGTAAATTATCGTTAATATTATTTGTTTGTTATTTAATTAAGTTAATTAATAATTCATGATACAATGATTTAACAACTTTAAATTAATTTCAGTTATTATATAATGTAATAACTAAATTAAATACCACATTTTATACAAACTTTTGTTTAAAAAAATTTTTAATACTCTAACAAAGGTTTTATATTTTATTCTTAAATATTATAAAATCAAATAAAAAAATTACTTTAAGATTCGTTTTTTCGGGGTATTACCAATGACAAAACTTATTTTTTTTTTTTGGTAAACATTTAAACCACGGTAGCCAAAAAAAATTAAAAATTGAAAAAAAAATAAAAAAAAAAATTCAAAAGAAAAAAACATCTAAAAGATACGATCAAAAATTAATGAATTATTAACTAAAATTACAGTGTCCAAAAAGTAATCTAATAGTTAGTGATACCATCAAATTATCATGTTACCATGATTACTGTGATTAAAATAACATAAAAAACGTGATTGATAAATTTAACACTATAATATTAGTATTTAGTTAGTAGTTTAGTTGAATGGTAACTTTTGTCTCTTTTTCTCTCTCTCCTTGAGATTTAATAGATATTAATCGTAAATTTAGAATAAGATAAAAGGAAATAAACACAAAAATTATACTTAAAATAAGATTAATTTTAATTTTGATTTTTAAAACTGGTTAATTTTTTTGGATAATTTGTACTTTATTTTTTGGCTTTTTACATTTTATTCGTGTGCGAAAGAGATGGAAGTATTGTAATATGTATAAATAAATTAAATTTAATTTTATAATTCTTTAACATTAAATTTCAAAGTAATCATATTGAGCCATTAAATTCTACAATTTATATATACATTATACATAATTGTATGCAGAGCTGGATTAAGACCCATAAATGCACTTAAAAAAACAAAACATTAACAAAATTTTACATTAGCTATCGTGAACGTGAACTCAAAGCCACCACTCTTGAAGTTTAGCGATGTAAAATTATTTACATTATAAGATTTTTGCCACTAACCGTCAAAATGCCGTCTAAAAACAACATACCACATTTTGTGAAAATTTGCATGCATCTATTTATATTTACATGAATACAGGCATTTTCATAAACAACCTATAACTATGCAATAGCATAGTGTAAGAAGCTTTCGTATTTTATGAATCAGAAGTCAGAGTAAAAGAGTTACAAGAATATTAACATTTTTTACAATAGACTAAAATCAGTGTACGATTGAACAACCTGTGTAAAATTTATTTGTATGAAATTCTTTTACACTAGAAGAAAAAAGTTACACTGTTCATCATTGCAAAATTTTTGTGGTGCCTCAATTACCGTGATGACATAAACAAGTGCTTTGTTTACTCATAGGTTAATCCAGAACATTTCATTATGAGTATAATTATATAAATTAACGAAAAAGTCGTAAGGAGAATTTTTTGTCATTATATTTAAGAATAAAGTTACTTTGGGCCTCGGTGGCCTAGTGGGTAAGAGTTTATAAAATACACTGTAAACACCGAGGGAGTGTGGGTTCGAATGACACACACGTCGTAAGAGTTATTTCCTCTTACGACATTTACAGCCACGCCTGATAAGGAAAGGCTGTGTAATTTCCTGTTCACATTTATGTGACAGATAAATGCACTAAAAAACCAAAAAAAAAAAAATTATTATTACATATAATGGTGGGTTACAATTTATAAAAATGACCTTTTGTAAATATTATATGAATACGAAAATGTTTTAAATGTTCTGCGGGGGACAGAAGAATAATCTGAACAAAAGAAAAGTATTAGATAAAGTTTTTTTCTTTTCAAATGGAAGATCTTTTTTTTAATTAATACATACATAATTTAATTTCGAATATAAAGTAATTATATAACAATATTTTTATTTAAATATATAATATCTGATTTTATCTGACCAATGCAATAAATAAATCGATCCAATCTAAATTTTTGAATCGCTACATTTTCTCGCTCATCGCGATGTGAATCGCTCCATCGCTATAGTATATACCTACATTTAATTAAATTTTCTAGACGAGTTTTAATCTCACACTGAAAATCCTTAAAAATAGAAAAAGACAAATACATTTTTAATAGTTTAATTATTTTATATAGCCAGAGAAAAGTCAAAGATTGCTTTAAATACCAAAGTTATGTATAATTAAGATTTGATTTTAAAAACCATTAAGAAATAAGTTGTCTTTAAGTACAACAATGCCTTAATACAACAATGGATCTTTATTTTTAATGTATATATCAATAAAACGCATCTTATAATCTTATTATACATAATGTAATCATATGTCTAAGCTAATTTCATTTCGGTAATTTATTTATAAAACCTTTCGAAATGCCATAGGCGCATCATAGGGTATAGAATTTCATTCAACATTATTAAGCTCTTAGGGTAACAATACCTGTAACAATTTCTAGTATATTTGATTAAAACAATTTGTTAACGTTAAAGAAAACAATTAGATAAGAAATTTTTATAAACTATATATTCTAAAAAATTTCAATAAAAATACCAAATTATTCATTTCTCGAATTATTCAGCTCGAAAATTGGGTTCATCGAATTGGTTACTGCAAAAGAGGTCGTGGAGACCATTTGAATGACGTTTTATTCAGAACTTAATTGTATCGATTCACATTTAACACTTCACATTAAATAAAAAACATTTGAATTTATTAGTGTTATTGTTATATATTATTATTGTGTTATATTATTTAAATTAGTGTGTTTTTTTTTAAAAAAAAATCATATCACTCAAATTGGAAAACCCTTTACTTTAACTCACACATATTATTATACTAGCAGAGTACCCGGCGTTGCCCGGTGTATTTTATTGGCTTTATGAAATAAAAATTATTAACTTTTGTTTCTGCGTTAATATAATTTAATTAATATAGTTAACTTATTACTATGCATTTACAGATGCTGGTAGTTTATATTCTATTTTTATTAGATTTAGTTAAATTGAATAAACAGAGCCAAGAATTAGAGACAATTCTTCTAAAAAAAATTTTTAAAGGAATCAATAATCTATTGAGTACACAATCACGGCGAAGTGAATTTCCACAATATATTCTTTAATACCGAGAAATAAAATCGCATTTCAATTATGACCATAATGTAATCAATTTTTTTTTATAAGTAATGTCACTTCATGTTTTGGTGAATTATCCTTTTAAGCACATTTTGAAAAATTTGCTTTTAGGTTCGCTCTGTCCCTCCGTCTGTTTACAAAACTTATATATTCGTTAATATTCGTTAATACCGAAACATAAAATCGTATTTAAATTATAAAAGACCATAATGTAATCAATTTTTATTTTGTAAGTAATGTCACTTCATGTTTTGGTGAATTATCCTTTTAAGCACATTTTGAAAAATTTGTTATTAAGTTCGCTCTGTCCCTCCGTCTGTTAAAACTTATATATAGTTTAATAAAGAGCAATGAAATATTAACTATGCGTAGGTTTCTTAAAAGAGTAATGTTGTAGAACAACTTTTTTATGTACCCTCACCGTTGGAGATCCTACAGCACCGACAGCTCTTCAAATTTTGAAAAAACTTCTTTTTAAATGCGTACATTTCAGGTTCTGTTTAACATATTTTCAATATAAAAAATACATGATTGTTTTTTACCTTTATAAATCAACCAGAATTTTTTTACCTTTAGTTTTTCTAATTATGTTTCCTAATTGCTTGGCTAAAAATATGTGTAAAAATTGTATATAGATAAATGAATGTAAGGTTTTCTGTTCTTTAAATATGTATGTACTCATTTTTGATTAAATGATGTACAGAAATGTGAATATGTTTTCTAATTTAATTGATTAAGTTTATAGTATTTTTAAATATACGGATATTATACATACTATATGTACATATTTGAATGATATTTTATGGGAAACATGTTATACACATGCATTTTATATAGGTAGACCACATGTAAAGACCACATGTAAGTAATGCATTTGTGAATGATGACATGATGATTGTCTAATGTAGGAGATTGTTTCTGTTTTTTAACAACGGCCGAAAACGTTATGTTGTTAAGACTTAAACACAGTATTCTTAAGATACTTAATAAGGTTACTTTAATTACTGTTCTATATTAGAAATTTGCATTGAAAGGTTTTTATGGAATATTAGAAACAGTATAGATAAAAGTAAAGAGTGTTGGAAATATCTTTTTAATAATAATAACAATACACAAAATTAGGCAAAATATTATTAATAAGTGCTCGTGCGGAAATGGGTTAACAAACGTTAACAAACATTTTGTCACAGGCTTAATTTAGAACCATAAATTCATCCTGCCACATTAGACCGAAATTAGAAACAAAATTTTTTTTTTGACAGTCTATCGTGTCGAAATGTGTTAATGTATCACAACAAAATTTATTGAATGAGTTTGTCTGCCAAAGTGCAATACTTGTTCAAATTTTCAATTGGTCAAATCGTTTAAGCACAACAACAAAAAATGAGAATTTCATGGCCTGAAGCCTGATGGGTTAATGTATCGTAACCAAATCAACTCAGAAAGCTTTTGTTATAAAGACCTACACTTTTGTAAATTTTCAACTCAATTGGTAAAACCGTTCAAGTGCGACAACAAAGAAATTAAAAAATTTCATTGAGTCCTGGTGCCAAAACGGGTTAATGGATCATAATCAAATCAACTCTGTGAGCTCCTGTGGTAAAGAGCTACACTTTCGTAAATTTTCAATTCAATTGGCAAAACCGTTTAAGCGCGACAACAAAGAAATTGAAAAATTTCATTGAGTCCTGGTGCCGAAGCGGGTTAATGGATCGTAACCAAATCAACTCAGTGAGCTCCTGTGGTAAAGAGCTACACTTTCGTAAATTTTCAATTCAATTGGCAAAACCGTTTAAGCGCGACAACAAAGAAATTGAAAAATTTCATTGAGTCCTGGTGCCGAAACGGGTTAATGGATCGTAACCAAATTAACTCAGTAAGGTCCTGCTGTAAAGAGCTACACTTTGATCAATTTTTAACTCAATTGGTCAAACAGTTTAAGTGCGACAACTAAGTAAATTACAAAACTTCACTGACCCCTGGTGCCGAAACGGGTTAATGGATCGTAACCAGATCAACTCAGTGAGCTTCTGTGGTAAAGGGCTACACTATTGTAAATTTTCAACTCAATTGATCAAACCGTTTAAGCAGGACAACAGAAAAATTTAATGAACTTCGTTCGGCTCTCCTGCCCAAACGGGTCAACGGAACTTCATAAAAATTTGTCAGAGGCTTTTTTTCGAACCATAAAACCACCATACAAAATTGGACATAAATCGGAAACAAAAAATTTTTTGGAAGCCCGCCGGGCCGAATCCGGGTAACATATTGAATCCAAATTTCTTCGGTACCCGTCCAATGATAAGAAGAATATTTGTCCAAATTTTCAACTCAATCGATCAAACCGTTTAGGCAGGACAAGGAAAAAACGAAACGGCTTTAAATGGCTCTCGGGCCGCAATGGGTTAATGAACCAAAACGCTATATAGCCTACTTTCCGGGGTCGTAGGAACGTTCCTGCAAAATTTGGTTGCAATCGGACTGGTGGTTTTTACGTGAAAAGGGCACAAACAAACAAACAAACAAACAGAATTTCTTCCTTATTTATTAGAGAAGATAGGGATTTTCAATAATAACGACCTATATACATAAGGTTATTTAATAATGCACTTCAAGAATATTTTCATTTTACATATAGGTTTAGAAAGATCATCACATTCCTGCAAACCTTAAATCTACAGCAGAATCTTTCCTTGCCCAAACAGTACAATTGTACAAAACGTCCCGTAACTTATTGTTTGATCAAAAAGTGAATGATGGTGTTTAGTATATTAAAATCCCACACATTGATAGGGTGATCATCCACGTGTCGTTCCCTTTCAGCGTCTTCCCACATACCCTCGTAAAAAGGAAAATTTAACTCGCATTTCAATTTTTTTTTTTAAGGTACCCAAACATTCAAAGTCTCGAATCGAAATTCTAAATTTAACAAACGGAATTCAGTAATCGATAAACTATAGATTTCAAATAGCCTAAATGTATAATAATAGTTTAAAAAGATATATTTTAACCAAAAAAATATATACTTGTATTTTTTATTGAAAATTCTTTTCCTTTTTTTTTCTTTTTTTTTTTTTGAGGAAAGAAAAACTTATATTCCGTCAGTCACCTGTTCTAATCTATTAAAAACAACAAATTAAATAAAAAAAAAAGCAAATCATACATGTTTATATAAAGTGCTTATTAATGTCACAAAATGTTAAACATAACGTTTATAAAAAATAAAAAACAAGAACATTTTTTTTTTTTTTTGCATATGCATATATGTACATATTTCACCTCCTTAATTTTATTAAATATTGAATTTTGCAATTCGATAAATCTTGCAAATCAATAAATGTTAGATTCTAAATCAAAAAAAAATAAAAATACTAACAATAAGCAATATATGTATATCTGATATTATATACCAGATAAAATTATATCTGTAATATATGAATAGATAAATACAGTCATCGATCGGTAAAGAAAAAAAGAAATACCAAAAATTGAAGTTTGCAACTCTAAGAAATCAAAATTAAAATGTTAATATTCGGATATAAAAAGAGTTTTTAAATTACACTCCAGGTTAAAAATCAAAAGTCTACTATATAGCCCACAATAAAAACTTTTTTTATTGAAAACTAACTGATTGAAAAACTAATTGAAATCAATTTTCACACCATAACTAATGGTGTTGTGTTTAGTGGGTTAAAGTCCCACACACTCATAGAGGACTCGTACTCGTTTTCACTCCTCTATAGTGTCTTTCGATGATTCCCACCTACCCTCGCAAAAAAAAAAAAAAGTACTTTTAAAAAAAATTTTCTTTTACAGAAATATAATAATCCCAGTCCCAGTTCTATAAATTTGCTCATGCGTATTATTAAAAGTGAACAGAAAGATAAAATTTAAGGACATTTACCTTACCTGAATTTGATCTTGTTCAAAAATCCAAATTATTTCCTTTTACTTTTCTTCGTATAGGCCATAGGGCTTCTACTTGACATTTCTATTCCACGCGGTTTTTCGCTAATATTTTGATGTTATTCCCAAGAGATTTTACATTTAGCCAATTCTTGGTGTATTGTTCTACGCCATGTATTGTTGAGGCGGCTGTATTTTCCTGTTTCTTGAGTATTCCTGCTTGGCACTAAGCTTGAATTTAGTTTTCTTAGCGTATGGGCTATCTATTTTCATTTTTTGCACCTAATGTGATTTATTATAGTTTCTTCACCGGTTACTGGATACAGGATACTATCTTTATTCGATATTATGTCATTATGAATATACAACATATTATTCTGAGATATTTGTTAATGTAGACTTGCAAAATATGATTTAAACTGTTAGTTGTAAGCCAAGTTTAACTGCCATCTTATGTGAGAACAAATTTTAAACACTGAGGAAAATCTTTTTTTTTTGTTACTGAGGAAAATCTTATGTTTGGAAATTCCTCCATAATAATAAAATAATTATTTGTATTGAATTTTATATTTTTTCTAATATACAAAACTAAACAAGCCCTTCAACAACAAAATCAGATAATCAAAAACCGTTTATAACGAAGGATTACTGTATTTATATATATATACTTAATGTACATACATAATATATCAAAATTTTCAACCTGATCTAGTTAAAATGATTGCAAAAATTTATGAAATTAAAATAATGAGGTATTCATTATTGTTTAAAATATAAAAAAAATTGAAAAACCCACTTAATCAAACCATTCTCTAAAAATATTTAAAAATTACAATATTTTATATTATAGAGTATGATATATAATATAATATATAGCATTGATATGTTATTATGTACCTTAAAATTTCCTAATTCTCATGAATTATTCATGACAAATGTTAATATGTATAATATTTTATTTTGTTCAGTTTTGTTACATATGACAAGACAAAGTCTTAAAAACCAAAATGTTATTTCCCCAAAAAAAAAAATAAAATAAAACTAGAACACCAAATACGAACTTATTAACTATTATTATAATGGTTCTAAATATATACCCACCTAACTTTTAAGTACATATGTATATGTATGTATATGCATATATACACATTAATTTGTATTATATTCATAAAATAAATCATTCAAAAATTCAAATTAAATTGTTCTTAAAAAAAAAAAAAAATTTTTTTGTTTTTTAATTTTAAAGCCTACAGCATACTAAAATTTAGTTTTTTTTCTCCTAAACTTTTTTAAGAACTCACACTTCAAAATTTTATTTAATTCAGTTCAATTCAATTCAGTTACTCGATATCAGACATTTCAGATCAAAAACGCCAATACAAATTCAGGAAGAAATAAAATATTCTCCAATTACATATGTACATATGTATATGTTTAAACTAATTAATAGTTGTGTTGTTCAGTTATAAGTTGAGAATTATAAGAAAATATATCTTAACTCTAGATTAGTTTTTCAAAAAAAAAAAATAAATAAAATAATATAAAATCACAGTAAAAATGCTTAGGTTCTTTTACTACATCAATGATTACTTTAAGGTTATTAATCATTTTCAAATAAGGATTGGTTTAATTTTTTAATATGGAATTTATGTTAAAAGGATTTTACATGCGATTAGGATTTTTGAATCAAAAAACGCTAGTGTTGGTAGTCAAATACTCTCGATCTAATATTGACATATTATAAGTATCTTCATGGCAAAACTTGTAATCAAAATAATCGATTACTATTTAACGAACGGAAACGTTACGTAAAAATGACAATTTGGTCATAATAATTTCTATTAAGCAAACATAGAAATTTTATGTCAATTGGTTAAAAATACAAAATATTAAAACTAATATTTTTTTGAAAATTTTGAAATAACAAAAATAGATTTGTTTAATAATTTGAAAGAGGCGGCCTCGGGGCCTAGTGGGTGAGAACGTATAAAATACGCTGTCAACAACGAGGGAGTGTGGGTTCAAATCCCACACACGTCATAAGAGTTATTTCCCCTTACGACATTTACAGCCACTCCTGAACAGAAGAGGCTGTATAATTTCTTGTCCAGAGGAACTGTTTGTCTGGCAGAGAAATGCATTAAAAAAAAAAAAATAATAATTTTAAAGAACTTGCCAATTGCCATCTATTTTTCTATATGTGCGAGTGTAGACGAGAGTTTAAAATAATAAAGAACAACAGAAAAGTTAAAAAAATATAAATGTTAATACATCACGTGAAGTTCGATCCTTACTGAACTGCGTTACATAAAAATGACAACTAAATTTTAACGAACTTAACAAACGAAACAAGCCTACATTGTATTTCATTAAATATGTTTCCATACTAACGAACTTTTGCATTTCGTTTTGTTCCGTTTCGTTTGTTGTAGTTCTGTTCTGATCTGACTAAAAAATTTGTACTTTAATTCGATTATCAAGCTGTAGTTAAATTTCTTTTTTGTTGGTGCATTTGCCTGCCACATAAATGTAACAAGGAAATTACACAGCCTTTCCTGTTCAGGCATGGCTGTACATGTCGTAAGGGGGAATTACTCTTACGACATGTATGTGGGATTCGAACCCACACTCCCTCAATGTTTACGGCGTATTTTATACGCTCTTATCCATTAGGCCACCGAGGCCCCCTGTAGTTAAATTGGGAATATAGAATAAGAAAACGAAAAATATGATTTAAAAAGATCTTTCATCTACATATGTTAAATAGAAATTTAAGTTATTAGGTTCACATCCGTACTACTTATACTTAACAAATATGGAATATTATCAGTATAATAGGGCAGAGTCAGAGTAATATAAAAATAAATTTTCCTCATTTAAAATTAACTTTGTATTTTCTATCTTATGTAGGCACAGCTATACATATTATACGAAAAACTAAACTTTTATACTATTTTATTTATTTTATTTGAAATATAGAAAAATGATTTTCAGTTTTAATATTTGGATTAAAATAAACCTATGGAAAATCTAAGGGTTAAAAGAAAAACAAAATGTTATTTAAGAGAATAAGGCGACTTGTTTTTTTTTATGTACATACATATATGTATAAAGTGTGGATTTTCAAATGCTAGTTGACAGTTTTGCGCCACTATCATTATAAATAATAATATGTACATATGTATATTTTTTTGTTTTTTTTTTATTTTTAAGAATATAATTTTGGATTAAAAAGTAAATGAAAAAGTAAAGGCTAAGTAAAATTAAAAGAACATATTTTAGAATTATTTAAAATAAAAAATATAAATAATTTAAAAAAAAAAATAACTGTGTAATTATTTTCGAGCGAAATAATTCCAACCATATTCCAACACACTTATTGTAGAAACATGTAAATAAAAACAAAAAAAAAAAATTTAGTTTTGAAAGTTGCCTATAAAATTGATATTATTTTGACATTTTAATAAATTTTTTTTTTTTTATTACTTAAGTAAACTATTGGGTTTTTGAATTAATAAATAAACCTTCTAGAACTTTTAATTACTAAAATAACGATTTTTTGTTAAACTTTACAGAGAGAGAGAGAGAGAGAGAGAGGCACAGAACTTCAGTCAATAAAAGATAAATTTCTTCTTCATGTCGAATTCAATTATTGAATCGATATTTGTAATAATAGAAACGATTTTTGTCCGTATCTCGCAACTTTTCTTGGTCTTGGGTCTGCGAAAAATGTACTCATAAATATCCGAGCTAAAGTATATATATCTTTCTCTTAAAGAATAATTATTTTTACATATGTGTAAGTCAAAGGACTTATATATATTTGTTCACACTTTTTTCGAAAATTTTAATTGAAAAAACTTTAAACTTTATAATAAATAATGATTCGATAAACTAACGATAAAAAAAATAAATAAATTGAAAATGTTAGAAGGATTGGAATAGTTTACTCTTCTTAAATTTAACAAAACAAATTCACACAATTTATTTTTACTGTCGTATATTCGTATAGGAAAGACTTTAAAAATAGGATTCCAATATATAAAAGGCAAAAGGTGAAATTAAAAAAATATGAATAATAATATCGAATTAATGTAAATAAATATCTAATATTTTAATGATAAATTCACTTACATATTCCAGTCCCGTATAGGCTATTACGTATTCATTATTATTTATGCTATCCTCGGTTACCTTCTATAGAAAGTTGCTATGAATACATAGAGTGAACTCTACTAGCTATATATACTAATTCATGTTGTAATTTTTGATGGCTTCGTCACTTATAGCAAAATTGTAATACTCAGAGGCGAATTCATTGTTTCCTTACAATCAAATTTTCCAATCAATGCTTTCGAATCCTTGTCGTATCCCTACTATCTAGTCAATATACTGCGTTAGAAATTAGGAGTTTTGTCTCATTATATTGCCTAAAGGGTAAGGTGGATTTATTCAGTAAGAATCTGATATTATCAAGAACGCATATAATATGATGATTCGCACCTCCCTTAAGAAAAGAAATAAAAATTAAAAAAAAATTATATATATATACATATATTATATGTAAATTCGCGAATTATTCGGAAATTAAAAATCCAAATAAATTGTAACCGGCCAAAATTCTGAAAAGTGAATGCTTAATCTTTAAAATGAGATGTAATTTCATTAAAACTATTTTTATAACAATAATTCATTATCTACTTTTAAAAAAAGAAAAATGAATAATTTTTAAAAAATATATGTATGTATGTTATGTACATACATATTATGCATATTGAAGTTTTTTTTAAATTTTAATATTCATTTAAAATTTGTATTTTTTTTTTATTAACTGTTTTATTAATGTTTATTTAATTTTAATCAATTCGATACTGAATAAATTGAATGCCATTACAAATCGAATCAATTTTTGAAAATTGTTAATGAACCATATCAAACTAACCTCTAATGAAAGAAAAAAAAAACAAAATGACACTTAAAATATCTAAGTAGGGGGAAAAAATGACACAAAAAAAAAAATGTATGCTATCAATCAGAAAACATTTATGTATTAAGAAATTCATTGCATTTATAGGATTATTCCAGTATATTATATTAAAATAAGTAAATTATATCGATGTTTTCACAACTTATCGGTGCACCCAAAAAAACAAAAAAATATAAAAATAATAAAGTGATATTTAATCACCTTCCTACACTAAATTGAATAACAATAATTGAACATTGGCGTATTTTTGGATGAGATAAGGATGAAGTTTTGAAATGATTGGCTTTTTTTTAAAGATTATTTCCGTTTAAAATATTATCATTTATGTATATAGATATCATGATCATCTAATAATTTAATATTGAAAATTTCACTTAAACCAAAACTATTAAACTGTTCTCTTTATTAAATTCTTCTTTCGATATGCTTTAAAACTGAATTTCCCACATTGAATTTCGAAAAAGTTAAAAACGATTACAAAATGTTTCCTACAAAATTAATACTAGTAGGCACGCATGTAGCCAAACTGGGAATCCCTCATAACACCTCTTGCAGGAGTTGCAAAGAAGCAAACTAAAGTGAGAACCTTTTGCGGATTATCGGCCCTAGATAAAGCTACACTCCTCTCGGCAAACCGTTCTACCACAAGCTTAGCGAACTCTCTGAACACAAAATCAAAAAATTGATTTGGTATCTGAACTCCTCGGGTTGGATATAAAACCGAAAACAACCAATAAAACATAGGTCACTTGAGTACAGTGGCGCAACCTAGCGCAACCTAGTGCTAACCCAAACAAAATCCAAATTAATCCAACAAAATAGCGCAACCTAGTGCTAATTGAGGACTTCAGCAGCATCGTGAAGGTCACCACCTTAGCTACCTATCTACCTAAATTAATACTATCGGAAGAGGCATACGTCTACTATCAGAACAGGTATAAAATTTAACTAAATTCATCATTTAATTTACTATTTGTAAATTAAAAAACAATTTCTACCTTTATAGGTTCTTATACATACATTGTCTTATCTTAATTTATGTCTAAAATTAATTTTTGAAAAATTTTTAAAATATTGTGATTAATAACTTATTTATACATGTGACTTTTAACCTTATTCCTTTTTCCATTTTCTTTTCCTATGATATAAAAATCATTATTTAAATACTATATAAGGACATACATTAAGTACCAAACCAAAGGTTTTTTTAATACAATAAAGTACATTAAAAAATTGGTAGACATGCTAGAAGATTAGGTATACGCATCTAAATCTTAACTAAAGATTTTGCAGACGAAGTTATACTATAGGGAGCACTTGGAGCACTTGTTCCAATCTTTCAAGAAAAAGAGAAATATTGTTTGTTTAAAGCTTGTTCCGTTAGAGTGATATCATCGTAGCATAAATCTAGGGAAATTTTACACCAACTATGATTGAATAAGTTCTCCTACGTTTCAAAAGTACATTACGTACCTAGAGTCTAGCTACTACTGACAAGTTAGCTCAGTCTTCAGCAATTAAAAAAAAAAGTTAAAAATCTAAGGTATTTTTAGTAAATAGGTGGTCCCATAAGCACATTAAGCTTTATATAAACATGATGTTGGCTTTATTTCTCTGTACTTTCTTTATAATTCGAACTTCAAGATGGTATACTTGAAGGAAAGTATATGTATGTTCTCATAATATAATATATATGAGAATATATTATATAATATTAATAATATTAGAATAAAATTATCTATATGAGAATAGATAATATTTCTGGGTACGTCACTGTTACACTGTACAAAAACAAAAGAAAAAAAACATTCAACTTTTTATTAGATTTTTAAATAGGTAATAATCCTATCACCATATAGGTATAATAATAATATAGACAATCTAACCAAGCCTGTATAAAAATAATAATTGATTTTTACTGTTATATTGCGCAAAAAAAAAAAAAACTTATTGAATTCCTTTTATTTTTATTAATATTAATAATATTAGTAATCTTATGAATCAGATTTTTTTATTATAACCAGAAATATTTTTCAAAACAGTGATTTTTAATATAGAACATATTTATAATGAACAAACAATATATAAACCATTTATAAATAAAATTACCGTATTTAATAATTGTATGTAAGATTTGAGACAACAAAGAATCATATTGGACATCAAATAATTTTTAAAGTAAAAACAACAACAACAACAAAATACAAGATTAACAACGTCGGCTTTATGTCTAGCTCAGGGCAAAAAAATAAAATTTTTTTTTTTGTTATTATTATTGTTTGTCGTTACTTATTTAAGTTACCTGGCTATAAATATATCTATGACTACCGCTGTTATTGTTACTATTAACTGCTTTTATATACTGTTCTTGTTAAACACTTTCAAGGTGACTCAATTATAAAAAAAAATAAATAAATAAAATAAATGTATTTTTTTTTGGAGAACAGTTAGAAAAATTTAATCGAATTTATTACCGTTATTAAAGTTCAGTTAGATTTATTTTTCTTTTTTTGCTATAATCAAAAATGACGTGACGTTTAGTTGATATGCATACACACATTCATATATATAATGTATAAAACATATATGTATAAATACGGTGTATAATTATGGATTAAAATTAAAAGTTATTAGAAATAGGTACATACATATATTTATTTTATTTTTGTCAAATCATCAAGATCAATATTTGCTTGGATATGAAAATACCTACATATTAAAGTAAATTTGTTTTTAATCCTTATGAAAAATGTGATTAAAAATTTAACTTAAGTATGTAGGTATGTATGCAGTATGTACCTATATATATATATATTCAAATGTTGTAATCAATCAAAGTAGGTTTATTTATTTAAGTATAATTGAACTCTTTTTTACTAATACTAATGCATTCTTTTTAACAAAAAATTCTTTGTAAAAGTATAGATGCAATCTACTTTTCTTTGTTTCACATTCACTGTGTACAGGACAAGAAAATAAGTAATATTAATTATAATTAAATTATTATTACAGGATGTTTAATTGTCGTCGTCAATACAACAGATTCTGATTTTTAGACGGTGTTGCATTTAACAGTTAAACTTTTCTATATATTAATGTAAATGTCAATATATATTTTTATAATGCAATTTGAAGGGCCACCCAAATGATTTTGTTTATGTTTGAGTATAATGTATTTAGGTATAGGGATAACTGAAATTGAAATGTTTGTTATATGTGTATAAATGCAACCCAAATGAATATTCAATTTACTTGAATTTTAGTAAGTTTTAATTTCAAATTGTTTCTTTTTTTTTTTGTCTTTTTGCTGCATTAAAAATTCTACTATCCACTTTTTACAATTTCAGTAAATCTTTGAATATATACATAATATGTACCTATATGTGGGCTAACAAGAAAATTTTTTGATCACGTGGTAAGTGAAACTAATTCTAATATGTACATAACATACTTTAATTGGAATATACATATTATGTACATCTTGAATCGCAAACTTCTTAATTTTAAATAATCATTTTAATTTCTTCAATTAATCTTCCAAAAATTGAATTTTATAGATGTTATTTTTATATTATATAGATGATGGTTTTTTAATGTTTCTTGTAAATGTTATACTTTATTTTGATTTCTCATAAATAAAAAGAAATTATCCTTTTTTAATAAGTTGGTTTTGGATACCGTCGTACCACATCTAATATGTTATATTGTATGGTAATGTACTAACATACATATAAGTATATAAACCTTATAGACCTTATAGACTACTGGTAAAACAACTTATGTACTTACAAGTAAAACGATCTAATTAAGTTTTTCCATTTCTATATCTATGTATGTAAATAGGTATTTTTATTTTTGTGTTTACAAAGTATATTGCACCTAATATAATAATTTAATAAAGAGGATTGTTTAAAGTATTTTACATTAAATATATTTCTGATTTTAGATTTAAAAAAAAATTTATTAGATATCAATTTTTTTTTTTGTGCTAAAAGGCAAAATAATTCTATAAAAATGACAACAAAAAAAAAAGATTTTTTGTTTTCTTGTTTTTGTTTTTATGCAATTTTTATATTAATGGGTGGTAATAAATTTAATTTCCTAACAAATAAAAAGATTTTTTAATATTTAAAATAATGTATATTAATTAAATACGTATGTATATGTATGTATGTATTTTTGATTTTTTTCTTTTTTTTATATATATGTAAGCCAATTTTATTTATTAATTGTGCAAAAGGTTTTATTGATACGTAAGTCCTATTTAATATACACCCAAATATTTAAAAAAAAAAATGAGTCTCCTACTATAATTAATATAAATTGCCTTTTTCAATTGGATTTAGGAGTCCTTCGTTTTTTTGGTAAATGAAATACGATCAAAACAAGAATGAAATAAGATCCAAATTTATTTTCCGGTTTTTTTTTTTGGATCTTATTTCATCTTATTTCATTTTTTATTTTTGGATGATATTTCGTCTGATCCATAAACGATAATATGTCTTATATCCTATCTATAATAAAAACTACATATATAATTATGCTCTTGAAATTTTAAAAATTTGAATCCAAACATTTTTGACGTTCCATGAAGAAAGAAAAAAAAGACGAAAGTATTTTTTTAAAACTTTTCCTCTTCTTTGAAAGTTAAAATTAAATATAAACAGAACGTTAACTCTTTTATTTTTCTACTTTCACCATATACATAACAAAATTTTTGGTTTTAAAATATCTAAAAATAAGAAAAAGGTTATAAATTATTATAATATTCTGATTTCCATCTTTTTATATAAGTTACAACTTATGATTTTTTTTGTAACTACTTAAAAATTGTTAAATTGCTATTAAATTTTTGGAGTATCAAAATTTTCATTTTTAACCAATTCTAAATTTGTAACTTTTTAGCACATTTCCAAAAAAATATTGGAAAAATGTGCCCATTAGTTTCACTCTGTCTGTCCGTCCACAAAACTTCTACACCTTTCAAAATAATTACAAGCAATAAAATTTTAACAACGACTTTTTCATGTAGCTCCTCCATTACAGAGCTACTGCCCCTCAAACTTTGAAAAACCCCTATTTTTTAAATTTGTATATCTCAAGTTTTGCTTAATATTTTGTCAACTTTAACGCCATTCGACAGAACTTTTCTTTACCTTTATAAAATAATATCAAAATTTAGATTTTTTTTAAACTTAGTTTTTAAATTTACCGTTATGTGAAAACCATTTGTACAAATTTTTCTTCGACAAGATATAAAAATTAAAGCTCAAGTAATATATTTTTAGGTGTGTTAACGGTTTCTTTTAGTTGAATAGGGTTACGAAGTTACAGCCCATCAAAATTGCAAATATGCCCTATTTTCAAATGCATATATCTCAGGTTCCCCGAAGTATAGTCTTAACATCTAAAAACGCTATAATACTGGAACTTTTCTTACCTTTAACAATATCAAAATTACGCAATATTTTGTTATATTTACTATATAAATTTACCGTTATGTGAAGACAAAATTTTGCAAGATTTTTCTTTTGCAAGATTTTGCAAGATTAAACAAATTTTTTCAAAATAAAAAGCAAAAATTAAGACTACAACTTTATAATTTTACATGATGTGTTAATGGTTTTTCTTAATTATGTAGAGTTCCCTTAAAATTGATGAAAGTGTTTCCTTATTTTTCACATTTTTTCTATTACATATATAAAATTCTAAGAAATTTTGGTGCAAGTAATAATAAATTCTAAACACTTAGTATTGTCTTTTGAAAATGTGAGCCTTTAAAAACCGTTGGTTTACATTCTGCCTTGTTTAAGTTACTTATAATAAAAATCATTCTATTTATTTTATGGAGTTATGACTTTTTTTGTACTTATTTTTTTATAGAACTTATTTCTATATAGAATATTTCAAAGTAAGTGACGAAAAGTTTATTTTATTTGTCATTAACTCTTGTGATGCTTTCTTTACTGTTATATGAATTTGCTGTGACAACTCGAAGTTTTGTACCCACTTTTGGTACTTCATATTACTTTATTTGTTATCTTATAAAATGTAATATATTATAATATGTATATATATATTATAATTATATTATATTATAATATAATATATTATAATATATATAATATGTATATATGTATATAATGATACCAATGACACATTTCCCTTTTTTCTTTTGTATATGCATGTATGAATGTATATGCATAAGTAGAATATCTTTTTCTGAATTCGCTAATTTGAAACTTTTATAGTACATACATAAAAAAAAAATTTCCATATTATATTAATCTTATACCAATTAAAAGCACTAACATGCTTTTATTTAAAAAAAAATCATTTTATATTTTTTTAATATATATAATAATTAACCTTATATATTACATAATATATTATTAATAATTTATTATTTATTAATTTTTTTTTCTTCTGTTTTTCTTTTTTAGGTAAGATGGTGCAATACTGATATTGGTAAGCCATAAAAAAAAAATTATAAAATGGGTGAACCACTTAGAATATTACAAAATTTATCTTATTTTTTTTTATATATATATATTTTAAATTAAAAAATAATTAAAATATAGCATTTAAAATATAGGTACCTTCTAAAAATATATAAGAAAAAAAACACAAATTCAATTATTTTATTTAAAGTTCAATGTTAAAATAATTTCATTACCATTAAAATTCAATTAAGAATTTATTTAAATTTTTTATTTTTTGTTTTTTACTTTTAGTTATTTTTTTAATTAAAAATTAACTGAAAATATTGAAAAAAAAAAAATTATATATAGAAAAACATTTACAATTAAAATAAAATAAATAAGAAAATGTATTTAAGTAGAAAAATTTAATACTTTTTTATTTAAGAATACGTTTACCTTGCCAAACAATTGAACACAAATTACACAATCTTCAGATACAAAATTTTTCGAAGTCAAAGTAAAAAAAAAAAAAACAAGAACAAAAAAAAAAAATAGCGTCAATTAAAAATTATCTCTTTAATAAAAAATAAAACAAAAAAAAAAAATTTTACACACACGCACAAGGTGAGATTTTTTTTCATAAACGGTAAACTTAACAATAACAAAAATATCTTCAAAAAAAGAAAAAAAAATTCTTATAGGGTCGACAAAATTTATCAAGCATGAATGATTTAGTTACAAAACATGACATTCATTTCATAAACATAATATAATCAGTATTCAACTTTAACTTATGTGTAAATTTTAGTCAAATCAATGACAAAAATGTTGTTCCAGCATCATACATACATACATATGCACATATGTACATTTTTAACTTATAATTTTTTTTTCAAAGTTACCTAGTCATAAAAATTAATTTATATAGGTACCTATATAATGCTACCAAAGTGCAATAAATTTTATTTTTAATTATTGAAACTGTACTTTGCTTTTTATTGAATATATATGTGTGTATATAGGTACATATTTATATAATGATAAAAATAAATAATATTTTAAAAAGTAAAAGAAAATGAAAATTTGAATATTAAAAAATCTTGAAAAATTCTAAAAGTGTAATAGATTAGATTCAAATATCTTTTTTAAAATTACATATTCATACATACATTTTATATTTAGATTTGCATTCTATTTTATCCACCGACTACCTTTAGTTTCGGATTAACGTGTGTTAAAATATCATAAATTCATAACTCACAAGAAAAATGTATATAAACATGTTGAAAACTTGCGTGCATTTAAATATTAAACAAGTTGTTATATTCGGTCAACGACCGTAACAGGCGAGGCAACAATTAGAAGAAGAATTTCTTTGTTTATTTATCTTAAAAATTTATAATAGTTTCCAGTAATATTGAAACTTTTAACTAATTTATAAAAAACGACTTTTTTTTTTTTTTTTTTCTATTTTTACACATGGAATCTTATAGATATTTCTTACATTTCTAAGAATAATATCAGCTGGTGAATAGCTAATAACATTTCGTGCATTTTTTTCATATTCTGGTGTTATGTCATCTTCCATTTAATTATTTGGCAATATTAGATATTATGAATTCATTTTTATATTTTTGTATAGGTTTTTCAAAAGCACGTAAATGATATTTAGTACATCACTTGTTTTGCCTATATTTATGTAGGTCAATATGTAGGTAATATTTCGATCAGAGTCTATTCTTAATTTATTTTCTATATGGTAGCTGTAACATATGAGTGCTGCGTGCACCCCAGTTTGCTTAAATTAAAACTATTTCTCAAAAAGACATTTGACATAAACTCAGTAGTCGTAAATAGACTTTAAGGATTATTCATAAAGTGTTAACTGGCACAAATTTAGCGAAATTCCTTTTATACTAATGGGACACTTTGCATAAAATCTTTTTGGCAAATATATGACATTTGGCATAAATTTTTTGTAAATGATATTTTTTTTGTTGTTTACGTTACGTAGTAAGGTAGGTTGTGTTGGTCATGATAATGGATGATGATGATAGATGATCATAATGGTGATAATCATAGTTATAATTCTATATTTAAATTTAAACTTATTCATATGCTATGTATTTATCCTGTCTTAAATTTTGATTGCTTTTCTAAAATCTTAAATTTTTCAAAATTTTTATTTTAGTCTGTTATATGGAATTTTGTTTTAATTATCATGAAGTAGATATTCATAATATTATTTTCAGTAAATTTTATTCATAAATAATAATTAATTGAAAATTTTTAAATCTTCTAATATAATATTTTTAATTATGTATTCTTAATACAAATCTTCAATATATATGTATGTATGTATATACAAAATTACATAATATGTACCTATCTAATGTTTTATGATTTACAAAATTATGAATTTTTGATCCATCAAACAAAATACATAAACTTTTGACCATTTATGTCATATAATTTTTTAAATAATAAAGTATTGGCAGAGTGCATTAATTTCAAAATAAATTAATCGGCTCAGCGAAATAGTCTCAAATCGAATAGCATCCAAAAGTAAAAAAATGAAATAAGATTCGAAATATTTGTGTTTTTTTTTTTGATTTATTCAAAAATGAAATAAAATCCAAAAATTTAGGTGAACTAAAGACTAAATAAAGTTCAATTCTGTGAAAAGCGATTTTTGCAACCAGCTATGAAATCCATCCTAATTATTTTTTTACATATACATAAGTATATTTCAAATCTCTGTCACCAAATCATTAAAATCCTGATTTTATGACTCATATATATATGTACTCATAAATATATTTTATAAAAATATTTTCATAAAAATTTTGGGAATTAATTTAATTTTTTTATACCCGTACGATAAGTATCGGGTATAATAAAATTACTTCTCCGTTTGTAACACCTCGAAATAAGCGAGCTAGATATACCTTCAAAGGTATGGTTCGGATCAGAATCAAATTCTGAGTCGATTAAGCCATGTCCATCCGTCCGTCCTTCAGCACGCTAACTCAAAAACTAAGAAAGCTAGAATCTTGAAATTTACACAAAATATTCTGGGAGCAGGTTTGTAGGTTCCCTATTTTTTTTGGTTGACTTCCGACCAAAACTTCGGGTAGCTCCCGAACAACTAACTTTTAGATTTCCACAATTTTTTTGAAATAGAGCCCTGAAATTTTAACTGCTATAGATATCATAAAAATATTAATTTTATGAATATATTAATTTTTCTGTAGCCCCACCCGTTAAGGAGCTACAGTCCCCCAAAGTTCGAAAAATCTCTATATTTAAATTGTTATAACACAAGCTCTATAATGTATATCTTCAATCTGAAAATTCCAAACGATAGGTGCTATTATAAGCTTTAGAAACATGTATATAATAAATATATACTTGTGCTATTCGGTTTCTTAATTTACCGTTATGCGAAACTGAATTATTGCAAAATCCTTTAACCCTTCTATCTTCTAAACGGTTTAAGTTGGAAACTTTAAATTTTGACAGGATCTTTGAAAATAAGTATAAGTCATTTCAGAATTTTTTTTTGTATCACCCCCCGTTTAGGAGCTGTAAGGTGTCAAAAACTGAAAGTTTCCTATTTTTAAACACCTGTAACTCCTGTTAACATTTTTTTGAAGTAATACACAAAAGTTAAAGCTTCAACATTATACCCTTATTTCCGTTAACAACATTTTTTAATAGTATAGGGTTACTTTATAATTGACGAAAGTGTTACTTGATTTTTTCAAATTTTCTAACAAATTTTTTGCATTTTGTTTTACTCGGTAATTTAAAATTGTGGGATAGGATAGGATACATATATTATGTAATTTATTGTACTTATAAGAAATTATTCTATGAATGGAAATATTTTTAAAGAAATATTGCAATGTATGGCGATATACTAATAACAATATAAATATACTATGTGCGCATTAATATAATATAATATTTAAAATTATATTTACTATTTTGTACTTAGTAAATTTAATATACATTTACAGCTTAGTATTAAATGCTACTATAGAATATTTCAAAAAGGTTTAGATTGATAATCGTTATGTGGAAGGTTAGAATCTGCTTTTGAAGAATGTATAAACATATAGTTTGAATATATGTGCAACCCATAGTTCTAGAAATTATAAAATTCACCCAAATTATTTTAAAATACTAAAATATTAAAAGAACAAGTAAAAGTAACGTAAGTCGATGCAACCGACTTATTTATACCCTACACCTAAAAAACTCAAATTAAATTAAAAATCCATAAGTTATTTTAGTTAGGTATTTAATATAACTAAGCTAAAAAAATAAATGCTTTTACAACCTTTGTACAAAATTTCAGATTTCTATCTTTATTAAATTCGAAAATATGCTTGTTAGGTCTTGGGAAGTGTATGTGAAGGCACGCGGACCACTACCCCAATTCATCTCAAATTTTAGAAACATCAACAGGGTAGAACATTCTTATATCAAATTTCAAGTTTATATATTTATTAATTTCGAAGATATGCTTGTTTGATCTTGGGGGTTGTGTGGCAGATACCCGAAGAACCATTCTAATTCATCTTAAATTTTGGACAAATCAGAGTTTCAGGAAACAACACCTTAGTACCAAATTTGAAGTTTCTATCTTTATTTATTTCGAAGATATGCTTGTTCGGTTTTGGGAGTTGTATGGGAGGTACCCGAACAGCTCCTCCAATTCATCTCAAATTTTCGACAAATAAGGGATTTAGAAAACAACACCCTAGTACCAAATTTTAAGCTTCTATCTTTATTAATTTCGAAGATATGCGTATTCGGTTTTGGGAGTTGTATGGGAGGTACTCGAACGCATGGTCCGATTTGGCCCATTTACAATCCCCGCCTTGCCTTAGTCATGGTTAACGTACAGTATATATTTCATCAAGATAGCATCATTATTGTTTGAGTTATCGTGTGTACGGACGGACGGATGGACGGACGGACATCGCTAAATCGACTCAGGAGGTGATCCGGATTCAGAATATATATACATGTCTATACCTAACTCGCTTCCTTTTGGTGGTTACAAACACCATACCAAAGTTAATATACCCTAAACTTAAGGGTATAATAATATTGTAAGCAGAGTGACAGGCTGTGAACATACTAACGTACGGGTATCTAAGAGTTGACAAAGGTAACTGTATTATTTCTCGTTTTTTAACAAATTTAACAAATTTGCATGAACTATTTAAAAAAATTTTTAAAATTTTCTTTTAAATTGAAATCTTAAATTCTTAGTAAATTTTATTAATTTCATATTTTTTTCTAAACATGATATGCTCAATATATGTATACAATATGTACAATGTACACACACACACACACACACACACACATAGTATTCATATTTATTACGTGAGGGAATTATATCAAAAATGACAATTATGATTTACCCAAGGAATACTTTTCTATAACTAAAATTTTGCAATATTGGGTATAAATTCTTTTTTACTTTGTTTGCGAATTATATATATACATATTTTATTAAAATGTATAGAAACAATAAATCAGCAACATTGTTTTTTGTTGTTAAGAAATTTATTGTCAATATAATATGTATGTACTACAATAACATAAATGTTTTTAGTTTAAGGCTGCACCTTAAAACAATGCATTTTTCTCCTGATTAAAATCAATTAAAGTTCTTGGGTTCAAAAATTAAAATAATGACTGTTATATGCCTGGTTAATGTTGATGTTAACAATAAAAAAAAAAAATATTAGTTTTATTTCGGAATCATTTAAATTAATATACATATTATGTAGATATATATGTATATTATGTAGTCATTAATGTATCTATAACTTTGATATCAGCTGTATAATAGTAAAAGTTCTATGTTATAGAGTAGAGTGGATATCTTGGGATATTTTAAGAATATGAATGAATATTATGAATCAATAATTGAGGGATTAGAACAATTTTTATAAAAAAAAAAAGAACAAACTATTAATTAATTATAAAAAAAGAAAACAAAAAAAAATTTGAATAATAGTTGTAATACCATAAGTAAACAGAATTGTAATTTTGTAGACTTATTAACCTTTACTTTGGAAGTTATTAAAAGCAAGAATAAAAAATAATATGTATATAATTAAATCAATTCAAATCAATTTTAAATGATCATTACAAGTGAAAAACTACTCACGTTAAATGTTTAAGAATTTTATTATTATAATAAAATAATTCATTTTTGTTTTTGTTTTTAGATTTTATTGCACTAAATTTTAATATAGTTTAGAAAAAGGTTAGATGTTAGATTTAAGGTCAATATTAATTAATATTCACCTTATTTGATTAAGATATATACTATATTATTCTATACATTTATACATATAGCAATGTATCATATGCCACCCTACCGAATTATTCGTTAAAATATTGTACATATTAAAGAACTGCTTACATAGAATCATGTAAAAAAAAACTAGAAAAACTAAAAGTTTGTATAATTCATATCTTGATCTGAATTTATATACAAGGTGGGCCAATTTGGACTAACAGATTTGAAATGCTTATAATTTTTTTATTTTATTTTTTTTTTAAATAAAACTAGAAATTATTAAATTATTTTTAAACTAAGTGTGCAAAATGACATCCTTTAATTGGTTTCCATTTTCCTGTTTTTTAAGATATTTTGCATTACGTTGCGCAATTTCTTTGCGAATATTCTGCTTTCGTTCCTGAATATTTTGTGGTTTATTGATGTAAACCCGTTCCTTTTAGAAACCCCAAAAAAAAATCAGGAGTCGTCAAATCTGGGGAACGAGGTGACCACGCGAAATCAGCATTTTTTGAAATTATTCGGTCATTAAAAAGTTCTCGCAGAATCGCCATTGTCTTTTTCACGGAATGAGTTGAGACCATGTGTCACGAATATTGAGAACTAACGCCCGTAAAAAGTTTTCCAATATGGTTCGGTATACCGCCCCAAAGACGGTTTCTGGATGCTCAGTTTCATTTTCGAAAAAATATTGAACGATAACTCTATAAGCCATAATTCCACACCAAAAAATGCTTCTGAGGGGGTGTAATTGTCACTGATTTACTGCTCTTGGATTCTCTGTACCCCAAATTCAGCAGTTCTGTTTAATAACATATTCATTTAAATGAAAATGTGCTTCATCGCTCATAATAAGATTGTTCAAAAAATTGATCGTCCGGAAACATAATAAAATTTAACAATTTTTACATGTTCTTGCACTGAGTATGATAACATTACAAAATCTTATAAAATCCTTTATTATCTGCAGAAAAAGTAAAATAAAAAACTTTAAAAATAAAAAAAAAATTATAAGCATTTTAAGTCAGTCAGTCCCAGATAGCTCACCCTGTATATATATACATTTATATTACCATTATTATTATTTAAAATAAAATGCAAACCTTCACTATTGTAAATAATATTATTCATAATGTTCCGTGTTCTTGTTTTATTAAAAACTACATTTTTGCTCCTAACACATTAAAAACACTTTGCTCCTAACACATTGCAAATTAACAAAATGAATTAATTGGCTCAAATAAAATATAGTTGGATCTATGCCACAGAGCATAGTACGAGTAGTTCTAGAAGATTTGACGTTATAAAGAAGACAATTCTAAAACAAATAATTATAATTGAACGCATAACAAAGAAAATCGTGAAAATAAAGTTAATGAAGCAATAGTTCTTCTTGTTAAGAGTTAGTGAATATCAAGTAAAACTCTCAAATTTCCACTGATACTAATCTGTAATATCAGTTTACTATTAATTTTAACCAGAATCCAAAAATTGGTCGAAAGTGGCCTAACTGTATATTTGCAGCCTCTACCTAGTTACCTACCTACCTACCTAATCTGTAAGAATTTTTATATTCATATTCCTAATGCATGCGCCTTGAAACCTATAAGTGAAATGATTTTCGACCGATTGTAAACAATATGTTCATAATATATAAATTCATTTTGTTATATATATTTGCTATATAATATCTGTAAATAATCCAGCCATTGGTGCAGTGATTGACGCACCGGTTCTCATTCATAAGGGAATGAGAGGTCTCGGGTTCGTATTCCCGGCTGGGTACAATAATTATAATATAAAAAAAAAAAATTTCATATATCGCAATATATAAGTACTTAAATATATCACATAATATCTCGTACACCCCACATTCCTACCAGGAAACAGGGATTATAGCTAACTGGCACATTTATGTACCACGGTAACTGTATATAAATAAATAAATCTGTAAATACACTTTTATATATACTTAAATTAAAAGAAAATGTTGATAGACATATAATTATGTACGCGTTATTATGATGCAGCAGAAGTATTTCTGAGCTATTATGTTTATAACTACAAAATTAATGTTATAAAATGATATAAGAACATTTTTAATTGTAATGTAACATAAAAAATGTTCTCACGTTCTCATGAAGTATAAATGAGGCGTTCTAATAATTAAAAAAAAGTGTTTTTTAATTAATCCTATATATTTTTTTTTTTTTTTTTTTTTAACTTTTTGTTTTCTTGTACTATAGACATTTTGTTTGACATTCTGACATCATTCATGTACAATTTTGTGAGTGATATAAAACTTTAAATTGAACCATGCATTTTTTTAATATGTAGAATTGTATTTAAGAAATCAAATTTATCACATTTTTAAGATCTGGTTAATGATTATAAAACTGACATTGAAAACAAATTGGGTGGTCTTTAATTATCATATTTGAGAATTAAATAGTTTTCCTTTTTTTTTTTTTTAAATAATCAAAAGTCATTTCTATTGACTTTGTAAATTGAAGGAGCAAAAAAAAATATTCAATTATAAGAATTTTAAATTCTTTTTTTTAAATAAACTTATAAGTATAAATTTAATTTATTTGTACAATGTACTGTTGATTTATTAATCTTGATTAACAGATTTACTTCATCTGTTACTTTGATTTGAAATTGAAACAAATTAACATAATTTAAAGCAATTTACAGGCGGTTAATTAACGGCTTGCTAAAATGTGCAAGAATTTAATTTATTTTTAAACTTATGTGAATATGTGGGTAAAGCTTAATGTTATAATCGAATATTAAATTATTATGAAAAGAGAATAAAAATAATATTGTACAAGGCGGCGGGTTACTGATATAATCATAAAGAAAGGCAGCTATATTTGACGAAAATATCTGTAAAAGGAATGTATGAAATATTAAAATTTATAAATAATTTAAAATAAAATAAATTTATATTACTTAGGTGGGTAAAAGGTTCAACAAGGAGAAAAACTGCTTTTTTGTTTACTTATAGGTGTTTTTCTTTTTTTAGTTCAGAGCAGAGCGAGAACTGTCAAAAAAATTTAATTTTTATCTTTCATCAAATCAAATTTTATCAAAAAAATGAATTTATCTTTTGTGTTTTTTTCTTCATTCAGAGTGCGCTCAGAGTATGATCTAAATGTCGATTTTAATTTACAGATACCATAGACTACAGCATTTGAATTTAAATATCAAAAATTTTATTTTTTTATATAATTTGACACTTTTGACAGGTTAAAGACCTATTGTTTTTCAAAATACTTTAACAGTCATCTGTCGAAAGTAACTTTAATGAACAATAATAAAATAAACAATAAAACAACTTTTTTACGAAACGCCACCCATTATCAAGCTACTAACAACCTGTTTAAGTTGGGTGAATAAAAGCTGCTGAATATTTTTTCAATCTAAAAATATCGAACGACAGAAAATTGCTATATAAAAATGAATCTTTGGAATTTTGTAAGTTAGAACCTTGACACTTGTAACTTGAACAATCGCGAAAATTTGTTCAAAGTATGACAACAAAAGTTAAAGCTTAAACATATACATACATATATGTAAAGAAAAAAACACTTACGATCTGTGCAGGGATCGAACCCACTCCTTCGGTTAATACGCCACACGCCTACCCACTAAGCTGCCGAAGCCCCACAAAATAAATTATAAAAGAGCATTCTCTTATTGTCTTTAAAATTTTGTCTTTAAATACTCGCTTGATCTATATTTGTTATTTTAATGAATTAAGCATATATTTCTTATAAAAAAAAAAAGAAGAAAGGTTCATTACCTTATTGAAAAAAAATCCTGAAAATTTTTTAAGCAGACGGTTTAACGATTCCATTTGTTGATGAATAAATTAAATAATGACTATGTATAGACATGTATTAGACTTTAGAACACGTTATTAATTACTATATTAAAATATATAAATATTCTATCAACATTCATTCAGTTTTATTTTTATTTAACACTAATTATAGGTAGTTTCTTATTCTTTGTTTCCTTATCTTATTGGAAGTTATTTTTTTTCGTTTTAAATGTATTATTAAGTAGATATGTAAAACAAACATTTAATTTTTATATTTATCTACCTACAGAGTTATTGACCTAATTTAGCTTTCAAAATTTGCCAAAAAAAAAAAACAGAAAAACTTAAACAACGATCTTATCAATTAGATACAAATTGTTAGATTCATTTATCATTAAATCGTTAACAAGTTTTATGGAATCTGTTTAACATTTTAATTTTAAAAATTTCATTTATGTTAAAAAATTAAAACATAAAAAAAAAAAACAAATTTCTCTTTTAAAGACGCATACCTTATAACGTCAACATTTTTTGTTTTTTTGTTTGCTCTAACCGGCAATAGCTACGATTCCATTCAGAAACCAAAAAACAACGATCATCATAAATTCCAGTCCATAAACCAAAAATAAAGAAAAAAAAGCTAAAAGCCGGTTCTTTTGTACATAAAATAATCTGCACCAACACTCTTAAATCTTAATAAACAGTAAAGTTTTACGGGTAAACTTATATACAAAACAAAATGCTTGAATAAAAAACATGGTTAATTTTTTTTTTATTTTTGTTTTAAATTTAATTGTTTTTATTCCATTTTAAACTTAAATTTAAAAATACAGTTTATAAAGTAAAAGAGAACATTAATTTAAAGTTCAAACGTTTTTTTCCCATCTGTTTTTTTTAGCTTTTATGGTTTTTGTTTTTGTTTTTTTTTAAATTTAAAATAGCTCAAGGTGTTAAAACTTATATATTTTACCGTTAATTCACAGATGATTTTTAAACAGCCGAAACATTCACACACATACATTCACACCCACATACAGAAATAAAAAAAAATATATGTATGTATCTATAATATGTATTCGAAATCTTAAAATTAACACATTTGAATCAATATGTTTATAACTGGAACACTATGAATGAAAGTGAAAAGTAATAAAATCGATTTAATTTTACATCGTAAAAACAAGATTTTAAAGCATAACGTGACAAACGAACTTGAACGTTTCACATCAATATAGTAATATTGTAGTACAAGAATAGAAAAAAAATAAAAAAAAAAACAAAAATTTAAATTACAAAAAAGATATAATGTAGTATTTATTATGTAGATACATACGTATATGCTTGACTTAGGCTATGGAATATAAATATGTAAGTAGATTTATTAAAAAAAAAGTAAATAGGAATATTATTGTGATCATTGACAGTGAAATGTTGACAACGATAAACGTGAAAGTGAATTAAATTAAAAAATAATAAGAAAGAAAAACAAAATAATATAAAAAATTTTTTGTTAGATTTTTAATTTTTCAATTTCCTTAAAAGATAAATTGAATTAAAATTTGATTATTAAGTTTTTTTTTGTCTTCACTTTTTTTTTTAAATTTAAATAGTTTTGTGATTAACAATTTTTTGACATTTAATATTTATTTCACATTAATGAAAATGTCCGTTATTTTTTCTTTAATTTTTTAATTATATGTATATTACGTATAACCTTGTTTACACATGGGGGGAAAACGTACCTTTTTCCACTTCTTTTTCAATCTTCATGTTTACAACAGAGTGAAAAAGGTGCCTTTTTTTCTTGGCAAAATCATGTCAGAACATTGGTACATTAGAAATGAAACGACGATTTCTTTACATTTCTTTTTCATTTTGTTCCGAGACCTGTGAAATTTTTTTTTTTACGTACGTGTTTGTCTTTTACGATCCCGCTTTCATCCCTTGCTTAAAAATTTTGGAGTAACGCACGTTTTTCACCCAAATGTAAACAAGGTTTATATATGTAATAAATAATAATTTGTAAATTTATAAAATTAAGAGTTATGAAAATTAACTTATTTTAAAATTAAAAAGAAATTCTTCAATTAACATATGTATATTTAATTAATTTCTCTTAATTAAAGCGCTTTCTTTTTCTAGTTGTTTTTTTTTCTAATGGCATCTATATATTTAATTTTTTTTGATTGATGATCTTTCAATATATGTAGACAACGTATATACAACATATGTAAATACCTATTTTTCTTTTAGCTCCACTTCAATACCTACTAATTTTTTTTTTTCGTAGTTGTTATAAGCAAAGTTGATTCTCTTGTATCTAACAATATTGTCCTACATTTTTTTTAATATCATTTTGAAATATAAGAATTTTTGTTGGGTTTAAAAAATAAATATATGTATTTAAAAAAATTTATATTTATTTATAATAATATAGGGTGTTCAAAATTAATTTTAATAAAAAAAGACTTTTTTTTTGAAATATTAAATATATTTTTATTTTAATTTATTACAAATAGGTTCCGGTTAATAATGAAAAATTATGTCGGCCAAGTGGCCCCCTCTACTACTTCAGCAGGATTCCAATCTTTTACCAAAATTTTGAATCACGTTGTTCAATAAACTGTTCTCAATGGTTGAAATCTGTTCGATAATGTTGTTTTTAAGCTCTTGAATTGTTGTGGGATTATTGCTGTACACTTTCGATTTCACAAAATCCCACAAAAAAAAATCCAACGGTGTCAAATCGCACGATCCTGGTGGCCACATCACTCCTCCTCTACGAGAAATAATGCGATCTTCGACCTTTCCTTCAAAAGATCCATTATTTCTCTTGCTGTGTGGCAAGTGGCACCGTCCTGTTGAAACCACATATTCTCTACGTCCAAATCATCAATTTCCCGCCACATAAAGCTTCGGATCATCTCCCTGTAGCGATTTGCATTGACCGTAATCGCATTTCCATTTGCGTTTTCAAAAAAATATGGTCCAATGATTCCTCCTGACCACAAACCACACCAAACCGTAACTTTTTGTGGATGTACTGGTTGCTCTAAGATAACCCTTGGATTCTCTTCACTCCAAATGCGGCAATTCTGTTTATTGACGTAGCCATTGCGCTGGAAATGAGCTTCGGCGGTGAAGATTACTTTGCTAAAAAAATTCTCATTTTCTTCTTGTTTTTCAATTGCCCAAGAAACGAATTGCCGACGTAATGCATGGTCAATTGGTTTTAATTCTTGCGCCCGCTGGATCTTATAAGCCTTTAAATGGAGATCACGATGCAAAATGTTGAATAATGTGGATGGTTTGATGTTTAATTGCTGCGAACGATGACGAATGAAAGTTTTTGGATCTTCTTCAACACTTCTGCTCACAGCTGCTACATTCTCGGTTGAACGGCCTCTACGTTGATAAATGTTGCCTCTGTTATCAAGAACAGATCCAGTTTCTAAAAATTTATCAACCATCAGCTTGATGGCACGATTTGTTGGAGTATTTTCTCTACCAAATTTTGTTCGAAATTTCCTAATTACATCTTGAAAACTTTTACCATTTTCAAAAAATGTTGTAATAACAAAAACACGTTGTTCCTTCGTGTAACGTTCCATATTAACTAACCGGAATGTATTTAGAATATACCTAAAGAAACCTCGTATAAAAATTCCAGGTAGAAAAAAATTGGCGGCAAAATCAAAATGATACCTCAATTTTGAACACCCTATATAATAAATTTTAGAATTAAATATCTCACATATACACCTATAATAGTTTAAATAAGGACTATTAGAAAATCATAAACTTCAAATTTCAATTATTTTCTAGAATATAAAGTATTGTTTTATACTAGAACTTGCAGGCAATACCAAAAATTTAACATTTGATTTTAAAGTAAAAAAATTATTCTAGTACTTTCTAAATAAAACATTATTCTGTGTTTCTCTGTAAAAGATAAAGAGATATGAATGAAATTGTACATATTTATTAAAGTAAGTCTTCATAAATGATCTTTAAATACAATGAAAATATAATTTAGTATGGATAAACTGATAAGTAACTGATAATAAACTGATTTAGTATGTATAAACTTTAGTATGTATATCGTAAATTTTATTTACGATATGCATATAAATGCATTTATATATAAAAACGCCAAAAGTCAAGGTTTAAACTTCAAAATTAGATCATTTTCTATTTTTGAAGCCCCAAGCTTCACTTCATTTCCAACTTTTATTTAATTTTTATTTTTGTCAAATTTTAGTTTTTGAATTTTAAGTAACAAACTTTTAATAGTTTGTTTGCATTATTAAAATCACAATAAATCAATTTTAAAAAACACGCATATAAGCATTATATTTGTGCTTTTATCAATGGTTTTTCTAAATACACAAATTTGTGCAATTATCTATGCCTCAGATTATTGTAAAACCTGGATATAAGCATCAAATGACTGCAGTCATGTGTTTTTAGTGTGTGCAATTAAAAGGATCCGACTGTATTCTGGAAAAAGCATATAACCTTGATTTTATAACCAACTAAAAATCGCTTCAAATTCAGAATCTCGCTTTTACATAATATATATGTATACATATAGGTATATAAGCGATATACATATATGTAGGTATATAAGCGAAAGAACACACGAAATTAAATTTTTTCTTAAATATTTATCAAATTAATTTTTTTTGTTAATAATTCTGCTGGGATTCAGCCCGAAACCTCTACTAAACAATTCCCTCATTTGTAAATAGATAATTCTTAAATCTGTAAATTTGCTTTAATTTTTGAAATTTTGGGATTTTGAGATTTTGCAAATTAGAATTTTGGTATGCAAGGATTTTGTAACTTAGAATTTTGGAATTTGGGATTTATAATTAATTTGGAATTTTTTTTGCGATTTCGTGGCGCTCCCCAAAAAAGTAAATTGAAAATAAAAATGCACCCATATGAAATTCCAAGTTTTTTAATAAAACAAATAAAATATTTTATTAAAAATAAGTTAAATAATTAAATTTTTGTAAACGTACAATAATAACAGTACAATAAAATTAATAGATGCCATTATGATGATATTTTAAATCATATAAAATTATTAATTTAAATATCACTAATTCTCTAATGATATATAAAATCTTACACAAATAAAAGTATGTTTTCCCATAACATAATTTAAATATTTAATTTTGTAATCTAAAGCTATAGCTATACATAACTACCCTGTAATTTAAAACTCATCAAGTAAAAGCAAAAGAAATAAAAAAAAATAAACTTTTTTAAATAAAGTTACTTATAAAGAAATGTTTAAATTATTGCAAAGAAATTAATGTAACCTTCAACCAACAGTATAGTAACCACCATCATCTACAAAAAAAGCAAGAAAAGGTAAATTTATTTTTTTTTATTTTCTTTCATAATAATAACTGTAATTTAAATTTGTTAATTGTATACTGCTAAATTTGGTAGCAATTTTTGCCATATTTATCATTGGCGCAGGAATTACAGGTAGGTATAATAAAGTTATCATTTAAAATTTGTTAATTTCTTGATTTGTTCTCAACACTCATATAATTATGTTTCAACACTTTGTTATAAATATTTTTTGTTTTTGATTTTTAATACTGACAACTTTAAGATACTTTTATATATTATATATTTTACTGCAATATATCGAAATATTATATTATACTATAGGATTTTTTTTTGTACAGAAAACTTAAAAAAATAATTTTGTGTTTTCTATAAGGGTATTGACGAGTTTGTGCAAAAGTACAAATTTTTTTTGCACCGTAGCACATATTTGCACCAACTCGTGAACAACCCTAGCATGAATTTTTATTGAACTGTCAAATAACGTTGATGTGCTTGTTTTGTTTACATAAAAATTTAATATGCTTACCAAAAATTTCAGATATTTGTATATCTTCATATGCTTGACTTATTAAATAATCAGAAATAATTTTTTTTTCCACTTTTTTTAGGCATTTTTTAAATTTTTATCTAATATAGCGCTTACAAAAAATATATAAATAAACTTTACAATGGTCTTGCACGAATATGCAATAGGGTTTAGGTATTGCATAGTCTTGCAAAATTTTGCACTTTTTTATACATGAAAACAACAACAAATTGTGCACTTTAACTGTCAAAAAAATGAAATATACTACGGTGCAAAATTTTGCACTTGTGCAAGATCACTTTGCACAAACTCGTGAATACCCTTTATGTTTGTTTTGTAGCCATACCAAATATTTTTATCGTAACAGTATTTTTACAATTATCTTCCGAAAAATTGTAACGATTAATTTACTTATTTATAATTACAGGCACAAACAAAATGTGTATAAAATCAGTTTTAAATGTTTGTTTCGATTTTTGTGATATTCAAATATACTTTATATTTTTTTTTTATTGTTGGACGCTGAGTTAACGCAATAGTAATCACTAGACCCAAGTTTCGTATTGCATTGCATCTTCAAATGTAAGAGAAGTTAGCAAGAATGCTCACAACCAGTGCGGCATTTGAACCTGTAAATCCCTCAATTAATAAGGTATCTGCTTATTCCCAACTTTTAACAGTAATAAGGTAACTGCTAAATCATTCGGACAACCAAGTTCCCAAAGACAACGACAGTTATATCTTGCATATTTTGATTTTTTATTATATCATACAGTTTTGGTTTTGATACATTGCAAAACTTAAGAAAATTTCTGTAATAAAATTTTGAAGAAATTAATTTTTATAATACCATTAAATGTTTATAGGTTCGAAAACAATTAAAAGCAAAGTTCATCAACATTTCGATTCATTGCATTAAATAATATAAAAAAGAAAAAAAAAAATAAACAAGGCAATCTTCATTTTTGGTTTATTTTTATTATATTGATTTTTGTATTAAAGAGAAGAGAATAAAAATGATTCATAAATATTTTACTAAAGTTCACGCATTATCACGCGTGGCAGAGTTGTTCTTCATTGTATTTTTTTTTTTTTCGACTTCGTGAATATTTTAACAATTCTTTATTGTTTTATTTCAATTTGTTTTTTTTTTTTTATTTTAAATATTTTTTTTTTTTCATTTTGTTTTAAGTTATTATTATACCAAGTTTAACCTTGGCCTCAAAAAATTTAAATAAATAAATATATAACGAAACGACGCGCTACACATAATGAATATTTTAATATTCGCGGTGTTTTTTTTTTTTTTGTTTTTCATTATATTTTTTAATAATTAATACAAAATTAATTTGAATTAATGTTATTTAATTTTTAAAACCAAATAAATTAAATTAAAATAAATTTTAAAATAAATTAATATGGAAATATAGGAAAATTATAGGTTATTCTAAATTTTATAAGTGATTATTATAAAGCTTATGTATTAGTATAGTGATGATTAAAATTTAAAAAATTTAAATAAATAAAAAATAATAAATGACAATTTCCTAATAATTGCAATATTTTAATACTAGATGGTTTGATGGTTTCCTTCAATGGCAGATTTGATGGTTTCCTTCAATATTCATTAAGTTATAACTGCATTTTAAAAGTGGGCACATTAAGAAATCTTTAATCTAATTTAATTTTATACGAAATTAGAAAAAGAAAAAAAAAGTTGTTATGCAACTGTTACCGTTAAAAACAAATGGTAATAAAAATTTCAAAAAAAAAAAAAAAAATTAAATAAAATGCTTGGATGAATATTATGATTGGATAAGTATTATCTGGTATTACTTAGTACGGAAAATAAATTTAATATGTTTCAATTTAAATTATAAATCCTTTATTATTAAAAGTTTTTAATTAAAGATGAGCATTTGCTTTAATAATGCTTTTAGTTCTTATTATTACAAAATAACTGTAATTAAACTTTTCAATGATTAATTGATTGTTAAAATTTTAATTGTATTTTATTACATTACCCTCCAGTTAATAATCAAAGTATGTTTATGGTGTACACTATTGTCATGATAAATATATCACTATTTGGTTACAGTTAGTCGAATTCTAAATATGAGTAAAATGCCATTTTGCCTAATATATTTTGGTACAAGGGAAATTTTACAGTTGAGTTTGTCATAAAATCCCCAAGTCAAAATCTCGAAGACAAAACCCACAAAAAACAAAATCCCCAAAAATAAAACCACCAAAAAGAATAATGTTTTTTATGCATTTAATAATTAAAAGTAAGCAATTACATTATTTTATTTTGTGTTAACATATTTTTAATATATTATAAACCTGAATTATGATTTGATATTGATATTAGCGATATATTAACCTTTTTTGTTGGGGTCAATACAAATTTTTTAAACAATTCTAAAATTTGCTCTTACTATTGTCAATTAAGTACACATAAATACTATACATACATACATACACACTATATAATAAATATTCTGAAAAAAGGAAATACTCTGATTTTGTGTCCAACTCTAAAATCTCTCCTAATTAGGAATCTCCTATATGCATATTATACATATTTTGGAAAAAGCTTATAACTCTGATTTTGAATTCACTTCTAAAATTTCTCCTAATCAGAATATCACATAATCATATATATAAATATTCTTTAAAAGCGGAATACCTAAATTTTGAATCCAACTTTAAAATCCATCTTAATTATTTTTTGTTACATATTACCTATATTTCAATAAATAGGACAATTTGTTAATACTACAATTTTTAAATGCATAAAAAAACTCTATTTATTTTAGGGATTTTCGCTTTGGAGATTTTTTTTTTGGGGATTTTGTCTTAGTGGAGATTTTGTACTTATCCCAATTTGGATTTTGGAATAATGAAACACTTCGGAAAAATATATTGAACAAATATATACTTTGCAAATATTACACACATTTTGAAAAAAGCGTATAATCCATAGATATATTACTAATAGATAGGCAGTGAAGAAAATATTTTCAGCCAATTTTGAGAAACAGCTGAGTGAACGAAATGTATACATATTATAAAATGCATATGTATTTTTTTGACTGAATACTTTAAGATAGGAAAACACATAAAAAGAAAAGAAACGACTATACCTAACTTCCCATCTATTAGTTAATATATCTATGGTATAATCCTTATGTTGTAACTAACTCTTCGCTTCTAAAAAGGTAATTATTTTTATTTATATTTTACTCTTTAAATACTAGTTTGTTTAAATAAAGTAAAACATCTTTTTGAGAAATGGATTTAGTCAAGCTGGCATGCCCCCTGTTTTACAATTGTAACGATTTGAAAAAAATAAAAAACTTTCAAGGTACTCATTCTTATATTATCGTCTATAATTATCTTAACTTTAGTCATTTAAAATGAAGGAATATTTTTCTTTAGGATCTATCAAAGAACAGATCGGTTGAAATTTATTATTACAAACTTTTATTGTTCAAATATTAACGATGACCATCTTTGAATATCATTAATATTATTAATATTAGACGAAACAAAATTTGTATTTAAGTTTATTTAAATATGAGCCTGTAGGGTTGATGACCAAATCCATCAACCGAAATCCATAAATCAAAATCGAAAAGTTAAAATCCACAAAATATTCTAGAAAAAGCAAAAAACTCTTATTTTGTAACAAGTTTTAAAGTTCTTCCTAATTACTTTTTTTGCATACTTCGGGTAGTATTTAATAAATTTATTACATTGTTATTGTATTGAATAATATTTTAGACTCAAAAATTAACAGAAAAATCGAAAAATTTAGAATTACAAAAAATAGAAATAAGCAATCACATGATTCAATAAGCATAAAAAGATTTCAAAATCTTTCATCAGGGATGCTTCATCGTGTGATAAATTCTTAAGAAACTGTACTACAATATTTTATATAATTGTTATATGTTTGAAGGTGCGTTACGAAACTGGAGTCTAGTGTTTAGTTATGCAATAGTTTACCCTTCATCTATTTAAAAAAAAACAAAATTAATAATGGAATAGTCTATGTAGAACAGTTAATTGGCACATTAAAATGGTGTTTGTATACTCGATGCACATACATAGATACTATACTACATAGTTGAAAAAGTTGAATCGTTCTTAGTTATTGATAAAATTTTAAACAAATAAAATCCATCTTCTCTAATCTATATTACTATTTTAGTAAGTAATTATATTCAATTCAATTATTATTATGTACATATATTGCGTTTTAAATCTAAACATGCTTAAATATCTATACTATACGTTAGTCATTGAAATGAGTGCGTAAAAAATCAATTTAGAAAAAAAAAAACATTACAAAAATAATTTGTATTCTTGAAAATAACTCATATTATTTTGTGTCGTACATGATATGAATGTAATAGTCAACTTATATTTTATTTTAAATCAAAAAAAAAAAAAACAAGGTAGAATGTAATCTAACCAACGAACGGTTTTTAAAAGCGCACATTTCCAAAATATAATACAAAGTATTTAGAATTTGTGACTTGCACAAAAATTTGAAAACTTCATGCAATAAGAAAAAATGTGAAAATAAAATTTTTCTGGAATTTTTAGGAGCTGTAAGTCCGGAACTGTATATAACGAAGAAAAACCGTTAAAACATGTAAAAACATATTACTGAAGCTTTAATTTTTATGTCTAGCCGAAGTAAAATGTGTACAGGTGCCTAAGTTACAGGAGTTTAAAAATAGCAAATTTTCAGTTTTTGAGCCCTAATAGCTCATAAACAGGGGGTGGTCGAAATTCTAAAAGTTTTTTCTACCCTCAAAATTTTAAGTCCTATCTAAAAGCGTTGCGGAGTTATGAGAGTTGAAAAATCATGCACAATTTGATTTTCACATAACGGTAAATTTAAATACTAAATTTAATAAAATTTTATAATTTTGATATTAATTTACAAAGGTAAAAATACCTGTCGAATGACGTTTTCAGATTGAAAAAATATTGACCAGAACATGAGATATACGCATTTAAAAATAGGGCTTCTTCAAAGTTTGAGGGACTGTAGCTCCGTAATAGATGGGACTACATGGAAAAGTTGTTCCACAAAATAAATTTTTTTATGAGACCTAACCATGGTTTAAATTTTTTTTCTCTATGTTTAACGTAGTAGAAGTTTTGTAAGCAGACGGACAGACGGACGAACGAACAGAGTGAAACTAATAGGCACATATTTTCAAAATTTTTTTTGGGAATGTGCTAAAAATACAGCTTTAAAAAAAATATTCAACATATCTATAAATAATATTTCCTCGAGGCGTTCATTTCAAATTTTTGGCAATAATTTATTTTAATCCATTATATATAGATAAATTTTAGCGTGCTGAGCTTGACGGACATTGCATTTTTTTTCATGTTTTAGTTTTTTCGTTTTTTGTTTTTTAATTATCGCCTTGGTAATGATTCTTAAATTTATTACATTGATACATAAGTTATTTTTTACGATTCGGTCATTCTGTCACTTTGATTAATTATTAAATATTTTATACAAATCAGTTAGCTTTATTTAAAAAGACGTTTAGTAGATATTTAAGTATAAGAGTACTTATACTCGTATATACATACTTATATATATAGAATATATTATATGTATTTAAATTCAAGCACAGGTGATAATAAAGTGTAAAAATTTTTTTTTTCAATTTATAATAATTTTTTTTATCGATCACATACATGAATGTACAATGTAGATATTGTTTTCATAGCTAAAATTTATAATTTTTTCAAATATGCATTCCAGTGCATAAAAACCTGAAAAAAGCATTTTTAGTCTGGTGTCTGATTGCATGTGTGTGTGTGTGTGTGTGTGTAGGTATAACTGTGGGCACAGCCTAAACGACTGAGCGGAATTTTGAAATTTTATATTTTATATTTAAGGTTTTGATGTAAATATTTTGATAAGCTTTTGGCAAATCGGACAACCGGAAGTAGTAGTTTATTAGTGTCATTTTTAAGTTTTTTACGAATATTTCGTAAAAGGAAAATATTATGAGAAAAATTAAAAAAAAAAAAAGTGTTTCGCAAGTAAAGAGCAACAACTTTGCCATATAATATTTTTTGATCCGACTAACTTAAATAAGTTTTATTTAATTAAATAACATATTTTTTCTAAGTCCAAATTTTATACATATTATAATACGCCATATGCATTATATGTATAAAAACAAATTTTTTTTTTTGTTTTTTTTTCTTTTTTATATCTCAAAAAAATTATATACCTATATATATTCTCTTGTTGTAGCAGATTGAATAGGGGGCCTTGGTGGCTTAATGGATAAGAGCTTATGAAATACGTTGCAAACACCGAGGGAGTGTGGGTTGGAATCACACGTCATAAGAATAATTTTCCCTTATGACATTTACAGCCACCCCTGAAAAGGAAAGGCTGTGTAATTTCCTTGTCACATTTATGGGGGGAATACACTAAAAAAAAGGAAAAAAAATATATATTAAGATATATACATACATAATAATTTATGTTTGTTTTGGAACATACATACAATAAATAAATTTGTTTATACTTTTTATAATATTTTAATATATTTTAATATTTTTGAACGAAAAAAAAAATCACGTACATAATATGTAATGGATGTATGTATATGAACTATGAATGTAATTTACATATTTTCACGACTAATTCATTGTTTATTATTGTTTTTGAATAAAAAAAAAATCTTCTTAATTTATTTGAAGTTATTTTACTTTAATATATGTAAAAAATCTATGAAATGTTGCATAATTCTTTAGTCGGTTCTGTGGTGGACGTATCCGATTTTTATTATGAGAATTCTCATACTAATTTAAAGGTTTTTTTAATTTATACACAAAATAGGTACCAACTTTTTTAATAAATTTTGTTCATAAATTAATTAATGGAAAAATTACTAAGAAAAAAATTTAAAAGTTTTATGGGTCGTTTAAAAATTTAATTTATTATTATTATTAAATTTTTATTTTGTTTTTTTTTTTAACACATGTTGTTGTTGCTATTTCAATGTCAAACTTTAATTTGTGTTATATTTATTACACAGAAAATTATCACATCATTATAAAATTAATATATTATTAATAATTTTTATAATTATTAATAACTATAAATAGATTATGTTAGTATACGACTAAGTGCAGCGATAATATTATATTGCAAGTATTTACATATGTTATAAAAATATGTTCATTACAAAATGTTTTTTATAGCGAAAGGGTAGAAGTAAAACGAAAACAAAATACAAACTAAAACAAAATTTTAATCAAGACTGTAGAAAAATTTTTGTGTCACTTTTTAAATATATTTTCTAATTTATAAACGAAATTAATAAAAATAAATTTCTTTGGACTCTTTTTTCTACCAATCCACCCAAGTATTTATTGCAGCGTCAAAAGTAAGTAAGCTGATTAGTTGGTTGGTTTACATAAATCTATCAAGAGAGTACAATTAACATAGACAATGTACTTTTTTGATATCATTCCCTTGTGATATTAGTTGTCAACTGTGTTCTACAACCAGACTGTAGAGCTAAAAATAACCTTGCTTAAGATTTTTCAAATGTAAATAAAAGGAGCCGAGACTTTTTTTTCGTTCATTAAATTTTATCAAATAAAAAAAACTTCCTTTTATTTTTTATAATGAATGGTTGATGACTTTGTGGCTTTTCAACAAGCAAGCATGCCTATCTTTATCTAAACTTTCTAAAAGCAAACCGCAGATGTTTACTGTACAAAAGAAATTGGAAATTGTAAACGTTTAAATTGAATCGGAGCATCTGTCGGTGTGTGATTCATTATTCATTTTAAGCGTTGTACCAATGTTGGATTTTCTCAGCTCACTCTTACATTTCGGTTACGTCGAGTACGTCTCTTTGATTGTCTTCTCGGCATTTTCTACAACTAAATTCCATGTTAAATGTGTTGTTTGCAATTAATACAATTTAATACAATACAATACAATAATAATTTTTTGATTTTAGAATTTTCTCTTTTAAATAGTAAAACCGTGTGCACACCATTTTTTAGCTATAAGAAGTTCTAAAAATGACAATGTGCAAATGAGATTACAAATATAAGTATATAGGCATACATAAGCATCAAGCAAACATACAAAAGCTATAATAGCTAACGAACGAACGTTAATTCCGATATGAGTAATATATAAAGCTGAAAATATAGTTTTTCGTATATATCTCGATCCCAGCGTCATCTATCGGAACGGAACATAACTAAAAATCTACTGACAGATAAAACTATCATGACATTATGTTTAAAACTCTGGTGTTAATCGATCCAACGATTTTATATATTAAGGTGATTGATTTAACACTTCATTACTAGCGCAATATATTTTTCATAAGTACTCGCTGTGGGTCATATACACCCAAACTTGAAAAACATAAATGTGCATTAATAATATAATATATCATCTAAATTTTTTTTATTTTTTTTTCAGATAATTTAAAGTTATATTTATATAGTTATAGTTATATAATATTTTATAGTTATATTTTGCATTTTTGATACTTTTTGTTGCAACTGCTGCAAACGTACATCAAAACTCATGAAACTTTACATTCTTCTATAAAATTTAATAATAAACTTTTCTTCAATACAAATTTTAATAGTGTTCAGAACAAAAAATTTAATAAAAATAAATAACAATTTTAGTAAATTGGAAATTAACTGATCTAGAGCGTTTTTCACATTGCAAATATGAATAAAGTTTACTAAAAATTAACGAGAAAATGACAGTTATTGTTTCAGAAATATTACGACTCAGATACTGGGAAAATGAAGAAGAAAATTAAGCTTTTACAAAAGATTTGGGTCGAAAAAACGCGTACGCGAGCACTGGGAGGATTTTTTTTTTTTTTTTTATTATTTAAGGACTTATCAATGCTTCACTGGAAAGCTTAACCGTTAAATATTATCATAGAATTTTCTTGACTGACATGTTTACGTTAACTGCAGATCTTCAAATTTTGTTTAAGAAACCTACAATCTATTATAAATAAAGACTTCTTCTTATTTTTTTTTTAAGTCTATTAACTAATATTACCAATCAAAATCGCTAAGATATGTTCAGTTATAGTAACGTAACGGTAAAAGTTAAGTAGACAATTAATTTTAATAAATTCTTAAAATATATTTTCCTTGTATAATAGTTCTGGTTCCGCTTCTAAGTTTATAATATTAAAAACGATTCCACAAATAAATTTATTATATTAAATTTTAATTTAATGTCTTATATTAATTTTTATTTTCAAATTTTATATTTATTTTCTAATGTCAAACGCTAAATTTTCTACTAATTTTTATTTCCTATTATTTGTTTATTATGTATTTTAAATATGGAAATAGGAAATTTTTTAATCTGTTTTAATGAAATAAAAATTAATTAATTATCTTATCACTATCAAAGGAATATTATAATATATAGTAAGAAAAAATAGCACAATATTTGTCATATTCGAATTAAAACATGGTAAAAGTATCTTCCAAATATTTTTTTTTAAATCAAGTTTCAATTCCATACATATAGAATGAAATGTTAACCTTCCATATTTTTATCATAATTTTAATAATATTTTACACTCATTTTAAGGTTTAAAATAATAAAAAAATGAAATTAAAAAATAACTTAAAAATCATTTAAGATAATATAAATATATTTTAACGTAAATGGTACATAATTAAAAGACAAAAATGAAAAATGGAAGAAAAAAAAAAAGGAAATCTTTAATTGGAATAATTTATTAATAATGATTTTTTTAAAATTTTTATTTAATTTGAAATAAAGTCTTCTAAAGTAAAAATCTGTTAACTTGATTTTTAAAGTTTTTGAAATTATTGTAAATATTAACTTAAGTACTATTTTTTTTTTGCATGTAAAAGCTCGTATCATGTTTGCATCATATAAGTTATGGCAATAAGAATTATACTCTAAATCACTTCTCAAAGTATGAAGAAAAAAGTGCCCCACAATTAGATCTTTTGATAAAAGGGCAATTCGTTATAACCAAACGTATGTAATTTATTTGCTTGCATATATAGGCTGGCAGCATGTTTTGTATCATACAAGTTAGTTATGGAGAAAAAATTACCCCACAATTAGAGCTTTAAACAGGGGGCTTTTATAATGTATGTAAGTAAAGGAGATCGCTAGAAGTAAAATAAAAATTTTGGAGCAAAGAATAATTTAACTATAGGATTAATTAGAAAGAGGTTTAAAATGTATCAGGTTGATTAATAATTGTTGATTCCTTGATAAATTATTTTATTAAAAGAAGGGAAATGATACTACACAATTTTTTTATTGTATGTTACAACAAATTCTTTCCGTCCGGAATTGTTTTTCAATTCTTACAGGAGTTTAAATTTCTCCTATTCCTTCCCTTTTTTTTCTTTGATATCTATATATTATATATTTTTTGTTCCCTTTCATTAAAGTTACTAGAAAAATCTCTCCTAAACAGTAATTTAAAAATTTTTTGAGCAAAATAAAATAAATAAAAAATTAAAATGGAGTTATTTGATTTTTGTATTAAACATTTCTATAAATTTTATAAAAATACAAAAATAATAGGGTAAAAAAAAAACAAAATATAAATTAAAAACTTAATTATAGTTAAATTTTCTTTTAAATATTATAATAAAAGAAGTTTAATTTTTAACAATTAAATAAAATTGTTCCATTAAATCATGACAAAAGTACTTTTTATTTAAAATTTATTTACAAAAAAAAAGCAAAAAAAAAAAATTAACGTTAAATTTTTAATTCCCATCAGAAAAGCACTAAACTTTCACCGGACATCAGATTTATTATTATTTCTTTTTTGTTTTTTCTTATATATGAAACACATGCACATATATACCTAAATATATAAATACCCATATATAAATATTACATTACATATTCATATGTTTTGGATTTAATTAAACTTTAATTTAAATTCAAAACAAAAAAGATATATTGTAAATAACTGTAATAAAATAGTGTTGCCAACTTAAAATAATACATAGTAATTACAAAATTTCGATTTAAATCATTTATTTCATTTATAGAATATTAATTTTTTTTTGATTTTATTCAATGAATGCGTATAATTGAAGAAGATTTTAATTTGTACCTTTTTGATTTGAATTATCCGATCTTGATAAATTATTTTATTAAATGATGCTAAGCTACATTGATGGCAGTGACAGTTTTGTAATAAATATAAAAACACAATACTTTAAAAGAAATCTATGGTATTCGCATTCCGAGAAAAATTAATTGTCACTATAGGTTATAAATAGGCATGAAGAGGTACTGCAAATTACAAAATACGGATATAAGATCTCAATTCGACACACTACAGCAATAGAAAAAAAATTAAAAATAGGAATACTGAGGAACATGTCTTATGAAAGAATCAGAATACAAGCATTGTACTGTACTGAAACTGTACTATACTGTACAAGCATTGTACTGTACATTGAAAGTACTGCAAATAAAGAACCACTAAAGGAAAAATATCTATACCTGTCATAGATAATCATTCATCTCATTTGAATGGTTTTATGAAAATAACAAACTAGAAACACATGATACCAAAATTTAAGATTTCCGAATTAGAAGTTCTGACTGAATTTATCTGAAAAAAGATTGAATGAATATAGCAATTTAAATCCATAAACTTTTTATAAATACAATACTAGGGGTCTTCACGTAAAAGTGCATCGAATGAAAAAATCCTGTAAAGTATACGAACGACCAAATGCAAAATATAAATTGTAAAGTAAAATGTTACAGATGACAAAAATGTTCTTTGGTTTAGAAAAATGTTTACTGGTATTTATTTTTAAAAAATGTTAGTTGGTAGCCATCGGAATAAATATCTAGTTTTCATTTTGAAAAATTAAATATAAGTTTTGAGTTTTGATTTTGGAAAAAAAATAATTTTTAAATAAAAATGCCAAACATTTTTTTATAGTTTATTTAGTTGTGATATGTGGGCTATTTTTATTTGATGCACTTCCAATAAATTCCCAAACCGAACTCCAACCTCAAATCCTCCGATCCTCCAATGCAAGACTAGTTTACACTTTTACGTGAAGACCCTTACTATAAAAAGAAAATGCCAATAAAGCAAATTATAACAACATGGAAGGAAGATATGATATATGAAGAGTTATTTCTATATAGTTGTTATCTATATTCATATATTATTAATTTAAATTACTTTCACATTATTATATCAGCATATTTGGCAACTCTTAAATTTTATATATAATGAAGCATCGTCTTCATGATTTGCTACTATTGTGGTGGAAATGGATATGTTAGCCACTAAAAAATCGACCATATAAGATGTTTTTCAAGTAATAAAAAAAAAAAAAAGAAGAAATATTTAAAATAATTTTTAAGGAAACTTTTAATAATTTCTTCTTTTTTTTTTGCATTTATCTGTCAAAAGAAGAAAAACATTTTTAAACTGGATTCACCGGTCGGTCAGTCATCTTTGCAAATATGTGTTTTTGTTTTTTTTTAGTTTTTTACAATATTTTTTAATCTACAGTTTGTTGGTTTTTGTTAGTTTTTTCTTAATATTAATATTAATTTATAGCGTATTTAAGGAAAAAAAATTTGTAGTACTTTTATGATTTAAAATGTATTATGGGATGGCGAAAAGTTATTATTGTATAAAACAGAAAAATACATTTATTTTGTTTTATGCGAGAAATTAAAAGAAAAAAAAATTTTTTTTAATTTGTTTAGTTAAAGCATGTAAAGTTGTATTTACTGTAATATAACAGTATAATATGCAAATAATAGGACTCACTATGTACATACATAAAATGTTTCTAATGCAACTTTTCTATAAAATATTAAATTTTTTTTTTTGTTGGCAAAATGGCAATCTAAAAAAATGTCGAAGAAAACTTTTCTATTTTCTTGAAGTGTGAGGCCTCGTCTACGCAGAAAACGACATCCGATTTTTATGTGGGCCATTGTTTCATTTTATTATCCTATAGAGATGATGGAATACCCAAAACTAGTTCGTTTCATATTAATAGGAATGGAATTCATTCTTCCATTATTTTCAAAAATTAAATTTTTTTAGTAAATAAAATTTATTAAATTTTTAGTAAAAATTTTACGAAGAATCGGAATGTTACAGAATATTTTATTCTCGCTCGCAAAAAATCGCCTACACGTTTTCTGCGTGAACGAAGCCTGAGTTTTTTTTTATGTTAGTTTGAGATTTCACATCCTCCTAGGCTCTTTTTATCTAGTATTATGGCTTAACGAATTAAAATTAGAAAATTTTAATATTAAAAAAATTACAATTTATATTTAAGAAGTTGTTTTCAATATAAAAAAATAAATAAAATAAATTTAATTCCCATCAGCATATAAAGAAAATATAGATTTATGTTTAGACACAAAATCTATCTGTTCCCAATCCCAGAATTATTAACATTATAAGAAGAAGAAAAAGAATAAAATGTTATGATAATAAATTCTTTAAAATAAAATCAACACTCCATTTTTTTTTTATCTAAAGATAAATAATGTTGGAATATTTTCCAAAATTCGACTTTAATTTAAAGCTGTCATTTTTAGTTTCTATCATTGTCGCTCTATCTATCCTTCTATCATAAAGTAAATCTATCTTTTTTATTTTCGTCAAATTGTATATGCAGACTGCACTTCACACATAAAGCCGCCACTTTTAAATATGCAGTAAATTTTACTGTTTTCGTTACAAATTATGTCATCCGTTAGTTTGATTTGACTTGCTAATATAGTTTGGTGCCCCTCTTAATGGTATTCATATGTAAAATCGTATTTCCTTATAGACAAGTAAAATTTAAAAATAACTTTTGTTTGTATCGAATTTATAAATTATGATGCAAATATACATATACCGTTTAGTTTAAATATATACTTATGTACTTTGGAGATGATTAGATTAGGATACAAAAAGAAAGGAATAAGGAATAAAATTGTATTGGTATATGTTTAAGATAAAATTAAAGTTAAAAATTTCTATTTATATTATGGTTTTTTTTATATCTTTACTATTATATTGTTACGATTTTTTTTTAATAGCCTATCTGTAGATAATAACGGTTAAATATTGTATCGTAAAAGTTGTTTGCATAACTTTTGATACATAAATCTTTACTTTTGGTACATAATCACAATTAAATTTAAATTTTTAATTTTTTTTGAAAAGTGAGTTTTTAATGTTTTCCTCAAAAAAAAAAAAAAAAAAATTTAAAAAATAACATTTTAAATATTATTAAATGGCTTTAAATAATGTCAGATTTTTCATTTTAAATTTAAAGTTATTCATTTATACGCGATAATTTTTAACTATTGGTAATTTTTCACACTTTCCACTTTAATATTTTCAAATGATTTCAAATTTAATTGCGAAATTTTTTTTTATATACATAATATGTATAGGTAATATGTAGTTCAAAAGTCAAATAAAAAACTTAAAGAACTCCCATAGTCTTTTAATAAAACTGAATACTCTTTTCAAAACAGATAGTTGTTTTTTTTTTTTTATAATACCATTTATTAGTAGGTCATCACATCATAATAATCTTATTGCAATTTACAATTTACAGTTTCATAATACTCATCTAAATCAGCTAGAAACTGATCATTAAACGTCAATGATGATTTAAGAAACAAGAAAAGAGTTTAAAAAAAAAAAAGAAAAAAAAATCGCATAATTTAATAAAATGCGCGTGCATGAATTTTTTCAGTGAACATTAGCTATGTATGTATAGTCAGGAAAAAATTTTTCAAAAATTTTCTTTTTTTCTTTATTAATTTCTTAAAAATTTTTCAAATAATAAAATACCTAATATAAAATAAAATTTTATAAAATTTTTTCAATTATTATCCAGAAAAAAAAAAAAAAAAAAACAACAACAATAAAAATACAACATAAAAGTCATATTAAAAATATTTTTCAAATAATTTGCGTCCGACGAGTCAAAAGTCAAGTTTTCCTTAACAGTTTTATCGCGATGATGATTATCTTGATATTGATAGTATAATGATGATGGAGAATCAATTGATGATATGGTGAAAATATTGGCCGCCTAATAAGGAAAATAATTAACAAACAAATAAAACAGAAAGAAAATTGTAAATAGTTATCCGATATTAATATACGCGCTAATATAGAAAAGTTGAAATATGCTTAAATAACGTTTTAAACTTCAAATGGAAGGCATCAGACATTTTATTTACGAATTACAATTTCTATTAAAACGTAGTTTTAAATGACAATGACATTTCTTAAGAATGATTGAAGATTTCCCACAAGTCTCTTAACGAGGATTTAGTTCCCTTGCAAAGATATAAACAAAGGACAAAAAAAAATTATAATCTATAACGAATTAAAGTACAAATGACTTCCAAGATCCGATGTGAAAAAAATAATTAAGTTAGAAAAGAAAAGAAATGTTTGAATATCGTAAGAGATTAAGTTGATCAAAAATTTCAACAGTAAAACTTTTTTGAATATCGTTGAAAACTCAATATTTTGGATATTATTGATAGAAAACTCAGCTGGGACAAATAAAAATCATTTTTGTGAATACTGCAATTCTTTTCTAACTTTTTTTTTTGTACGAGGGACGGTGGAAAACATCGAAAGTCAGTCAAAGGATTTGCACAGGGTTGCTATGGATAGTGTTGGTCTTTACCAACCAAAACCACCCCGAAATAATGATATAATTTATAGTGTGATTTTGTGGAAAAGGATGAGGAAAGAATTACATAGGTAATTGGATTTATTATTGGGATAATTACGATTATGGAGGATGAAGTGAAAAATTTGGAAAGTTTTTTTGAAGAAGGATGTTAATGATCTTCTTAAATTTTGTTATATCGTACACATATTATACTGACTTTTGTGAATGCATATGCAGGCATGATAAACGAATTTTCGAATGCTCTGTTACGTCATCATAATATTCTTAAATTCTGTATTCAATGTTCAATTCATACAATGAAAATGTTAGTAAACTGATGGCAGACCATGTATATAGTCATGGAATCATGTAAAAAATGCCATATAAAATATAATACTACCTAGATTTAACCATAACTTGGCTAGACCAATTGTTTTCCCATCACAAGGCAAAAAAAAAAGTGGTCAGTAATAATTTAATTTATTTGATTTTATAAAAAAAAAAGTGAAAATTATATTTTATAAATTGAAAATTAACAATTTTTTGGTTTTTTTTTGTTCTGCAAATTTTTAATTTACAACCAAACTGTGATGGGTCAAAAGACAATAATTTGTTTTTTTTTTTATTTTGTTTTCTGAAAAATCGTGAGTCCATGATTAATTTATTTTATTTTTTATTTTTGAATTTATGAAAATTTATGAAAATTTATTGATCTTAAATGAAATTTATTTATTTTTTTCAGTATATTATTTTAATTCATATAAATTGGTATCATATGGTAACATTAAATTTAATGCGGTAATGATTATGTAAAAGAGTAAACACATTAATTCATTATTTTCTGATTATGTGTGATTATGTCATATGAGGTAATACTTTAAATACTACAAAATTAGTGTTTTCAATTGTTAATTGTAGTTTTAAAGAATTTTAAAATTAAATTGAAGTTATTTTAAAGTCAGTTTAAAAATATTGTAGTTTAAAAATATATAATAAATAATACATAAAAGTACATAAAACATAAAGTTTTTTTTGACTCAGTTGTGATAAGAACTTTGACACATTATTTAGGAATTCACATCATATTTGCGTGGATTCAATCACTAAAATTCAGTCATAGAAATTGCATTTTTTTTTTGATTTTTTACTTCCTATAATTGTCCATAGTTTAACAAAATTCTAAGTATTTTTTAAAATAACAGAAAGGACATTATAAATTTTCTCTCAGAAGATTTTGGTTTGAAAAATCTCTTAATGTAATGTATATAGATTAAAAGAGACAATATTTCCAGATTGCGGATAAGATAGAAAGACTTTGAATCTCTTTGACTGACTCTGACAAGAGCTACAAGAGTTTTATGTAAAAATTTTGCTCTTACAAACAACGTCCTTAAATTTAAGAAAGAAGTTAACCTGATAGAAGCAAATATATATTATTAAAAACTTTTCATCAAAAAATTAGACCATCTTCTAGCTCAAATAGCCTAGTTTCTAGCCGGAAAATTATTATATTAAGTTTCGGTGAAATAATATAATAACTGCATAAAATAAAATTGGATTTAAGAATAAATGTATGAGATTATTAAATAATTCGACTTACCAAAATTTGTTTGAAGTATAGCAACATTGGGATCATCTCCCACCTCATATGTTCTATCTCCCACCTCTAATTAATAAAATGTGGTGGTGATTACATATACAACGTGCAAAAATTATAGGTGTACATTAACAACTTTGATCACAGTATGTCGATATCAATTTGAAATCAATTTTCATTCCCTAACCTTAACTTCCTTTGAACAGCCAGTGCATGAGTGAGTTAAAGTACACAAAATAATAGAAGACTCGTTCCAATCAAACAGAAAAAAACAGATTAGCAGGTAAGGTTTAATTTTTAGGGTTTTTTTGTAAATAAAAAGAAGGTATAATAAGGTATAAGAAGATGTGATAATTTAGTGTACTTTTCTAATTCTTTAAGCTCTTTAAATTTTAGATTTTATAGAATTGTATTTTATTAACCATAATTTGAATCTTGATTTGTGTTTTGTCCCTATTCCATTATTTGATTTTAGCCAATTTTTTTTCCAATGTTTGATATATTGATTGATTTAGAATAATTTAGTACTTGAGGCAGTCAATTTGTTATCTTTTTATTGCTTTTGAAGATTTTAGTGTCAATAATATTTGCAAGGAAAAATAAATTATTTTTTATATTTTGCCTGAAGAAAAAGTTAAAGAAATTTAAATTTAAATATATACATAAGAAATTTAAATTAACACATTATTGACAGCAGTTATTACAGCTTTAATACCACTTTCTCTTATAAATTTCTCATAAAATGCAATCAATTTTTTAATTTTTTTTTTTTTTTTTTAAAAAATTATAATTTATTAATTTAAAGAAGAAAACAATTATTTAAAGTTTTAATAGTATATCTTTCTCCTTTATTAAAAAAAAAAAAAAAGCCTTTGTCCATAATCGCTATTAAATTCTCAGTTAATCAAAAATAAAAATAAATTAAAAAAAAAACTAAAAAGAAAACATGAAATTAAATTAAAATTATGCAACAAGACAATCTTCAATTAAATCTTCTTCTTCTGACTATAAACATTATGATTATCTGTATTTATCCAATTAAAAATGCCTAAAGATCTCATCAAAAGAGCTGCGAAATTTTCTACATATATACCGATTAACTTATATATGCACATATATATAATTTTTATCTAAAAAAAAAAAAATTCAATAAAACATTACTTCCTAAAAAATAAGATAAGATGAATAACAAAGAAAAGAAAGAAAAAAAAAACAGAAAGATTTACGATAAAATTTGATGATGACCCCCGGGGGTGTTCAAAATTTTTGTTGACGACTACCTACTTACCTACACCCATATTATATATATATATTAATATATATACAAAAATGTATACAGTTATTATACAAGTATGTGAATATTAAGTCTATCTGTTAAAACAACACCACGATTTAACCTAAGAGTTGCATCTCTCTGTATAACTCTTTAAATTAAATGTTTTCACATCAAGATAATCATGTTCTCAGCGGTAGTCCTCCTTAATTTTTTTTTTCTTCATTCATTCATTTAAAAGGTTGCATTCAATATCGTGCGACTCATATAAAATAAAAAGATGTAAAAGAAGCTTTATTGGTACATCAATATATCTTTGAAATCGGATATTTTTTGTTTTGGAAAAATATAAAAACAAAATTGAATGATTGTAACTAAGAAGTTGGAAAATCATTTAATCCGATCAAGCATTGTATATAAATTCATTAATGTTTGCATGTTTATTGTTTAGTTTCTTTGGAGATGCATTTATGTACATATATAGAAAAAAAAAAATAAGAACTATATGTAATGAATTTAATGCTGGCTTAATCAGACTTCTACTATAAATCGTAATTTCTTGTTATTCAGACGATATTTTTAGTTTAACATGATGTTCAAGAAAGTAAAAATAAAGGATTAGAGATGGAAAATGAAACGAATGAAATTGCCATTAAAAAAAATAAATAAATAAAAGAGAAAATAAAATATACGCGACACATTATTTCCGAAGTCATGATTTATCACCTTCAGTTATAGTATCATAGGTCGTGCCTTCAAAAAAAAAAGAAAAACAAAACAATAAAATCAAAAGTGCTCAAATATTTGGTCCATATCACTAATTTAAATATTGAAATTAAATTTGATTCAAATAAAATTTATGGAAACCAAAGAAGAGTTTCTGATTTTTAAAGTTAAATAAATAATCAGAATTAAAAATTTAACTTTTTTGATTCACGAGGATGAGGCGAACATAAATTTTCTTTTGGAACGGTGAAACAAAATATTTTCATCAGTTTAACTTTATTCATTCATAAGTTCTTTGACCACTTTTTTTTAACAAAAACAAATTTGAATTAGCAATGCTATAATTATTGCTAAAAGATAACATCCAAAAATTCAGTACTGCTATTGACTTAAAAAAATGTCATATAGGATATTGATAGATACCCAGTATTAGATTCAAAGAATTATAACTCTAACTATTACAGATATATTTGCGTCATCGGTTTTGTTACTAACATTTCGCCTTTATTTTATATTCTTATGAATATGGCTTATAAAGTTGCGCTAGTTTTGCTTGACGATTTTTTATATTCACCTTGTTCAAGATATGTTAAAAAATGTATTTTACTAATTTTTAAATCGCATGTAATTTAATGCTGGCTTAATCAGACTTCTACTATAAATTGTAATATCTTGTTATCTGTATCTATAATATCTTGTAATATCATTGCATATAATTATACATATTTTCATTTAGTTATTTAATTTAGGTTTTTAGTTTACTACTAGTTAGGTTTCTTTATTAATGCTTGATCTACGTATTCCCAATATAACAAATAATTCTTTCTTATAGTAATCATCCGCTTTTGTCCTTGCTTTTGTTGCTGTTTTTCGTTCCAAAATTGCATTGTTTCAGCATGTTACTAGGTGATTACCTTGCATATGACCATCGGTTTTATGCAAAAAAATTTTGTTTATATTATTTATGTTATAATATGCATATTATATATGTTTACCCTATATTAGGTATTTTATTTTTATTAATAAAACTTGTGCAAGGTTTGAATCCGTATTACTTCCGTTAATGAATCATGCGCTTAACCACTAAACCATCAAGACTACCCACCGGCCTATTAATACAAGTAACTTGACAAATAAAGAATTTGAAATTATTGCATACACTTAGGAGAATATTATAGTTTTGTGAACACAGTACAAATACAGTAATATATGCCTGGTTTGGTTACAGAAAATATTTGTAATTACATAGTGGTTATTATGCTAACCTCTCTTTCGGAAGTCCCAGGTTCGAATCTCAAGAAGGAAAGGTGATTAAATTTACCATTCGTTATTGAGTTCTAATTATAGGTAAAATAATTTTCATAATTTTATATATCAATCTAAAAATATATAAAAATACAAAAACAAATATCAATTAATAGTAAACAAATTTTAATTTATATATTATATGTCACAGATAACAAAATATTCTAAGGTAAAATAAAAAAATATTGAGATATAAACAAAAAGTTAACATTATACCTTATAACTCAAATCTAAAATTATAACAAAATACAATAAACGCAATTGTACAATCAAGTAGATACAATTTGTATCGATTACAATTTAAGCAATTTTACGTTTGAGAACTTCCAGTATTGTCTGATGTAGCAATTGAATGTGAATTAATATATTTCTAACATATTCCCACTGCTATAAATTATTCATCATATTCCCCAATTTCATAACATATCTCACTCTTGTCTCTTCCAATATGATCCCGCTACATGCGCTACAGAGAAAAAATTTATTAAAGTTATCAGCCTAACAATGGAAGCAAGGAAATAAAATCATCTAAAAGTATAAAAATATTGAATTTTTATTAATTTTACAAATTTTTGTGCTTCAATGTGACAAGCAAATTACCCACCCTTTCTTTTCTTTCTTTTCCAGGTGTAAATGTCGTAAAAGGAAATTATTTTTACGACGTGTCTGGGATTCGAATCCACAGTCTCTCAATGTTTACGGCGTATTTTATATGCTCTTATCAAATAGGCCACTGAGACACCAATTTCATTTTTGAATATTCCAATTGTCAAGTGGTATAAATTGTAAAAGAATTAAGATCATTAAATTCTGTATTTTATTATTAATTTTTTTATTTACATTATCTGGGTTATTTAATTTAATATACTTTCCCTTATGTTTTTAATAATATTTACACTATGTAGGAAACTAAATCGAATGTATAAAATTATTAAATTTATATTTTATGCAACATTTCATACAACAAAATTTCTCGAACAAAACAGAAATAAGAATTAATAAAAAAAAAAAAGAAATTTTCAGAAGAAAGTGGTATTATTGCATTTTCTCGTTCATTGAATCACTAACAAAACACCTATACCCAAAGGAGGAACTGGTTTAAGTCGTTAATAGAAATGATAAACAACAAAAATAAAAATAAAATTATATTAAGCAATAATTTTTAGCTTAAGGTGATATTTTGTATTATATGTACATATATATAGTAACTGTCAAGCAACCAATCGAAGATTACACCTATAATGGAAAGTGGAATAAAAAAAATTGTAATTTTTTTTTCCAAAACGACTTTATAAAAATAAGAAATAAAAATAAAAATTAGAAAAAAAAAATATATTAATATTTAATTTGAATTCCATTTAACAGAAGTAATTAATTTCAATAAAGATACATAATATATATGTATGTATATCGAACTAATTGTCAAATGTAATATTTTCTTATGTTAGACGAAGCTATATATGAATATGTGCACATTTATTATGTAGTTATTAATTAATTTTATATAAGTTCTACGTCATTGGTTTTTTTTTTTTTAATTAAATTCTTTAGATCTACCTATATAGAATCACTTCTGCATCCCGATTTTATTTTTTAAGGAATGCCGTCAATATTACGTATCATACTGAAAGCGCTCTACTGAAAAAATACAATCATTTATTCTAAAAAAAAAAAAAATCGGCAAAATTGTTAGTTGACATCATTTCCTTCGAGAATTTCAATTGAGAACACAATAAAAGAATTTTAATCAATATTTTATCTATCTATATAATATATTAAAGCGAATGTTTGTTTTGTGATTTATAAACTCCGGCTGCGGAGCATCATGAAAATTTGTGTATAAAGGGTACGTATATTTTGGGTACTGGAAGTATTTCTGGTCTAACCATTTTGCTCTAACGGGCCGCCAAGTTGGATCTATCTAAATAAAAACTGTTTGACCGCTTGACTTCAAATTTTGTATACGTATTGCTCTTTGACAGTAGACTTCACTTTATTGACAGACTTGGAATTTGTTAACGCATATCGGCACGACGATTGGTCAAAAAAAATTTTGGAAGTGTAGTTTTAGTTTTCAGTTGAATGTTTGAATGTGGGGAAGTTGAACAACAAAATTATCATCTTCAATTAAAAACGCATATGTTTCATATTCAGCAATACATGAATGCGCACCAGCAATTACCTAAATCTTGAATAAATATTGATTATGAATTGGAATGTATTTACAATTTTATTTTATTCTCTAAGTATATAAGTGTTCTGAAAGCATTTTAGAAAGTTATATAAATATGTAGATATACATAGGTAGGATGGTGACCTTCACGATGCTGCGTGAAGCCCTCAATTAACACTAGATTGTACCATTTTGATAATACATAAGTATAGTTAACATCAATTCAATATGAATTGGTTTTTTGAAACTCTATCTGTGGATATTATAGATTTATCAATTTATCAGTTTAAATCTTCCTCATTTCTTCTTTTATAATAAGCAGAATATTTCACATTCTCATAGATTGTCAATATTAAAACATTAAAATTTTTTTAATCGATTGCATAAAGTATCTTACCTGATTATGCGCCATCTGTTTTCCGGTAAAAGAAATAATAATTTTTCTTGTAATGAATTGAAAATGTTTTTAAGGTTAAATTCAATTCAAATATTTAATAATAATCAAAACGAAGTCCATCTGATTTCAATTTTAATGATTTACTTTCAATTAAATTTTATTCAATTATTGAGGCTCAGAAGCATATCTTTTTATTTTGTTATTTTGTAAAAAGAAACCTACATTTTTGGTTTGATCAAAAATTGTGTTTAAATTAATTGATAATTTTTTTATTAAAGAAATTTTTTAACATTTTTTTTTTTTTTTTATTTTTTTATTAAATACATATTTTTAACAAAAAAAAAAATACCAAAAATAATATTAAATAATTTTACATGTTTATAACTTGCGGCTATAAATTGTATATACATTAATACATTACCATAGTAATATTTTCATTACAAGATCGTGGAATAAAATGGGCATTGAAGGTTAAACGTAAAAAATTTTCCTAAGGTTTAAAAATATTATATTGTTCAATTAAAATATTTTATATTAAATTTTTTTTGTTTTTTTATTGATTTTCTTATCGTTTTTGTTTTGGTTTAAAAAAGAAAACAATTGAATTCCATCAGAATTTTATTTTTAGATAATTTAATACATAAATTATTATTCTGCGCCCAAAAATGTGTCGTTTGGCCGTTCATATCAATAAATCTTAATTTAAAAAAATAATTGTCTTCCTGTCATGTTCAAAATTTATTCAGAATAATAAATAATTCGGTAGTTATTTTTTTTTTTTGTTTTTTTTTTTAATATTTATGATAACCGATCTTTATTACAGATCACCACATTATCAATTTGTCAAAATGTATAGGTACAGTATATAGGGAAAGTGATATTATATATGTACAAAATAAAATATCAGCAGGATCAGGATTGAACAGTAGTACCATGAAAAATTTTCTTTTAAATTTAACAGTACATAAAAATTTATTTAAAAAAAAAAAAAAAACATTTTAATAATAGTAATTGTCATAATAATTTGCAGATGATATTAAATCGATTGTTATGGGAGTTTTTTTTTTTTTTTTTTTTAATAATATTAAGTGAAAATTCATTCTTGGGTTGGAACTGAATTGTAATATAAGTATATACAATTATACAAGTTTAAGTTGTACAACAATATGAAATTATTTTGCAAAAATTATATTGTAATTTTTTGAATTAATTTTAAAAGTTATTATTTGTATATAAACAGGCTGTATAGCAAGCAGTAGCATGCATAAGTAAGGTTTATTTTTAAAACGACGACTTTTCTTTTTTTTTTTACATTTTAAACACAAACTAGCAATATGTTCCTTTGTACTATGTAGTTGTGATTATAGATATGGCATATTGATGGAAAAAGTGAGGATAAGGGAAAAATAATTGAATTTTTGCAAATTATAATTACCCAGGCGACCGACTTCTGAGAAAATGATAGATGATAGTAGATTCCACATTTTTGCAGTTCTCAAATCGAACGAAATACTATACTCGGTAGAGTACCATTAAGGAAGTTCCACAACTTTGGACTAAATTGGGTTAGGATTCGACTTTTTCATTGATATGAGAGAACTTTGAGTTTTTGTTGAATTAAACTCAACTTTGTTGGAGGTACCCCAATTAGTAATTGTGGTTAAGTCGAGATTGACCGTTAGTTGTTGATACGGATTTCGTAACTTTGGAAATGATCGAAATGAGAGCTTGATTAATTAGTTATTGAAACTGTTTATAAAGAAAAACATTGAAAAGTGCTTTCACAACAAGTACCATTAATCTTTACAAGCCTATGGTGCAAGATTTAAATTCAAACGATGGGTGTTAAATATACCAGTTTGATCAGATTTTAATTACAAATATTCTTTTACATTAGGTATATATAACACTTATAAAATTAATAATAATTATTAAGATTAACAAGATCCAATAAATGTAGTTTCTATATGTAAGGTGGTTTTTCAAATTCAATTCAATCAATTTGATAATTTTTACTTAAAAGTTTCTCAGATAAAAATATGCCTTATATCCTATTTAAAATGCTTAAAAAAACAAGTAAATGTAACAGTAAGTCGATGCAACCGACTTAATAATACCCTACCCCTTAATAATTCCAATTAAATTAAAAATACATAAGTTTTTGGTAGGTGCTTGAACCGCCTCCCTGTCCTTCCTTATTCAACTCAAATGTAAGCAACGTAAAAAAGGCATGATTTGACACCCTTATATAAAATTCGAAGTTTCTATCTTTATTATTTTCGAAGATATGCTGGTTAGGCCTTGGGTGGCGTGTGTTAGCTACCCGAACCATTACTCCAATTCATCTCAAATTACAGGAACATAGAAGAAACATTATAGAATACCTTTGTATCAAAAATATTATAGAACCAAATTTAAAAGTTCTTATACCTTTATTTGTTTTGGAGATATACTAGTTTGCTCTGGGACTAGCTCGGAAGCTTCCAAAATTTAAGATACCGTGCGAACGGACGGACGGACGGACATCGTTAAATATACTCAGAAGATGACTCTGATTAAGAATATATGAATATATGAATGTATTAAGAATATATATACATGTCGATAAAAAAAAAAAGGAATTTTTGATTTTGCTAGCTAATTCAATGTTTCTTTTCTTTTGCACCTTGTTGTATAAAAAAAAGATAAAATTGAATTTTAATATTTAGGTTAAAAAATTAAGCAAATATTGTTCAAAATATATAATTTAAAATTTCTCGATAAAAATTTATAAATCGATTATTAAACTGTCATTTAAAGAAATCGATTTGTAATAAATTGACACTTTTATTGGTATATTTAAAAAAATATACCTACATTTTGAAAAAGTAGTAATTTTAATTTTAAATATCTTGTATATCTTTTTCTCTGTTTTTAAATAATTTTCTGAAAGTTTTCAACAAAGATAAAAAAAAAACAATATTTGATTTGGGGTGTATTTAACATTGATTAATTAATTCCATTTGCGAAAATTTAATTAATTTCAATTTGTATCTTTACAAGAAAAAAACTACATTGATTGTTTTTACTTTTTAGTGACCAATAAAGTCTTTATATGGTCAGATATCATATGAATATACATATATTGAACGTCTGTTCTAAATTTATAAATAATTGCTCATAATTGATTAAATGAGTTGTAATCTAATTCCATATATTTTATTATTAAAAGTTATTTACAAATGTTTTAAAATCATTAATTAATAAGAAAATAACTAATCAAATAAAATTTCTTTTAAATTTATTTTTACACCTTGTAATACTAATTTAACTATTATTTGGGAATCAATTAATTTGACCTTAACACTTTTCTAAATATTGGTGATTGGTTTTCTTCATTTTTATTTCATAATCTTACCAAACAAAAACTTTAAGAATTAAATATTAAAATTTTACATTTAAAAAATATATTTTCGATATCTGACTACTTTCATTTTATTGTAGTAGAAGTTAATATACATTATGTACATATATAGTTTTTATTTGACCTCAGAACACAGATAGGGTTTTTAGGAAATTTTTAGAGTTTTTATACATTTTTTTAAAAAATATCCTAAATTAAAATACACCTAGTTAATGGTGGACATTTTCTCTTATTAACTTCATTCCCACACCCTCCACTTCTTGCAATGTGACTTGTTGTTTATCAGATGCGCAGATAATCACCCTTACACTGTTGAACTGTCAAGATGGCGTAACACAGCATTCAGAAATTCGTTTGTCACTGCAACGTCTCGTTTATGGAACCTTAATCCAGCAAATGTGTTCCAAAAAGTTTTGGTAAGTCATCTCGCGAAAAATCGCAACCTCGATACCTAATCCGGTATTTCAAGATGAAGCTTTGCAACACTCAATAGACTTAAGCATTTTGGGTATCGAGCTAAATCAAAAATTGATTTGGTCAAATCATATTTTTAGTATAGCCAAAGATGAAGCTAAATGCTTGGTTTTTTTGTATCGTTGCAAAGCTTACTTCTCAATATCCGTAAATTATTCCGAAAATGAACATTAACATCTTTCTTCGTAGTTCCTCTCCAAATTTCTACACCCATCCACCTTATCCCAAATTTCCAAATCCTTATTTTTCTAAAAATCCTTCCTACATCCTTATCCCTAAAACCAAACTATAGATTTGTTTTAAAGGTCCCATCTTGCAGTTTGGTTTAAAAGGGTGGTGGTGATTTAGTTGGTTAAAGTCCAACACTACCTTAGAGAAACTCCGTGCAGTTTCCAGGAGGTTGTTGATGCTTCCCACCTCCCTTGTAAAACAAAAAAAAAAGGTTATATGTGTATGGTGCCATTTAAAGAAATTTATTATTAACATATCTTTCTTCAAAATAATTCTCCAAACTTGCGTTTCATTCTCCATACTTCTTATTATCCTATAAAGTAAATTTTCCAAGCATACCACATTTTTATCCCCAAAACCAAATTGTACATTATTCACTATGTCTTAAGGGATCCATCCTAAACTTTAGTTTTAAAGGAGGTGGTTTTAGTTCAACACTATACCCAAAGAAACCTCGAGCTTCCATCGTCCCACGTAGAAACAAAAAAAAAAAACCAGATTATTACATTTGTTTATTTTATTATATATTAGAATATTTTGCATATACTCTTATTATAAGATCCCTATTTAATTAAAATATATGCTAGTATCCCTATTTAATTAAAATACAAAAATAGGAGTGTGACTATTAAAAATTATAATTCATTTTAGAATAACATTTTAATAATGGCAATTATTGCAAATAATTTTTTTTCACAACAATTTAATTAAGATTAAGTTATTAAAAGCTATAATTTTAGTTATTTGCTAACACAATTAACGTTCAACAAATGTTAAATCTAGTTAATCTTTTAGATTTAATTGATAGAAAAAAAAATTTAAATTAATAGTTAAAAAAAAAAAATCTAAGAATTTAATTAATCATTAATTTACATAATTTTCCATTCAATAATAATAACTAGATGTAGTAATTTTAGTAGGTACCTATAAATAACCTACATACGTCTTGTTTTATACCAATATACTTTATGATTTTTAAACAAAACCGTGTAATTAAATTTAATTAATTTGTATTTTGATTTTGTTTTTTATTTTTAATTTGTTTTTTTTTTTTTTTTTTAGTTAAGGTTTAAATAATTTCGATATTATTTTATTTAATGCTGCAATTCTTAAATTTATGATTGAAAGCATTCTAATTAAAGGTTCAAAATTATAATGGTTATATTATAGGGTAATAATTGAAAACCTTGAAATAAGGTTGTTTGAAAGAATGATTGCAAAATTTAATTATATTATACTTAAATAGAATACAGAATAATGTAATAATAACTGACCGATTTTAGTTCATAGTTAATTATTGAATTTTTATCTGTTGCCAAACATATAAAAAAACTCCATAATTCTCATATATTATACCTACAACTTCAGACAGATTTAGAACTATGTATAAATATATATGATATGTCAATCTTCTTAATTTCCAACATGTTCTTCTTGAATGAATATTTATATTAGGTATCTTAAATTTTTCTTTTACTACTAATTTATAGAACAAATTTATTCATATTTACTTGAAATTACAGATACATTTTATATTTTTAATTAAAGAATTCTCGTAGTCACACTCTCTTTTTATGTAATAAGGAGTTTTTGTATTTTATGATAATTTTTTTTTTTAATATTTTCTTTTTGATATTGTTGTAATTTCATTCATGTGCAGTAAAAACCGTTTTATTGAATAAAGGTTAAAAGAAATCTTATAAAAAAAATAAAAAACATTGTACATAGTTACTGTATGATTGTACCTTCTTATACATATATCCTTTAATAAATACTTTAGATGAAAATTCTTGGTAAAATTCTTTCATTTGAAGAAACATCTTTTGAAAATATTCTAAAAATAAAATATTAGGGTATGTACTCGTATTCTTGGTTTAAAAAAAAAATTGGAAAAATATAAAAACAAAAAGAAGATTGGAAGATATGTAACTTTGGGGTTTTATTTCCAGAAATTTGACCAACCTAAGAAAAATACCATACAACAACTTCTTTTTTTTTATTATTTTTTTTTTTTAATGCATTAATGCCACATGTGTGGACAAAAAATTACGCAGCCTTTCCTGTTCAGGCGTGGCTGTAAATGTCATAAGGGGGAATAACTCTTACGACGTATGTGGGATTCAAACCCACAATCCCTCGGTGTTTACAGCGTATTTTATATGCTCTTACCCAGTAGGCCACCGAGGCCCCATTTTTATTATTATTTTATATAGATTTTGTTATATTTTGTTTTGTTTATGTGATTTTGTTTTTTGATGATCTTGCCATATTTTATGTAGAATTGACTTTTTTTTTATTAAATAATATATATAATTCAAATTATAAATAGTTTTAAGGCGTTATTTCATTTTTGTTTTGGGGTGTTATTTCACAATGAAATTAAGTTCTAAATTAATGAAAATTGGGGTGTTAATTCATTTTTGCTTGGAGCTTTATTTCATTTTTATTTTTGGGTATTAATTCATTATGAAATAAGACCCTAAATCTTGGAGCTTTATTTAATTTTTTTTTTTTGAGGCTTTAATACGTTGGCCGTTAATTTGCGGAGCCTTTAATACCCTACTGAAAAAAACTGAGTAGTTCCACTCTCTACACTTTTCATGCAATTAAGCGAATTTTGTTTAGAAAAATTTGCTTTTCCTGCAATTAAAAGGATTAATTATCGTCATATTTTGCAAGTTCTATAGGATTTATTGTTTGAAGAAATTTTTAATATTAAATTACGATCAATGGCAAAAATTTCGAATTGTATATTAACCTTTGGTAGATTAACATGGCTACTTTCTAGAAATTTATCTTAAAAAGCACAAATAGTTAACCATGTTTTATAATCAATCAACTCGTATTGGGTTTTGATATGAAATTAATTTTTTAATTATTTTTAAGTATTCCAATAAGTATGGCTACCCTAATAACTATTAAAATATTGATTTTAGCACTCCAAACAATTCTTACCAAAATTTCGACTTTAAAAAAATGTTTTCATATAAACATAACATAAAATTTCTATAATACTAGAAGACATGCTTAAAAGAATGGGTATATTAATGTGGATTTTAACTGTAGATTGTGCAAAGAAATTAACTCTATAGAGAGTGTGAAGCATTTTGTCGTAACATTAGTTGTCAATTATGTTCTATAACCAGCTTCTCTGAATCTGTTTCAGCCTGACAAGAAAAAGGTAGAAATATCTCGATAGTTTCCTTTTCCAAGATTTACGTGAACACTCTAACATGTATCTGATAAGCTTTCGAAGCTTACTATCGTCGGTACTATCTTAGCATAAATCTAAGTAAACTTAACAAGGTGTCTTCAGTCTTCATCAATAAAAAAAACAATAAAAAAATATATGAGACCGGAAGCAGTACTTTTGATAAAAACAGATTTTAATTAACTATCTGAATGGCAACATAGATAATTAATTGTCCATTAATTACTATATAAGTCAAAAATATCTTAAAGCAAAAATCAAAAATTGCTTAACCATTTATTTGCATTCGATTATCTATGTATCTATCTATCTATTAAAACCATTAAGTAATCACTTCCTATTTTTAATTCTTATAAAAAGATTTTTTTTTGTACTTCACTTATAAAAAATAGAATATCAAAATACTTCCTTCCTAATTTTATTAGTTAAAACAACAAAATAAATCTTTTGAATACAATTTTATTCTAAAATAAAACAAAAAGAAAAATTCAATAAAAAAAAATTTTTTTTTTGTTACTTTTTTAACCCTGGTCTACTAAACCATTGCCTTAAAACAATTGCATTTTGGATAATAATGAACTTAAATATATTTTATATGATAAAATGTTATACCTAAATTACTTTGATTAGATAGGGTTTTTAGAAAATTTTTAGAGTTTTTATACATTTTTTTTAAAAATACATATCCTAAATTAAAATACACCTAGTTAATGGTGGACATTTTCTCTTATTAACTTCATTCCCACACCCTCCACTTCTTCCAATGTGACTTGTTGTTTATCATCCGGTACCGAATCCGGTATTTCAAGGTGAAGCTTTGCAACACTCAACAGACTTAAGCATTTTGGGTATCGAGCTAAATCAAAAATTGATTTGATCAAATCATATTTTTAGTATAGCCAAAGATGAAGCTAAATGCTTGGTTTTTTTGTATCGTTGCAAAGCTTACTTCTCAATATCTATAAAAGGTACATTATTCCGAAAATGAACATTAACATCTTTCTTCGTAGTTCCCCTCCAAATTTCTACACCCATGCACCTTATCCCAAATTTCCAAATCCTTTTTTTCTAAAAATCCTTCCTACATCCTTATCCCTAAAACCAAACTATAGATTTGTTTTAAAGGTCCCATCTTGCAGTCCCATCTTGAAGCAAAACAGATTTTAATTAACTATCTGAATGGCAACATAGATAATTAATTGTCCATTAATTACTATATAAGTCAAAAATATCTTAAAGCAAAAATAAAAAATTGCTTAACCATTTATTTGCATTTGATTATCTATGTATCTATCTATCTATTAAAACCATTAAGTAATCACTTCCTATTTTTAATTCTTATAAAAAGATTTTTTTTTGTACTTCACTTATAAAAAATAGAATATCAAAATACTTCCTTCCTAATTTTATTAGTTAAAACAACAAAATAAATCTTTTGAATACAATTTTATTCTAAAATAAAACAAAAAGAAAAATTCAATAAAAAAAAATTTTTTTTTTTGTTACTTTTTTAACCCTGGTCTACTAAACCATTGCCTTAAAACAATTGTATTTTGGATAATAATGAACTTAAATATATTTTATATGATAAAATGTTATACCTAAATTACTTACAATCAACGTCAAAAAAAGACATGATATACATACAAAATAAAAAAAAATAATTTTAAAGAAAAGTTTTTAAATATGTTAACCTTGATTATGTTAAACGTTCAAAATTAAATTTTGTATACGCGTTATTACGTTACTTTGTTGCTGACTCATGACATATACATAACTTTAGAACATCATTGCCAATACTTCAAGAAAACGTCATCTTTTTCATAGTCAAAAAATAACCTTCAATTTATAGTTATATTATACTATATTATGTGTTTATACATGAACATAAGTATAATATAATGGTAAACTAAAAATTTAAGCAATATATTACTATTGATTATGATATTATTGAGTTTGCCAGATAGCTATAAATGTCTTATGATTACTTTAGTAAAATTGTGTAATATAAATAATTTTGAGTAATTTATTTATATTTTTTTAAATATTTGAAGCTGTTGAAGTTTTGTTTGATTTTAAATGTCTATAGATAATAATTAATAGTGTATCGGGTTATATACATCTAAAATTCGTCTTCAGTCTAAGAATACAAAAAGGCAAGAAGAAACAATTTTCTCCGTTTAAGGAGGTACATATTTATATACAAAAGAGGTACAAAAATAGACAGCTTTACTCCTAAAATATAGGGACATTACTTTCACCTTCCTTTCTAATAAAATCTTCTGTAATAATTTTCAAAAATGTATCTTCTATTCCGAACTATTGTAAATTTTGCTTATCTAATTATATAAAGCAGAAAGTGTGTTTGATTGTTTGTTTGTTTGTTTCAATCTTGACCCGATTTGGCCCGGTTAAATTCCAAAAAATTGTTTTGTTTGCGATTTATATCTAATTTTGTATGCTCATTTCATGGTATGAAAGGCAGCCTGAAACAAATTTAAAATCCGTTACTCGTTAAATCACAAGGGCCCAATGAAGTTTTTTTAATTTTTTTTTGTCCTGCTTAAACGGTTTAATCTATTGAGTTAAAAATTTGGAAAAGTATTGCTCTTTAGTGCAAAAGCTCACTTAATTAATTTGATGAAGATCCACGAACCCGTTTCGGCACGAAGACTCTATGAATTTTTTTAATTTTTTTGTTGCCGTACTTAAATGCTTTGATCAATTGAGTTGAAATTTTGCAAAACTTTTGCTCTTTTGCACAGAAGCTTGGTAAGTTAGTTTATTTACAATCCATTAAGCCGTTTTGGTACAAGTACTATGATGTTTTTTAATTTTTTTTTGTTATCGTACGTATCGGTTTACTAATAGAGTTGAAAATTTGCATAAGTGTTGCTCTTTAAGAAGCTAGCTGAATTAATTGAGTATAATGAAACGATACATTAACTCATTTCGACGAGATAGTCTACCAAAAAAATATAATTAGTTTCCCATTTGTATCGATTCGACAGCATGAATTTACGGTCTCAAAGAAAGCCTGAGACAAATTTTTGTATAATATGAATGAGTATGATATATTTCTGAAAAATTATGATTAATTTATGTATACTATATTATGAATAATGTACGTATATGTTTAAAAATAATATACAGACAATCATATTAGTAAAAATATTCAAATTTTAGTATGGTATTTAATCAATAATTAGTACATATATGTATGTATATATGAATATAAAGAACAGAAGATCCTACAGCTCTTACGTATATTTTTAACCTTATTCAATATTCATTTGAAAGCATTACTGTGTATTTGAAAAAATCAACGTAAAACAATTATGATTTAAATATATGCAGGTATAAATTAAATTAACATGAAAACAAAAGGTAATAATTTCTATTTCATAAAACTCACAGAATGCTCCACCAACGCTGTTGAACCCTGCTAGTTTAAATATAATTCTTGCACAATTGGTGTTAACTTTTATATCGTAAAAGTCTTATTATCTAAATTTCTTCACAATGCAGAGCATTTTTTGAATATACTATCTGGCAACCTTATTAAATACTTATTAGGTTATACAAAAAATAAATGTACAATTTTTAGTATTTTATCTTTCAGAATAATTAATAGATTTTGTTTTAATTACTTTTTTAAAATTGCCCAAAATTTGGCGCCAAAACAAAAAATATGGTCATAATATCAAATACAATCAATAATAATTATAAATATTCGATTTATCAAATCAACAAAAAAAAAAAAATAAAACAATAGTTTTTAAAAAATATAATTATTTTTTTTTATTTGATTTTTAGCTTTTGTTAATTTTTATTTTTAATATCTTTTTTTTTCTTAAAATATGTCTCACCTTGTAAAAAATATGCCTCCGTTCATACCTACTAAATATGCTTTGAAGCTTTAAACTACAAACATAATAACATATGTATATGTATCAATGTATGTACATAATGCATATGTTGTTTATTTCATTCATCAAAAATCAAAGAGAGAAAAAACAAAAACAAATGGTAATTTTGTATTATAACTGTCAAAAATGACCGCAAGAATAACAGTAAATAAAGATTTAATAAAACAAAAAAAAAATATGTTAAAATACAAAAATTGAAAAAAAAAAAAGTGTAAATAATAAACTTCAAGTGTTACTAATATGATTGAAAAAAAAAAATTACTCAGTTGGTGGTTTGGACCACCAATACCACATATTCATCTTAGCTGATGGTAAACTATAAATATTGAATACAAGTTAAAAGAGGGTGGCATTTATTTGATGCCATTTAAATTATTATTATATTATACACTTTTCATCTCTATTTTTGCTTTTTTTTTTGTACCTGTCTTCTTACCTGGATGTAAATGTCATATTATTATCTCTGTTTTTGGCGTATCAAATGACCTAAAGGTGCAAAAAATTAAATAAAATTAAAAAAACCATGCATAATACATAATATGTACATAAAAAAAAAAACAACTTTAAAACTTTAAAAACTGTTTTGTCTTTGGCCTACAATTGTCAAAACCTTGAACTTTCAAATATCAGACAATGAATGGCGCTGCTGTTGCTGTTTTTAATGTATATTTTATTTTCTTATTTAATCTTTTTTGTTTTTTGTTTCTACTATAAAATATCGTAGTGCAGAGTTCATGCATGAAGATTCGAGTAAGTATTCATCATATGGAGAGGAATAAAATAACTCTTTTTTTTTTTATATATATTTTGAATTGAATGGTTATTGTTTTAATACATAAAATTTGTACTACTGTTGTTATTAATGTTTTTGAGTTAATCATAATATTGTAATTTTGCTTCTGCTGTGACTTTTGTTGTTACTATCAATTGTGATTTTAATGCAAAGATTTTAAACAATAAATTTAAATGTGATATGCATTTTTAGTACGCTCTTTAAACAAAGACAGGTGTTTAAAAATTTTAAAAATAGTTCCGTTCATCAAAATCATTAATTTACTAGAAAAAAAAAAAAGTTAATTACATTCAATTCGTTTCACAGCAGCATTCAGCAAAACAACAAAAAAAAAAACATTAAAATTCAATTTCAGTTTTAATTAAAAATTAATTTTGGATTCATGATTGAATCTAAATATAAATTCAAAAAGAAGAGAAAAACGTAAACCTCATACCTAGAAAAAAAACTTTTTAATTTAGAAAATATAAAAATTTTGGCAAACTTCGTGACGTCAGTTTTTTTTTTTTTTTGCTTACGTATATATGGGAATGTTAATTTTATAGCAGGTCAATGAGTTTTTGACTTATATTAACTAGTTTTGTTAGTTTTTTTGTTAACGGTGTTTAAAAAAGAAAAAAAAAAAAAATTTAAAAAGTTTCAAATTCATGTCAACATTAATCACACAAATGATGCTAATTTGAATTTAAATTTGGTGATATCTTAACATTTTTATATACAATACTTGACCATAAAAAAAAAAAAAGTTGATTGCAATCTTGTATAATTTTAAATGATAGTATTATAAATAAATAATTCATTAAAAGTACTAAATCAATGTTTTTAAGCTTAAGTTATGCTTATATATGTTTTTTTTTGTTAAAGAAAATAATGTGATTAAATTAGTTGGGTTTGGGTTTGTTATGTCTTATAGTAAAACAAATTTCAATTTGCAATTCTATAAAATAAAATAAAAATATATTGCATTGTGATATACACTCATATAAACTAACAAACCACAGATGATTTTCTATTAATACTTGCGTGCGATGTGGTCAAACAAACCTGGCCTACATTAGATTTTAAACGATCAAGTATAGACTCTTATCTTTAATTATCGCCGCAATATCGCGGTAATGTAATAAGAATTTTAACCGAACATTGTCTGGCAGACATGCGAGAAGGCTAGGACTTCCTTCATTTGATTTTTACAGAAGCTGGAATCAATCTTTTATCTTTCTCGGGAAATTTTTCTTAAATAAGCTTTTTGATCTGTCGACGCTCTCAATGGTTTAATTAGGAGAAATAATGGTCCAGCGTATCACAACAGTGCTAAACTGGCCTAAGTGTCCATTGGCAGCCCCTACTAACCTACATACCATGATTATATACAAATATGTAGAAATCAAGACAAGAAAATAATAAAACATATACATTCATCAAACACTCTTCATTGTGGAAACGCATACCGAAATCATTTTTTAAAGAGAGATGTAAAATCACTTTGCCAAAATAGATACTCTATCTATACCTTAATTTTAAGACGTTTTAATTAATAAGTCTTGATTTCATTTTTGACTATCTTATAGAAAACAAAAAAACTGTAAGTTATGTTAATAATCTTAAACATACCTAAATACGCGTTCTAAATTGTACTAAAAAATAAGAATAGATAGATAGCTGTATAGACATAATTATTGTTTTTATTAAAGTTCTAACGGAAAGTATTATACGCAATTTAAAAAATATTTTTCTTAGTACTAATTTTTTTTCTATATTTTTTCGTAAACGTTGTACTAATAAAACTGTACATGATGTCCATGTCACTATGGCAAATCTATGACAGATCTATGACAGGTTTTACAGATTTAAAAAAAAAATCATTATTATGTATATTTAATTTACTATAGTTGTTCTCTTATAGTCATTGTGTAAATCTAAACTAAAACTTATTGATAACTTTGATACTTTTAAAAAAAAAATTACTGAGCGTATGTTACGGTAATTAGTATTATGTGCTAATTGATAATTATGTATTTATTGATAAGAGTATAATTAGTGTTTGACTTTGAATTAACAAAGCATTATTATACCTACAATTTTTTTAAGTAATGAAAACAAAGTATATATATATGAAAGAATGTTATATGCAAATTGATCTAAATTGAAGTAACCTCAATTGTAGATAAATCGATAAATTGATAATTAATAATAATAGATAAATAATTTTTTCTTAATTTTTTTTTGTTCCTTTATATATAATAAAAAGATATAAATATATATATTTTTTTTTGACATTTATTTTTTATTAAACAATAAGACCATACAGGTAAGGCTTAGGTCGCAATTGTTTTTTTTTAATTTAAATAAAATAGTGTATCTCATATTTATAGAAATAATTTTATTTCTATACAGTAAGTAAATCAACATTTGTTCTTTTTTATACCTGTATGAACTATGTTCAAGGGTATAATAAATTTGCCATTACGTTTGTGACACCTTAAAGGAGTCGAGCTAGATATAATGTCAAAGGTATGGATCGGCTCAGAATCGAATTCTGAGTCGATTAAGCCATGTACGTCCGTCCACCCGACCGCACGATAACTCAAAAAATAAAACAACTTCTCTTTCTAATGAAAATAACTCAGTGTCTATTGAAGCTAGGTATCTGAAATTTTGTGAAGAGGTGTCGAGTTACATGCCAAAAACTTTTGTAAAATTTGATTGATCTAAAGCAGCCGGTTCAGGCTTCTTGCACCTCTTGGAACTTAATGAAGCTAGGCGTCTGAAATCTTATAAATTATGATCAAGTTTTATGGCAACAACTTCTGTAAAATTTGGTTATGCTTGTGCAATAGATTCGGGTAGCTGTCATACAACTCCACAATTTACATAAATATATCTCTGTAGTTAACGTCGTACTAAAAAATCTGAAAGTTTTTAAAAGATGGTCAAGTTTTATAGAAAAAGGGTATATTACGTTCATACGGGTATCCCAGAGTTGACACAGTCTACTCCACTGCCTCGTTATTTATTTATTATATTAAAATTTAATTTAAGTGAAATATTGGCCATAATATAATTTTTTTTTGTATTAATAATGAAGAAAAAAAAAAACTACTAAAATAAATTATTTATAGATAAGGTACCTCTTTGTTAATATAATAATGTATACAGGGTGTCCGAAACTCAAAGGTCACGAAGAAGTGATGTGATAGAGAAGTTCATAACAAGCAAAAAATTGTTCTGATGGGGTGGGGGGCGGTCTATTTCTAACGGTTTCCGAGATAACGACTTTCAAGGTAATATCGTTAGCTTTTTAAAGAAAGAACAACATCTTTGTCCCTGTATAACATAGAAGATTCGGTTACACGTCGGTAGCTAGCTGAAGTTATGGGCACAATAATATTCCAACTTTTACGATTAATATTACACATAATACGATTTGTCTTTTAGTTGAAGAGTTACAAGATTTTAAATACGAAAAACATTGAAATTTTTCACTGTTTTTATAAAATAGCTGTAATTTTTGCATAAAAAACTGTTATTAATATATCAATTTTATTTCATTTTCAAAATCACCTATTGCTCCGCTTCAATTTAAGTTCATACATATTTCTCTTATCTTTTACCTTTTATTTCGAGATAATTATCTGACCTTGTAACTCTTCAACTATGAAAGATAAATAACAGTTGAGATTCTATTGTGAAAGCCCATAACTTCAGCTAGCTACAGACACTTAAATAAATTTTTTATGTTATACGCATAGGCAAAGATGTTGTTACTTCTTTAAAAAGTAAATGAAATTACTTTGAAGGTCATTATCTCGGAAATCGTAGAAATAGACTCCTTCCCCCCCTCCAGATTAATTTTTGTTTGTTGTGAGCTTCTCTATCCCTTCTGCTCTTCGTGATCTTTGAGTTTCGGACACCTTGTATATACACATACATATTTTAAATTATATCCATAAAATGGTATAAATTTGTTTAAGTTGAAAATAAGTCCAAAGAGATTTTGCAAACGTATAAATAAAATAACCATAGAGTCGACGTATGTAAAAACTGGTTCAAAATGATTAGGTTTAAAATTTATATGTATATTCTTATCATATGATTCACATCTTCATATTAAAAATCATCAAATTGCAATTAGATAAAATTTATGCAAATTTTTTTTTTCTTTTCGGTTTGTTCTCTATGAAGACCTTAATAATCTTGAAATTCAATTCTATTATGTATCGCATCTATCAATATAAACACAGTGGCGGTAATAAATTAAAGTTTTAATGGTTTTATTGCCTTTTTTGTTAATGAATTTTTAATTTTTCTTTTTTTTTGTATTAAAATTTTAACATAATTAATACATTAAATTTTTCCCATAATAAATCTTTTAATTTTATTATAATGGTGCTTAGTATTTCTTCAATTATTAAATTTTTATAATAAATTCAAACGATTTATTTATTATTGAATTGTTTTGAAATAAATTTTTTTAATAATTAAAAATTAAGAATTAAAAAAATAATGTTTACAAAAGAAAAAATTTTTTTAACTTTCATAATTTTTAACATTGAAAAGTAAAAAATTTATGAATTAATTTATGGTTAAATTTAGTTTTAGTTTTTTTTTTTTTTTTATGTTTTAGTCAAATGTGATGAAAAATGTTTTTGACTATGTTTTGACTAATTGGCATAATGAATAGTTATAAAAAAAAAGAAAAATTTGAATAAGACAAGATTATCTTTTAATGTTGTTTTATTATGGCATTCATACATGGTCGTATGATATGTATGTAACATGACTGCAAATTATATATGTCATGTGTTTAACTATTTGATGTTTATAAAAAAATAAAATAAAAATATTTCTAATAGGGGCCTCGGTGGTGTAGTGGGTAAGAGCGTATAAGATACGCTGTAAACACCGAGGAAGTTTCTCTACAAACACTGAGTTCGAATCCCTCACACGTCCTAAGAGTTATTCCCCCTTACAACATTTATAGCCTGAACAGGAAAGGCTGTGTAACTTCCTGTCCACATTTATGTGGCAAAGAAATGCATTAAAAAAAAAATTTCTAATATATTTTTGGCTTTTTTAAGAAGATTTTAATAAAATTTAGTTTTTTTTTTATAACCGTACGAACAAAATAGTTCTTATGGTATAATAAATGTGCCATTACGTTTCTGAACACCTTGCGCCTTAATGGAGTCGAGGTAACTATAGAAAATATTTCCTAGTTTACGTGAACGATCCGATGTAAAATTTAAATTGCAAACTATAAAATTACAGATGACAGATATGTTAATTGGTCTAGAGAAACGTTTATTGGTATCTTTCAAGAAATGTTAATTGGTATTTTTAAAAATGTTAGCTGGTATCTATCTGTTAAATTATATTATTATTTGAATAAATATATATTTTTCACTTAGAAAAACTAAAATATATTTTTTGAGTTTTGATTTTGTAAAATAAATAATTTTTCAATTAAAAAAAAATTTTTAAAGCATTTTTAGAAATTATTTAGTCGAATGTGCTATTTTTATTTGATGCACTCCGAATAAATTCCAAAACCGAAACCAAATAAATTCTAAAAATAAAATGTCAAATTAACTTCAAAAAAATATCCTCGATTAACGTTAAAAAAATTTCTTCGAGCAAATAAAATATGCAATAGGGTTAAGGTAGAGGATATTTTAGTCGAGCATCGGAGGATCGGTGCAAATTTTTTATACATGAAACAACAACAATTTCTGATAAAATCCTCCGATGCAAGATTAGTTTGCACTTTTACGTGAAGACCCCTAATGAATTTTTTAGCATATTAGAATATTATACCTGTTAAAAAATTTATAACACTTATTTCTAATATGGTATAGAAGATTAGTCCAATGGACTTACCTACAGGGTTAAAAAAACAAAATCAATAAAAGGTTCGAATAAAATAAGATAAACTCCTAAACCAAGCAAATTTTATAAAATTATGTTTTATTTTCTCAAAATTTGTAATATTCGTAGATTTCTCTATACATATATATATAAAAAAAAATTGTGAAGAATCAGGGAACACTATTTTCTTCAATTTTAAGAGAACCCTTTATACAGTTAAGAAAAACTGTGTAAAATGTTTTAGCTTTTGGCTTTCATTTTTAAAAAATTGCACAATTGCTTAAGATTAAAATGTCTAAAAATAGCATATTTTCAATTTTTGACCATTAGTAACTTTTAAACTAAGAGATATAAGAAATTTTTCTGAGATAACTTATGATAATTTTGAAATTTCACGATATCTAAAGGTTTTCCCAAGACAAAGACGAAAGAAGTAAAATTTTTTTTTGACATAACGGTAAATTTAAATACTAAATTACCAAAAATTATATATATTTGATATTGATTTATAAAGCTAAAAAAATTTCCTGTTGTTTGACGTTCGTAGATTGAAAAATATTAAGTGCAATGTGCAATGTACGCACATTTAAAAATATGATATTTTCAAATTTTAAGGGTCTGTAGATCTCTAATTTGGTGGGACTACATATTTTAAGAGACCTATTGATGGTTAAAATTTTATTGTATTATTCATTGTACTCAAAGGTATAGAATTTTTGTAAGTAGACAGACAGAAGTATGGGCAGAGTAAAAATTGATAATCAAATTTTTGAAATGTTTTTGGGAAATGTGTTAAAAGATGTCATAAAAGCAGATATTTTCTAATGTGATGGGTAGGGTATAGGTTTTTAATGACGTCATAACATAATACATAATACTTTATGACATCACGATTTTGAATATAAATATCAAAAAAAAAAATTTGGAAAAGTCAAAAGTGTTTGTCAGAAAAATAGCATTTTAATGAATTTTTAAGTACTTTTGCTAATTATTTATTTTTGAAAAACAAAATAAAAAAGAAAATTCGTAAATATTTTATCTTCTGTAAAAAGGAAAATAAATGGAGGTAAACAAACATTGTAGAACCTTTCTCTGCAATAAAATAAAAAGAATTTAATCAAGTCAATCACATATAATTATTATTTAGACGTTTTGTTTTTAAAAAATGAAAAGAATTTAAACATTTATTAAAATTGGATTTTCTGCCAAACACCTTTTTATTTTTACAAATTTTTTTTTTTGCCAGAATATAGAAAATGTTTTTTTTTTTGTCTACAATAGTTAGAAAAAGAAAAAAAACCAACTCTCATATTTTATCGTTCCCAAAAAAACAAAAAATTGTAATGCAGTTTTTGGCCACTAATGGCTTTTGAGATGACATATGCATGATATTCGAATGACATATGCATTATATTCGAAATGCTGACGCCATAAAATATTGTTTAACGGTATTTTGTTATTCCATCTACTCCCTACTATCGAATACCACAAAACTATTTAAAAAGGAATCTACTTTTAAATCGATTTATCACAATATCTGTCTATCTAACATAATTCATTTTTTTTTTTTATTGTATTTCCGGGATTTAATTATAAACTTAGTAATAGTTGGTGCCTTTGTGGTATATAATACGCTTTTCTTATAAAATTTTATGAAAAACTTAAGTTTACAAAGTACCTATTACTCTACATTTTGAATATCTTAATTATAGATTATCATATTATATTATATTATGTATAATTAAAATATAGTTTTTTTTTTTTTTTGTATGGTAATAAATCTATAATTAATTTTATTACAAAATACAAAATTTATTCATTAGTCAATTAAATAAAATAAAAGTCTAATAATTAAAAAAAAAAAAATTGAATAAGTGGTGACTATAATATATTTTTGTAAAAAATTTGTAAAGTAAATAATTATTGGTTTTTTTTTTCAGATTTTATATTAAAATATTAAATATATTTGTTAATTTACTAAGTACAGTAATTCTATATAATAAAATTTAAATGACTTTTATATATATGTATATATTATATACCTACTATTTACTTATACTTAGTTAAATTAGAAATACTAATAAATTGAATAATTTATTAAATTGTGCAAAAATTAAATTAAATGGTTTAAATTTTTTTTTTTAATAGGATAGGATTTTTTGTTACACTTTATATTAAAGAATTTTATTTTTATTTGTTTATTATGAATACCGTTCAAAAGTTCAACATTTATATTACCGACTTTCAAAATCCCGACGGAAATCCCAACTTTTAAAATCCCAGCTATGCTAAAAAATTCCAACAAACCCGCTTTTAAGATATTTCGAAAAGGGACAGAGATAGAAAAAAATTTATAAAGTTAAATATGATATTGAAATACAGAGTGTTTCGGAAGAAAATTGAGTTTGAAACAAAATTTATTTTTAAAAATCACTTTAAATCTGCATAACTTTGTAATTCGTGAATATATAAAGCATATATGTCCACAAAAATAAAAGCGGGTTATTTAACAAAATACATTTTGTTGTGTCTCTCAAAAGTAATCCATTTAAAAGCTATAAGTATTTTTATAAAAAAATCGCTAAAACTTTGTAAAGCCTCGTATCTTGAAAACGATGTAAAATAGGTATCATTCCTATACAAAAATTGTTTTAACCATCTCAAATTACTCCAGAATGTAACGGATACGGAATAAGGTTTCCATACGAAACACCTTATATATTAAATATATTTCTATGCAGTCCCCACTATCTTAAGTTCTTTGTTGTTAAAATATGTATGTAATATAAAAAAAAAGACTAATAAGGAAGGACTTTAGAGTTAATTACAAAATCAGGGTTTCAATAATTTGTTTAGCGAGAGTTTCGGAGCCACCACGCCCACTATTTTATGGATTTATACATACGTCTAAAATCACGATTTATACATACGTCTTTTATGAAATATATTTTAGAGTTCATGAGAAAATCAGGGTTTTTCTCTTTTTTTCCAGAGTATTCATTTAAATATTAAGGATGGATTTTAGAGTTGATGGCGAAATCAGAGTTTTTTTCCTTTCTCCATTGTATTTATTTATATACTAAGGAGGAATTTTAGAGTTGGCTTCTTATTTATATATACTAAGAAGGAAATTTTGAGCTGGTGGCGAAATCATCCTTTTTGAAGAATATTTATGTATATACTAAAAAGGGATTTTAGAGTTGGCTTCTAAACGAGGGTTTCAATCTCGAATCTCTAGACCTTACATTCATATAGGATTTTTTATTTGTTTTGACCTCCTGAATCATCTCATGCCTTTTGCTAGCTTAGAAAAAACAAAAAATAAAAACTATTCTGTAAAACTATACTGTCGGGATTTTAAAAGTCGAAATTTTGAAATGTCGGGATTTTCAAAGTCGGGATTATAAATATTAGGCTTTCGTTACGCATCCATTTATTATTTATTTAAGATTATTGTTTATATCATATAGAAAAGAGCAATAAAAATAATATGCATATACATATATTATAAAAGATATAATAAAAACGATTTAAATATTATTATATTTAAATTAAAAATGTTTTAAATTATAAGTATAATATAATTAAAACTTTTTAACCTAATAAATTTTAAAATATACAAACATTTATTTTAATTTTAACTGGAAAATCAACCAAACCGTAATAAAATTCAATGAAAGGATTAAATAAAATTTAAAACAAGGCTTTTTAAGTAATAATGATTAAAGATTTATTAATGTATGTGATTTAATTATATATCATTTAATTTAAATTTAAAATCCAATATTTAAATTTCAATTAACTGAGCCTAAAGTAAACCAGACGTAAAAACAAAATATTTTTTTTTTTTTTTTGGTATTTAAAGAAAGAAGAAAAGTTTTAATTTTTTTTTTCATTCAAGTAAATTTCATTATAAATATTTTATTTAATCTTTTGCATATTTTATTTTATTCAAAGAAGATTAGACGTAGTACAATGAATATGCGTATATATATAAGTGCATATGTATATATATATATATAAATTTCTAAATTCTGAAAAAAAAAATTCATGGTATCAGAATTCAGAAATTCAGAGTATCTCTTTTTTTTTTAAATATTTTATTAAAAGGTCAGACTTAGGAAAATTTTTAAACTAAGTAATCGTATGTAAATAAATACATATGTATATATGTAAGGAATAATTAGGAGAGATTTTAAAGTTGGTTACAAAATCAAAGTTTCAATAATATTTTTAGCGCGGATTTGGGGGCAGCTTCCGCTATTTAAATCTGAATTACACGAAAAATAAAAATCGGAATTTTTCCTGAATATTTGCATGAATTTTAAATATCTGAATTTTGAATTGAGCGAATTTTAAATTGTCTGAATTTTAAAGAGTCTGAATTTTAATTGCCCGAATTATGATTATCTAAATTTTTATTTTCTGAATATCATAATAAACCCATATTGGTAATAAATAATAACAATAATTAGTGACTTGATGAGTATGAGTGGTTTCAGCATGCAATTGTTAAAGAGAAATGTTGATTATAGAGCATTCGAATAGATATGCACTTTAGGCAATATGTTAATGTTAATTATTTTTTCAAACTTTTTTTATCATTATGTACACACACATATTATGATTTCTAATCTTTTGGATAATTTGTGTGTTAGGCAGATTTGCTATCATGAAATGTACATACTAATACAATATTATAAGTTTTAACCTTTAATTAAACAAGGAGTAGTAATGTTTTACCTTTAATCCAACCAATGAAGTAGCTGTTTAAACATCGGTCTTTGATTCAAAAGGTTTTGAGTTAAAAATCCTGGCTGGGTCATTTAATTAAACAAAAAAAAATAAATAAATAAAAATAAATATACATATTATATCGTTGTAGAGATATTGCAACTTTTTTTTTTTTTTTTGTTTTACATTATTAATTGTCAAATAATTCTTGATCTACGTACCTATTCTACATGAACTATCTTAGCCTTGTTTGAAAGTATGCTGAAGGATGTCAATATTGACTAAAACAACTAATAATAAATTTCCTCCGTGTCCATACAATTTTTTGCCAGTTTTAGTGTCTGGAATCATCTCCTGAGATATTTGCACACTTATGCAGAACCACCTGTAATTAATGTCATAGCGAAATATACAATAAAATATTTCTTGTATGAGCTAATAGATGCCGCACAAATAAAAATATTTATTTTCGTTCAATAGTCTTATACGATATAACTACAGCCGAGTAATCAACGGTTTAATGAAATTAACGATTTCAGAAACTGAAGCTTACAAAGCTTATATGAATAATAATATACCTACTGTGATTGCTTTAATCCTTTTTTTTTTTTTTTAAATTTATAATTAAATTATTGAATCAAAATATTAAATTATATTAATAAATCAATTTTTCATTTTTTTTTTACAGGTGAGCTGAATGTCGATTTTAAGATTTTGCAACTGAAGTTTTAACAATTTTAATATAAAGTAAAATACATAAGTATAATTTTTACATTAACATTAAAATTCAATTACTGAAATAGAAATTTTTCTATTTATTTATTTTGTTTTTTATAGCAAATTGACATTTTTTAACAATTTATGTCATAAAAATGATTAAAAGATTTTTATGACAACTTGATTCCCTTGCAGCACATTAGCCAATTATCAATTATGGCAGCCTAAAAGCCAATATCATAATATTGTAATGTATATTTTAATACAATTTTCAATGAGTTTTCAAATTTTTGAATTGCTATTATGTATCTGCTTATTTTTTTTTCTTTTATTCGAATAGTACTTAGTAAAACAAAATATAGAATTGAAAAGTAAATTAAATTTCATATTTAGTAAGTACACTTATGTCAATTATGTCAAAATAATAATTTTCAAGATTATTAATGGAAATTAAAATAATTTAATTTAAAAAATAAAAAAATTATGTTCAAAAAATTATTGTCAAATAATTTAATATTATTATTTTTTAATTAAATTGTCAAAAATTTTGCTAAAATAATTTTAAATCTATATGTATACATTATATGTATGGAGAAATGAAGAACAGGAAAAACCAATAATTTATTTTCAGTTCAGTTGGTTGTAGTTACGTGTGGTTTTTATTAAAACTAAATACTTCTTGAATTTAGTAAGTAAGTACTAGTTAATTTAAGTATATAATTTACTATTTCGATTTTTCATACCCTACACCTAAAGCATAGGATATATTAACTTTGGTATGGAGTTTGTAACCGCCAAAAGGAAGCGAGTTAGATATGGACATTCTATATATAATATATATATCTAAAAATCTAGTAAAGCTATCTTGATAAAAATTATATAGTAGGTTACTACTATCGGTCCATGAGTTCGGATCTGGAAGTTTCCGAGTGATTCCGGAGCAAACAAGATTATCTTCAAAACCAACAAAGATAGACCTTTTAATTTGGTACAGTGATGTTCCTTCATGTTTGATTTATGTCTCTAAAATTTGAGAGGATTTGGTCCTCAAAACTTCCGAACGAGCCCCAGAGCAAACGAGATTATCTCCAACACCAACAAAGATAAAACCTTTAAATTTGGTACAATGGTGTTGTTTCATGTTTGATTTAAGTTTCTGAAATTTGAGAGGATTTGGTCCATGGGTTCGGATCTTGGAAGCTTCCGAACGAGCCCTAGAGCAAACGAGTATATCTCCATACTCAACAAAGATAGAACCTTTATTTTTAGTACAAAGGTGTTCTGTTATGTTTCCTTTTCTGTAAAATTGGAAACTGACATTTGAGAGAATTTGAACTATGGGTTCGTACTTTGGAAACTTCCGGAGGAGCATAAGAGCAAACGAGCATATTTCCAAAACCAATAAGAGTTGAACCTTTAAATTTAGTACAATGGTGTTCTGGCATGTTTTCTTTATGTTCCTGAGATGGATTTGATGAATTTGAGTGGCAATTCGGGTACCTGACACACGCCTCCCAAGAACTAAGAAGCATATCTTCGAAATTAATTAAGACAGAAACTTAAAATTTTCTTTTACGTTCCTGAAATTCGAGTTGAATAAGTCTAATAACTAACTAACATAACCGTTGAAAACGGAAGAAGTTCAGCAGCTGCCAAAAAACTAATGGATTTTTAATTTAATTTGAATTATGCAGGTGTAGGGTATTAATAAGTCGGTTGCATTTATTAATAAGTCGACTTATTGTTACATTTACTTGTTTTTTTTTTTTTTGTTGAATTGTGTTCCTTTTTTTAAATAATTTATAAAAAAAAAATGTTTATGGCGCCTCGGTAGCCTAGTGGGTAAGAGCGTATAAAATACGCTGTAGGCACCGAGGGAGTGTGGGTTCGAATACCACACACGTCGTAAGAATTATTCCCCCTTACGACATTTACAGTCACATCTGTAAAGGAAAGGCTGTGTAATTTCCTGTTCACATTTATGTGGCAGAGAAATGCACAAAAAAAAAAAGGAAAAAGTTTATTTACAATTAATACTTTATAAATATATATATAGGCTTATATTACGAGTATATAATTACTTGACCACATACATTTTTTCAGAGATGGGTACCCTTACACTTTGGATCTCCTTCCTTTTATGCGACCCTTATTAATAAGACTGCCTTTTAATCCACTCTTACTCCACTTTAACCCACTTTAACTCCACTATCAGTAAATCAGTTACTATTCAAAGAGCTTCCTAATTAATATTAATTAATTTAATAGTTTCAATGTTACGATATTGTTACCGACTGTATATATATATTTGTAAGGTCTTGTTTTCACACCAAACGTTTATACCCCGAGATTTTTATAAATATGTATTACTTTGGCGCGTAGAAAGTTGGGAAAAATTTTTTTTATCGTGATGTCTGTGTGTGGATGCGTGGATGCGTGTGATAATGCATAATATACATTACATGTTCATACAGAATTTAAATTTGTTTCATAGCACAACGGTAATATTTGGTCATGTAATCATTATATTTGAAAAAGGACTGAAGAAATGACGCTCTAAATTTGATGACCCAAAGCTCGCTCGTGTCTTTCCGCACGTGTACAGCTTAAACGACTGAGCGGAATTTTTTGAAATTTCATATTTAAGATTTTGACGTAAATATTTTTGAACAAATCGGATAAAAATCTCGGTTATAAATTTTTGATATATGCCACAAATATGGTATTATATATACATTCATGTATGTGGTCGGTAAAAATGTTTCAAGTGATAATTCGTTTTACTTTAAATAAACACTTTGAGGGCTGAGAATTGTTTTTTTTTTAATTTAGAAAAAAATTTAATACATATTTGTGGTAGGTGTACATTTCTAATTTTGTAAAATTTCATTTCTAATTTTGTAAATCTTCAAAAATTGCTAATACATATGTATTCTTTTTCTAGAATAGTAATTGTGAGCTGCCTATAAAACAGTCACGTGCGCCGATATGTGCGCTTTTACAACATATTATGATGAATTAATTTTTTTTTAATTTATGTTAAATTAGGCGATTTTTCATTTTATCATAAATTAATTTTTCATTATGAAAAATAATCTAAATTTTTTGTAATATTTTTCATTGTTGCTTTTGAACTTTCCTTCTTTTCATTTTGGGCGATTTTATTCGGAAAATGATAACCATTTTATATTTGGTAACTGTTAAAGTTAAATTTTTATGTCGTATATTTGTTATGGGTATTTGTTAATAAAAATATTATTTGAATTAAGTTTTCAACTACCATAATATTATATTCTATCAATTTTACTAAACCTATAAATTCTACCGCATTAAGTTTAAAAATTCTCTTCAATTTCCCTCAACTAAATTTTTACTTGAAATTAATCCTATATTTTTATTAATGATTTGCTGAATTCTACACTAAGTATCTATAAACACGAAATTTAATCGGAAGTTGTTTTGTTCTTGATCATTTCTATTGAATTCTTTCTTAGATATAGAATAGACTCTTTACTTAAGCAACTTCTAATAAATTTTTAAAACTCCCAAACTTTTGTATTAAAAATTAATAAAGTCGCCTGTGACTTGAACTATTAACACAACGACAAAGTTAACTTTATATCAACTATACATATAATAACCAAATCATAAATTGTGGTATTAAAGGTTACACAAAATGAAATATCTACTATTTATAACACTATTTTTTATTTAAATATTTTAAATAAAGTTAAAACAAAAAACAAATTGACTTAATTTCATAAGTCAATGCTCGCGTCGCCTTCCACTTCGATTTTATATCTTATTAGATAGAATAAATCAATTTAAATAGATATTGAAGAAATGCAACTTGTCGCATCAATATGACGCTAAAGTGAAACAGCTTTCCACCTTTAGTCTCGTTGAAAATTAATTTGTTTTGTTATTTTATATTGTTTGCCATTTGTCAGTGCCATTTTGCATTTCATAATATACATTACATGTTCATACAGAATTTAAATTTGTTTCATAGCACAACGGTAATATTTCGTCATGTAATCATTATATTTGAAAAACGACTGTAGAAACGACTCTCTAAAGTTGATGACCCAATGCTCGCATCGTGTCGCTTTGACATTTAAGTAGAATACATTGATTTAAATGGAACTTGACTAAATAGAAAAGCGACGCTAGACTAAAGCAACTTTGTACTATTACTCGCTTTGACAATAAATTTTTTTATATTTTTTATTTTTTTATTTTATTTTATGCAATGCTAGAAACAACGCTAAAAGCGACTCGAGCATTGAATTAGTTCATCACTTTAAGCGAAGCGAGCATTGGGTCATTAGTCATCATAACTATTTTAATATAAGTAGAAATAAAAATTTCCTCAGTATTTCTTATTTTTAATTATAAAAAAAATTTAAACTAGGTATTTCTTATTTTTATTAATTTAAAATTTAACATTTTATTATTATAACAAAATATCAAAGTTATTCAATAATAACAAAAAAAAAAAAAATTTAGTTACAAAATTAATTTTTAATGACATTTTATTAATTTTCAATGAATAGATACTCGTAATTAAGACCATTTAAACTAAAAAAATTTCATTTTTTTAATAATTAATTAAACATTTTATTATTTCTTTTTTTTTTCCTAATTTAAAATATATATTCAAAAATATCACACAGTATGATATTTGTCATCAAAATAAAAAAATAAAAAAAAACAAAATTATTTAGCTTAAAAATAATTAATTTATAAGTACAAAGTTTCATATTTTTACAAGTCTACAAAATAATAAAATTGAAACCCAGCATGTAATTTTTTCCTTTTTTTTTTTTTTTGTTTTGAAGGTTGCTTTTAAATTTCAATTGATAGTTTTTTAAACATTTTCGATAAGAACCCCTATTTTTTCTTTTTTTTTGCAAATTCTAAAATTTCTTATATTTTACTGTTTTAAAATACGTATACGTATACGTATATATTATGTATACATATATTTGAATGATACATAAAATATGTACTAATAAATTTTTAGTTACCAATAAATTCAATATAATGTTCAATTCAAAATTTATTATAGACATTAATGTAATAACATAAATAACATTATTTTGGTGATAATTTTTCTAAAATACCAAAAAACAAAAAAGAAAACAATATTGAAATGCATAATTCAAAAATCAAAAAGAAAAAAAAACATAAAACCACTACTAAACAGTGTAAAAAAAACCGCCAACACTATTCGCATTTTACTTCTAATTTTTTAAACATAAAAATAAAATTACTTTTCAATATTCTGTAAACCAAAAAAAAAAAAAACACAAAGTAACAGAAAATAAAAAATAAATAATACTAAAAAATTGTATAGAAAAAAATTACAACTATGTATATAACAGATCTAAAGAATTTGATAAGACCTATAATTTTAGAGTCACATATCAATCATATGAGCACATGGGGTACAAGAAAACAAAAAAAAAATGAAAGTGTTAGTTTAATTTTTTCGGAAAAAAAATATGTTTATTAAACTGTTCCAAAAAAAAATAAAATTATGGTAAATCTAAGTAAAATATAAAATTTTTTCACAAAAGTAACATGCTTTTTTAAAATATAACAGTACAGTATCAATTTACTTACATATAAGAAAATTCATTAGACAAATGGCTCCAGTTTTCATCAATTACCTATTAAAATAAAATAATGAATTGATGACACAAAAGGTAATTTACTTATAACTGTCTTATATCGCTTTAAAAGTTGTTTTGTTCAGTTAACAACATTTGCTTATTATCCCGACCATTTTAAGTATTAATTGACTCAAACTTGACCTCGTACAATATCACAAGATTGATATGGCCCAAAACCGATTTAAAACGATCTAATGATCTGCTTTCTCTTAAAAGGGCAGATATTGGAATGACAATGGGTATAATCACCGGTCATTGTCTAATAGGGAAGCATGCCAGAAGACTTGGCTTATCCGCAAACGACTATTGTAGAGCCTGCAAAGATGAAGAAGAGGAGGAAATTACTCTCCATCGCCTTTGCACATGCCCGGCCTTGTCGGCAAGAAGAAATACCCATTTGGGGCAATATCTCTTCAACAACCTTAGCGATCTAGCAGGTAAAAATGTGAAGAGTATTCTTCGCTCAAATTGGTTTTAACGAGTGTGATAGAAAAGCTTCTATGTGGTTTCACAATGGACCAAATACGGTCTAAGTGTACCTTTTTGGCAGCCACCTTAACCTAACCTAACCTAAGAATGTATAATTATTATAGCTACTCCTTAATTTAATATAAACTAATCAACCATCAAGAGACTTATTGTCTTTTATAAAACCATATTTTGAATTTCTATGCTTTAATATATTTAAAGTATATTTGTTAAAGTAACACAACTTCATTGGTTAAAGGTTGACTGCAGCTTTTTATGTTTGGCATTAATAGAATATAGAATAAGAGAATCTTCGATAGATAGATAGATAATTTACTTTATTATTGTCATTTTTTATTTTAATAGATTTAGAGAATTAGGAAAATTTTTTTTTAATAGATTTGTGAATTTTCTAAGTCAATTTAAAAATTAGCTTTCTCTTATTCATTTCAAATGGAATTTAAAAATTCAAATTTTTATTCAACAAAAATAAATATGTATGTATATAAAAGGTAAGGAAAGTATGAAATATGGTATATGGTCTTACTAGAAGTTGATGACATTAAAAAGTCTCAAAGTACAGTTAATCAGTTATCAATTGTCTTTAATAAAAAATTTTGAAACTTTGTAAATAAAATTGTATTTCTATTATTGTCAGTTTTTTTAGGACTATTTTAGCAGATGCCCATAGCCCTTTTTTCTTCTTCTTATTATTATGGCGCTACAGCTCGGTGTGAGCTTTGGTTTTCTTCACAACACCTCTCCACACATCACGATCTTGAGCAAATGTTTTCCAATTTGTAATCTGCAGTATACGAACATCATTCTCAATATTATTTAGACATCTCATACGTGATCTACCTCTGGTTCTTCTTAAATCAGGTCTTATATCGAAAATCCTCTTTTGTGCCCGGTTTCCACTGAGCATGTGTCCAGCCCATTGTAGTTTTTGTGCCTTACAAAAAGCGAAAACATCTTTGTGATTAGTTAGTTCATCTAGTTAGCCGTTATTTCTTCTAATATATTCTCCGTTCTTTCGAAAATTCTTAGGTTGTTTTCGTCCGTCTTAGTAATTTTTCTCCTCTTAAATTTTTTCTATTCTTTCAATGAAAACCGAATATATGTATATTGGAAATAAAATTTAAAAAATCAAATATAAGGTAATTCAATAATACATTAAACTTAATTTAAATATTTTTAACAATTTTTTCTAAATTCTACAATAACTTTCTGTTGTTATGGTTATACCCATTTAGGTATTATTACAACATAAGATTTTTTTTTCTTAAATTCTGAAATCAATATTTTTTTTTGGTTTAAAACAACAAAATTGCCCCACTAAAGCGTTTTTTAGTGTTTTTTTTATTATTATTAAAATAAAAAGATATATTTTTAAGTTTTACTTTGAAACTACATATTAAATATCTTACATCAAATATTTTATGTGAAATAATTTATCATAATTTGGTGGTCCGACATGCACTCCCAAAAACAGAAATTTTACAAAAGAAAAAAAAAAAGAACTACATTTTCTGCATGACTAAAATTAAAATAAAAAAAAAAATAAAAAATTTGTTAAAAACACTGAATTTTTAAGAAAAATGAAATAAAAACTTTTAAAATTTAATAACTTCTTTTTGTATAGTAATGAAATCGTCGCCATCGTCATCGTCATAAAATGTAATTGTAAGTTAAAATCTGATAAAAATAATAAAAATGTCAAAACTAGTTACGCCTTAAGACAAAAATTTGTTTTAATTTTAAACTCTGTTTTTTTTTTTCAAATATTATCTAAAAATTGCATATAATATTTGATTTTAAACAATAAAATCGCCTACAATTTTTGTTATTTTTTTTTCCACTCGTATTCACGAAAAGTGAAAGATTTTCAAAATTAATCGTATGCTTAGACAATGAATTTGTCAAATAATTGCTAATAATGTATGTTAAAAATAAAAACCACAAAAAAAAAAAAAAATTATGACCTGGTAACACTATTTTGATTAGCACACTATAATATTATTAAATAGATTAATTCATAAATAGGGCAAATAAATTGTAATAAAAAGTGATCAAATATATACGTCTAGACAAACTTTTGTGATTAAAAAATGGTTGTTTTAAAAACTTTTAGGTTTAATGTTCAGTCACAAATTTATACTTTAAAACAAAATTAAATGTTTAATTGATTTAACTACAGATATAAATTGAATTAATTGAAATTGCTTCATAATATTTTTAAGTGTTTAATTGTACACCTAAATACTAATCACAATCACACTTTACTATAAGGGACAATAGAAGGCAATATGTGTAAAACCAAAGAGTTTTAAAAGCCACATATTTTATAAAAAGTCAATAAAATGTTGAAAAGGTTGCATCTAGTTCTTTTGTTCAAATATTTTTAATTTTCCATTGAATTTTTTATGTAAGAAAAAATTGTGAAAAATCAAATGAACTTTCAGCTTTAATTTTTTCGGTCATACTTATGACACATTTTTATATATGTTTAAAAATAGCAAAATATCAATTTTTGACGCATAATAGCTCTTAAAGCGGGGAAGTAAGAAATTTTTTTTCTAAAATAACTTATGCTAATTTACAAAGATCATCCTCTTCTCAAAATATTAAGAGTCTAAAAGTATTCTAAATACTAAAAATATTTTAGAGATACAAAGGAATTAAAATTTTGTAAAATTTTAATTTAATAGGGCTCAACCTAAATAAAAGCGTACGACGCGTAGATTTTTTATACGCCAGTACCTCAATACATCAACGTATCCCGAAATTGTGCCGTACAATTTTTCATCTATGTAAGTTCTTAAAAACCAATGCCTTGACATAACAAAAAACATCAAAAAAATTTTATACGTTTGTCAATTTTAAAATTTTAAAAACTTGACGTTCAGTACATCGCGTATTTCGGGTGCTCTCATTTAAATGTATTTAAAAATTATTTGACCGAAAATATACACTGTACGCTTTTATTTAGGGTTGAGTTCTTAAATTTAAAAACATTTTTTTATCGTTTGACTTTTTTAAATTGAAAAATTTTAAGCGTTACTTGAGATATATGCAAACAGTTGAAAACAAGGCTTTTTCCAGAGGATGTAAGAGGATGTAATCAAATAAGGGATTTGAGACTATACATGAAAAAGATGTTCAAAAAGAATTTTTTTTTTGCAGTTTTCCATGCTTAAAATTTGATTACTCTCTCGTAAATGGCGTGAGAGATTAATTGATGATTTTGTAAACTAATAGAAATACGGACGGACAAATGAATGGTTTTATATACTATACTTTGTTTATTTAACTTGAAAAATAAATGAAAAAAAAGTCAATATTAATCTTTTGTTTCTATAAAAACAGGGGTTAAATTAATTTTTTTATGGTTTTATGAAAACAATATTTTTTTTATTAAATGTTAAAATGCTGTTTAATTAATGGTTGTTTTTAATTTAAATATGTACCTACCTTCAAAAACAAGTTTTCTCACATTTTACGTCCCTCCCTTTTGATAAAAAAAACGTTAATCTGTTTGTTTTCTACCACATACTCTCAGATTACCCTTTAAGACTATATACCTATAAATTTTATGTTTTTTATTCATTATAGCTGTATAAAGTTAAAATATATCCTAATTCTTTATGAAAAAAAAAATTCCTTTTTAAAAAAAATTTATTTTCGCTTATACCAACAATTTTAAGCCTATTCCTTGCATTAAACCCGTTCGTTTACCGTTATTTATTAATAATTTTTTGCTGTTTGTTAAATTGAAAATTTAAAAAAAAAAAAAATACAATATAATTTCAGAAACTCGATAACATCATAATAATTAAAATGATTACTACTATATTTATTTTTAAATGGTTGAATTGAATGTTTTACTTTTTTTATTATGTATTCAGAATCAAATCATTTATTGGCTATCAAAAATGATTTTAAGTGAAAAAGTTAACACGCGACACCCACCTTTAATTTTATTGTAGGAAAAAAAAAAACAAAAATTGCCTTTATTTTTTATTTTTTGTTGTTAAATGACTTTATAAAATATTGTTTTTTTTTTTGTGAATTAAATCCATTCATTACTAGCTATTATTAAATTTAGTTATTTATTATTATGGATTTTAGAGTTAAGAAATATTTTAAAATAAAATATTTATTTTTCTTTTTTATAAATTAATGATTAATTGGTATTCTTTTTTTTTTATTTAGTTTTAAATCAAGAAATAATTGTTTAAAAAAAAATTTATAATGAATTGCTTTAAAAAAAATTGGACTATATACATATGTATTTGTTATTATGAGATTTTTTTATGATAAGTTAAAGATCAATTAAATTTATACTTGAATGATTTTTTATATTTTTAGAACAGGTGCAAATTTTGTTACCGTTATATATAAGAATTGCTAAAATTTTTTTAATAATTTTTTATTAAAATCATTTTTTTTTAAATTTATATTTAATTAAGATCAACCAAAAAGAAGGTGTTTGAATTTTTCTAAGAGTCGATACTATGGATTTTACAATTATTCAGAGGCCGATATTTCCCACCTTTTTAAATTGTCAATTAGGATTAAATCCTCCCTTATCCTTATTTTTATCTGAAAATTATCTTTAAGTACAAAACACAATTCCCTCAATCGACTACCGACCATCAGTGAAATTAGCTCTGCTCAACTATTTTTCGTCAGAAGAAACATAATTGAAGCGAAGAGGAAAATAAAAAATATAAACAAAAAATTCATCAAGAATTTACAGAAACTGTGTAATATTTATTCGTTTCTTTGTTAAACTACAGAAATTTATAAATAAAAACATTTAAAAATTCTATCAAATTAAAAAAAAATTGTTTTTTGACGTTTAAAAATGCTGTCAAACTCGACTACACCGAAAAAAATAGAAAATACATAGATCTATTTCGACGACGTCGAAAATTTGGTTGGGTGATGATCGTCACGATTTTGTAGAAAGAACATAAGAATCCATATGTTTTAATTTTTTCGTTGATGGTTTAATCTTTAAAATCTTATGACTATATTAATATTGAAGGAACTATATGCTTTTAAATTATACATCGTCAATATCCTTTTTTACGCTTGTCACGCACTGTTGCCACCATCTGGTATAGTACAAAAAAGTGGGCATTTCTTTATAGTAACTTACCTGTATCTATTTGTTTATATATTCGTTTGGCTACCTTTTTCTTATACAATTTCATATTGAAAAGCACTTTTAGTATTTTAATTTTTTTAAGGCATTTTTATTTTAAAAAAAAAAGTGTGTTCTTAAAGTGTAAATAAACATAAGCAAGCAGACAGCAAGCGTTTGAAATATCAGAAATTTTCTCTATTTTTAAAATATAGTAAAAAAAAAATGTTGCAAAATTTTTCAGAAGAGCATAGATAGACTGCTTGTATTTTCTTCTAAAAAAAAAATGAGCCCATAATTCCTTAATCGTAAATACGTCAATAGTAACGAGACAAGGTATTAACCGTTTTTATCGAAATCATAGTTATTGTCTTTTAAATAGAAGTCCTTAAATAACCTAATTTGGTATAAACTGAAATTGGTGATAAATCTTGAGTAACTCAAATTGGTATAAGATAATAAAATAATTTCGCAAATCCTTTAAGGTTAGCGTAAAATCACAATCTTTAAAGTAACCTCAAATGTTTTTTAAGGTTCTTTTATTTACGAGTACTATCTTATAACAAGTGCTTAACACAAGATTTAGTACCAATTTTATTCACTACTTTTGAGGGGATTAAATTTGTTTCGATAAAAGTATGTTATTTAAAAAACTATGTTTTTTTTACATTATTTCTTTTTAACTAAAAATTTTATGTATCATGAAGAAGAACTAGAGAAAAATATTCAATCATATTCTTCAAGAAAAAAGGGTTGTCTAACTTAATCTTGAAAAAAAAGCATTAGTAGTTTGTAATTTATGTCAAATTGTGAAAAAAAACCTCATCTTTATAATATTGTAACCCTTTATAAAATTTTACTCCCAAAATAATATAAGTAAAAGGTTTGGAATTGCTACACTTTGGCTACAGCTAAATTATGTTTAACAAACACTTATACAATTTAAAAAAAAAAACCCTAATATTAAAGAATAAATAAGATTTTATGATGCGACCCTTTTGCTTTGACGAATATATATATAATATGTATGTAATATGTAATAATAGTAAATTTTTGCATTATTTAAAATTATATCTGAATTTTATTTTGTACCCATCTTGTATTTTTAAAAGTTATAAAAACTAATTTCTCCCTTGGTTTTTTTATATATATGTATATATATAAAAAGGTATATGAAAAATAACTGTTTTAAAAGGGCGGTCCTTTAATATTTTTAATGGATTATTTGAACAGTTGTACACTTGTACCATATATGTTTTGTATAGTGAACTTACCTGAATTATTTTAGTTAATACATTATTGAAAGTAACGTTTATAACTTTTAAGGTAAACTGACAAACAGGTAAATTATTTTTGTAATAAAATATATTTTCTAAAAACAAAGATGAAAAAGTCGGTCAATAGTGACAATATTAAAAATTTTTTTATCAAATTAGAGTGGTTCTGATAGTTAAAATGTAATATAAATGTACTTTTGGCATTGTGTTATGTTTTAATGTTTTAACAAGAATGGTTTTTTTTATCTTATCTCGTCTTATTATTACCGTATTATTTTGGTTGTTTGTTTATTTATAAAACCTTTTCATATTGTAAATTTTGTTGATATGATATTACAATTTATAAGTATAACAATTCAATATGGACAATAGCCCAACCCATTGAGTGTAAGTCAAATTTAGCTTTTCAAATTTTCAACGGACTCAATTACGAACGATTTATCATGTTTATATATATCATAATTTTTAATCTGCTGTAATTTTTCTTCTTTCTCTTTTGTAATATAACATTCAATTTTTAAATCGTTATTTCAAAATTTTAAATTATCTTTAACACTTAACGGACTTTGGATAAAAAATTAATATTTTTACTCAGCATTATACAAAAAAACTTTCTTCTTTCTAAAATACAATCCTTTGTATTAAAAGTAATAAATATAAGCTATCTCGATGTGCAAATTGTACAAGTCTTAAGTTCATTGAAGAAATGAAAAAGTTTTTTTAATTATAATGATGATATTCGTCTTTCACGTTTTTATTTTATGCGATCATTCTGTCAGTTTCTATGTCCGCATCCTATGATAGTTTTAGTTTTTTGGTATAAGTTGAATTGACTCGAACCATTAAAATGATCCCTTTTATTATATATCACCTTATAAATAATTATTTCTGTCTTATTATTTATCGTCTTATTATTTATATCATCAGTCATCACAACTGTCTTAGATTTTTGCTTCAGTTGTTTTGTTTTATATAAAGTGTTGTGGACTGTACTCAAACTGATTTTATTTAAGTTAATTAGTACCTTATTATACCTTGATATAATAGTGTTCTATTTTATACATGTAACATTACAAAAGTAACGTAAAATGGCCGCCCTTTTACTGTTTAATTATAGTGAGTTGGTATCATGATGTCTTCTTGATATCTGATGTTATTATCTTGATGTCTTCTATGATTTTCATCTATAGCCATCATCTATACCCTTGGTGCAAAAAGTAAATTTAAATAAAATTTTAATTTTATTATCTTTAGTTTAGTTTTACGCAGTACAGAATTGACAGAAGTGTTATAAGTGGATGCGAAATGCACAACACGTAAAAATAAAGGTATCACAATAGATTTGCATCAAAATATCACAGTGTTACTTATATCACTTTTTTTTTTTTTTAAATAATCTAATCTAAGTGATTTTTATTAAAAATTAACATATTGATACAATTATAATACATCTGATCTTCTAAAATTTTCTAAAATGGCAAAATTATTTTTTTGATTTTTTTTTTCTGAAATATGTAAATTCAAATTTAATATGAACTGATTTGTTAAATATATATTAAACTATCAAATTACGGATGTTAATATATTTTTACTGTTGATAAATTTAAATATTGCAAAATTAATCGTAAAATTATTTTTAAAATGATTAAGAAATATTATGATCGTGCCATCAAAGTTCTTTTACCGCTTTAATACAAAATTTTTAATCGCGGTTTCAAATCGTTTTCACAATAAATTTATATCCCTATATTTCTCAGTATATATTAAATAATATTGGACCAATTAAAATCAGTAAAAAAAATAATTTGAATTAACATCTTGTATTTAGATATGTATATATAACAGAATCTGTTAAATATCCTATTCCTAAGTATTTAAATGCCTAAAATTAACGATCGCGATACAATAAAAATTTTCATACTTTTCAGAATTATATTTTTTGGTATATAGTCAATTTTCAAATCTTCATCGCATTTGAATTATATTTGGAATTGTTTTGATCTTCTATCTTGCACTATAATTAATTTTATAATTGACTTATATGGCAGTTAATTATATACATAAATATATATATATATATGTATACATGTATACGTTTGTTTGATATAGAAAAAGGTGTATAGTTATAGTTAGAATATTGTGTATAGTTTTGGAAAAAAAAATGTAATATTATTATACTTTATTAGACTGTGTGCATTTTTTCATTTGCTTATCGGTGATGATAATTAAAATTTCAAAAAATTTAATTCTCATCATAAATTGTTTTTATTTAACATTTTATGATTTTTTTTTTTTTTGTATTAAATATTTCTTAAGATTCGTTAAATTATCAATTTGAAATAATGTACATAAATTTTTTATAGTTATTTTATATACAAAAATAAAATAAAAATAACAAAAATATTTTAAAATGTTTCATCAAATACATGTGAATGAATGAATGAATAAATGAAGCTTATATGTACCTAATTTGGTTTGATTTAAGAAAAAAAAAGAGAAAGAGTGGAGTAGAGTAGACTGTGTCAATTCTAGGATATCCGGATGAACATAATACATGCTGTTTCCATAAAAATTTAATGAATTTGAATTTTAGAAAATTTAAGATATTTGACTTAATTTAAGCTTCGAGATATATTTATGTGAATTTTGGAGTTGTATGACAGCTATACTCAAACTCGTTCCACCAAACAATCTAATTTCACAGAAGTTATTATCTTAAAACTTGATCATCTTTTACAAAACATGTTTATTAGAATGTATAATTGCGCTACATTCCGTACTGAACCTTGGCCTCCTTAATCATCCCCTTCCAATTCACTCAATCTTCAGCAGCAGTTTTACAATTTTAGTCTTAGAGCATTAACAAAGCGTCTAGTTTGACTGCATCAATCTATCGATTTCTCGGCTTCCCTACTGGTCTTTTTCTATAATACCGAAATATATTTATGTAAATTTTGGATTTGTATGACAGCTACTGGAACCCTAATTTTTTAGAAATGTCTATGATATGAATGTTTAGCTTTACAAGCTTTAGGACGGGATCTTTAATACAAAATTAACAGTTTGGTTTTAGGGATAAGGATGTAGGAACGATTTTTGGGAAAATAAGGATTAGGAAATTTGGGATTAATGTGAATTGGTATGAAAATTTGGAGGGGAATTCGAAGAAAGATGTTGATGTTCTTCTTAAATTTTTTTATATCGTACACATATGAAGCACTAATTTTGGAAAATACATTGGATTGTATAAGGTCGCAAATCCGCTACGTGGGCATGACAAACGAATTTCCATAAACTGTGTTACGCCATCTTGAAAGCTCTTGAAAAACTTGAAAACTTTGACTGGAGGCATCAATTTCTTTAAAACAGGTGTCTACTCTTACGAGGTATCTATAAAATAAGGTCAATGACAAAACTGCACAGCGCTGATTTAGTGGAGTGAGCGATGAGGTAGCACTGGGATCATTAATGAGACAAATAGTTTTATTTTTAAATGTACCTATATGTTCTATCTTAAATGTATGTTTTATAAATATTGAGAAGGTCAGAAAGGGAGAAGTAAGCTTTGCAGCGATCCAAAAAACCTATAGCATTGAGCTGCATCATTGGCTATACCAAAAGTATGATTTGACCAAATCAACTTTTGATTCAGCTCGATACCCAAAATGTTTAAGTCTGTTGAGTGTTGCAGAGCTTCACCTTGATATACAAGATTTGATATCGAAATTGCGATTTTTCGAAATATCAAACAGCGTGGAGTTTTTTTGGTGTTGAAATCAACTGTGTTAATTTCGCCCTATTTTTGGATTTTTGCTAAATCATTTTTTAGCTCACTGATAGTGAAATTTTTAGCTGTTTTGTTAATCTCATGATTAACGTTACAGCGGCTATGAAATACGAAGGTACAAGCATGCTGTCGTCTGCGAAACTGTGAAATGGATTGGATGTTATTGAAAGAAGGTCATTAATAAATATTTAGAAGAGTGTAGGAGATAAAACTGATCCCTGGGACCCCAGTTTTTATTTTATATTTGTCAGATGAATATCTATCGTATCGTATCTATCGTACGATTGGAAAGAAAATCTCCAATCCATTTTAGAAAAACCCTACCTAAATCTAATTCTTTACATTTTGCCATTAAAGCATCATGCCAAACTAGCTCGGAAGAGGAAAGCTTTAGAAATATCCAAAGCTACAACATCCGATTCACCTTATACATATATACTTTTCCATAGTTATTTCGCCTTCTTTAAGGTGTCACAAAAGTAATGGCAAATTTATTATACTATGTTTACTGAGAACTACATTCGTACAGGTATAAATATACAAAATAATGAATGAGCATCTTAAATAATATCAATTTTAATTTTAATTTTTAATTTCAATATATATGAATATGATGTGCTTCTCAATCACAAAAAAAAAAAATTAAAGGAAATGTGAATATGCAAATTTTTTGCTATAAAATAATATTTTTTTATGATCGTTCCGTATACGATATTAAAAAAATGTGAAAAATTTTTCAATTTCTGAAGCTTAAATTTATAAAGAGTTTTCAATCGGAATATAATATAAAATTTTAAAATTGTATCATCATAATATTTTCAAATAAAGCATATAAGTTTGATTCGATAGAATATCTATAGTTATTGTACGTCTATATAATGTGTTTGAAGCTCAGTTATACAAATATACTTTCTAAATTTTCTTCTTTTTCTTCATTTTATACTTTTTGTTTTTAATATTTAATATTTTTAGGATAATCTATCAAATTTAAATAAATTGTATTTTATTATGGATTTTAGTAAATTGAAGACACTTTAGTACAATCAAATCTATACTAAAACGAGAAAGAGTGCAGTCGAGTAGACTGTGACAACTTTAGGATACCCGAACAATATATATATGCTGTTTTCGTAAAAATTAATCATCTTTTACAAAATTTCAGATGTTTAACTTAATGAAATATAGAGATATATTTATATAATTTTTGGGAGTTGCATGACAGCTCCTCGAACTTGTTGCCCCCAACCAGCCTATTTTTTCTACAATTTATTGCCATAAAACTTGATTATCTTTTATAAAATTTCAGGTGTCTAACTTAGTTAAGTTCCCAGATATGGAAGCTACCTGTATCGGTTGCGCTATACCAAGCAAAATTTACAAAAGTTGTTGAAATAAAACTTCTTTACATACTTGGATTTACAAACTTGAATTTTCATAACGAAACTAAAATTTATAAAATGTGACGTAGTAAAAAATTCAGATTTTCTTATTTATAGACGGATGTATGTACATGACTTAATCGACTAATTTTTTGATTCTGATAGCCGATTCGTATACTTAAGTTTATATCTAGCTCGACTCTTTTAAGAAGGCACAAACGTAATGTCAAATTTATTATACCCCTGTATTACATATGTATGTTCAACGGGTAATGTAAGAAAAATCTATAACTGTAACTTTTTTAAATTTAAGACAAAGAAAAAGTTTCTAGTTTCCATCTGAGTAAATAGAAATAAATACAATTTTGACCTTCCTTGGTAGGTATGTACATATATAATGTACACTTGCGTTGCAGTTGCAATATTACAAAAGTTGTTGAACCTATATGTATAATCCGTTTTGGTTTTGATGTTGAACATTAGGTTGTATACAGTATAAAATTCTAATAATTATGTGGTTTAAATAGATGTACACAAAACAGGAGTACAAAATAGCTCCAAAATTAGAAGACAAGCTTTGTTTTCCAATTGAAATTTTTGCATTTTCTTAGAGAACAATTTTTCAACTATGAAATTTTCTAAAAAAACATTTAATTTAAAGTCAAAAGAAAATTAACGTAATTTATAAATTATAGTTACAAAATTACAGATATCTGTCTTGAATTTTTTTTTACTCTGATAGTTATATTCTAAGAAAAATGTTGTATGGCAGCTAATCGAACCTCCCAGTCGAACTTGCTGAATTAAAATAACAAACATGAAATGTACACCAACGGTTATTAAAGGTGCACATTTCCAAAAGACAATAGAAGCTGTTTAGAATTGTGAATTGTGACAAAATTTGAAAATTTCATATAATAAGACAAAATGTGAAAATAGGACTATTTTGCAATTTTCAGGGGCTGTCAGTCCGGAAACCTACATAACTAAGAAAAACCGTTAACACACGTAAACATATAATACTATAGCTTTAATTTTTATATCGTGCCGAAGATAAATTTGTACAGGTGCCTAAGTTACTGGTGTCTATAAATAGCAAATTTTGAATTTTTGAGCCGTAATAACTTTTAAACAGGAGATGATACAAAAAAATTTTCTGAGGAAGCTTATACTAATTCTAATTATAAAAAGTTTATTTTCTCAATTTTAAGTCCCTATCTATGAATTTTGAAGGAAGAAAAATCATGCAAATTTTGATTTTCACATAACGGTATATTTTATACTATAAATTTAAAAAAATTCTATAGTTTTTATATTGATTTATAAAGGTAAAAATAATTCTTGCCGACTACCGTTTTTAATTGAAAAAATGTTAAGCAGAACATGAGATATACACTTTTAAAAATAAGGCTTTTTCAAAGTTTCAGGGGCTGTAGCTCCGTGGGTGGGGATGGGATTACATCAAAAAGTTGTTCTACAATATTAATTTTTTATGTGATTTATCTGCCCATGGTTAAAATTTCATTGCTCTAAAAAGATTTCTTGTCATGATTGAACGTGTCAATATGAAAGGATTTATATCATCAGTATAATAAATTAAATTTTCGACAATCTGTCATCTAGTTATACTATTGATTAAAAATATCCCTTCACGAATCCTTTCATTGATTATTTCAATTATAGCAATTATTTCAAATTATTTTATTTTTAGACGAAATTAGATTATTAGAGGTATAAGTAACACGGCAAGTTTTCAATGTAGATTTATTCTGTTCCTGCTATTACTACGTTTTGTGAATTTTGCCTGCACTTGTAATACTTCTGTCAACCTTACTGCTTCTAAGAAGCTAAAAATCTGTAGAGGTTTCATTGCTTGTAGTTTATCTTTGTCTCGGAGAAAGAATACCGGGAACGATATGAAAAAAATTAATCGGGTTCAATAAAAACTAAATAAGAATTCTAACAGGCTTACTCTTTGTATCACGTTGGATACATTCACCGACGGATTTTTCTTTTGAAATCCGATTTTTTTCTTGACAATGCAAATAAATCTTTTCATATTGAATTCGATTGATTTTTTTCATATCGTTTCCGGTTATACTTTCCCAGAAGCTAAAATATTCTGAGTCCGAATTTTTCACTCCTTGGTTTGTTCTTATACAGTTTTCCTAACTCACTTTTATTGTTTATCTTATTCTGAGTTTACTAATGTCCCAAAAAAATTGGGGACCTGTAAAGGAAGTTGCAACTTAAAACTTGATTCGATTCCTCATTTTACTTTATTCCTCGATGTCCAGGTGCTCACCTAGTAGAGGTTTAGTTTCATAGCAAGTACTTTCAAACAAGTTGGGATTTAATTGTTGCCAGTTTAGTGGATTTATCACTGCTTGGTAATATTTTATTATTAAACTTACAAATAATATTTAATTAAAAAGTTTTTTCTACATAAAAAATATGCAAAAATTTAACCCGGTTTAACCATTATAATTATTTTATATATAGATTGTATATATATATGTATGTATTTTTTTTTTATATTATAAAAGTTTAATTAACTTAAAATAAAATATCATTATCTACAATATTTTATTACACACTTATTTTCATATAAATCAAATAATATAATAAAAATAATTCATTTTTATAATTAAAGTGATAAATTTTAAGTTTGATTTTCCTTTAATATGAATATTTAGTTTATAATTTAATAAAAAAAAAATAATTTACGTTTAATTTTCTAAAAACGATAAAAAACAATTATAGCTAAGAATCTGCGGAAGTATAGATTATATACCTATACAAATATCTTTAGATAATATACACTATGATATATAAATAGGTATAGATAGGTTTATTATTATATTTATTTCTAAGAAACTTAAAATTTTAATAATTTTTAATTTAGTGCTTAGATTATAATTTGCACTTACAAGCAATGATTTAAAAATTTTTCTCTATCCATATATGTAACGATTATTTTAGTTTTTATATAAATTTTAGAAAATTTCTTTAACAAAAATAATAAAAGGAAGCGTTTATTCCACCTTTTTTTGTTTTGGCGGCCATTCTGACCATTTTACTTTGGCGGCCATTATGATGTTTTCTATTATATTTTTGAAGTTGCTCCGAAATCTGTCAACAAATGAATCAAACGCACAATTTTATATAGGTACCTACATACTGTTTACATAAATATCTAAAAATTAATTCTACACAGACAGATCAGAAATTCTATCAGAAAAGAAAAGTAATTCATAGATAAAAATAATTGGATTTAATTCAATTTAATCTCATGATATTTTTATTTATAAAGATTTATTATAATTTTGAAATATAATTCAATTAAAAAGGTACATACATACGTTCTACAATTGATAATTTTATAAAACAATATAATTTATATTTGCATCCAAGAATTTTTTTGACATGAACATCCAATTAAACTTAAAAATCCTTTAAAATTTTTATAAAAAATTTTTAGTCAAATCAATTGTTTGTAACGAGTTTCAATTAAATCATGATCTAAAAAAGAACTAAAAATTATAAAAAGAATAAATATTAAATTTGTTCATTGATTTGGAAAAGATTATTATAATTACAAATTGAAATGATCTTGGCAAATCTTAAAATTAAAATGTTTCATCGTAGAAATAAAGTCTCGGTAGTTAATAACTAAAATGATTGTAACTAATTAAAATTCCTTATTTAAATTGAAATTTATCTTTTTTTAATGAACTATAACCATTGCGCTTATCATATTCAATTTATATACATATATATGTACATACAATATATATTCAAAATTGCATCAATCATTATTAAAGTACACGGAAATTATTTAATATACTGTTGACATAAAAAATCATTCAAATATTATCTTTATATAGTTATTTATATTTACGGTTAGAGCACAAAGATAAAAAATCATTATAATAACTTACTTTCGTCTCTTAATCCCTTAAAAGCAAACAACGAAACCAAAAAATTGAAAAAAAAAAAAAAAAATTCGTGACTCAAAAAATAATCGAAATTAGTTCCGCCAACATAATAAATCTTTAATAAAAATTATTTCATCTCTTCTCATCCAGTATATAATATTACTATGTATGTAGGTATATAGATTATATTAAATTGTACACCCTCTATGTCTACAGTCTGCACATTTTTTTCACTTTTGTATTTGTTCTTTTTTTTTTTTTTCAAAAAAATTTAGGAGATTGTCGTAGTTATTTTTAACAATAGCTCACGACAGATCAAATTATTACGCAAAATTATGGAACAAAAAAAAATCATATAACCTAGCCAATTTCCCAAAGTGATTTTTTTTCTCTTTAAGAATACATTAAAAAAAAAAAATGTCAAAAACAAATAAAAAATTAAAACTTATTTATTTTTGTATTATATACGAATATATTATATATTGCACTATATAAATATATTTATATATATTACATTGTATTAATTGTTATTTTTAACAAGCATATCTTAATTTCTTTTCACCTTTTCTCAGTTTGAAGCTGTTAAAATATCAGCTGCCAGTTATAGGTAAAATTCATTAAATTTCGTTCACTGTCATTTTTTTTTTTTTTTTTTTATTACCAAATTATTACACTCTTAAACATCTTTTTTTAATCATCATTGTCATGTTTTTGTTACTGTATACGGTTTGATTGTGTTTTTTTTTTTGTTTCGTTTTTGTTGAGTGAATCTTGTCAAGACGGTTGCTGCAAAAAAAAATTAAAAACAAGAGAAATTTTTTTTTGTTTTTAATTTAATTTTTTGATCGCTTATGTCCAATTGTGATGAGCATTCAATGAATCCACTGTATCTCAACATTATATTCAAAAAATAAATTAAATCGTTATCATAGTTACCTTCCTTGTAAGCTGTTTTTGAATTCAAAAATTATTGTGGGAAAATTCAATTTTGTCCATAAAATTTTAAAATAGATAAAGTTTAATTTTAAATATTTTACGTTATGTTAAATTGGTTAAAGTTTATGATGTGCGCATTAATTTTGTACTCTTTTATTTCATTAAAGGTAATGTAATAACTACAAAATATCAAAAACTGCAGAAGTTTACTTCGGGCAAGATATATGCACCTAGGAGCAGAGCAAATTGTTTTCCTGAAGATGACCTGCCAGTCATTATGAACCCTCTTTGAGATCTTTATTTTCTTAGAAGCATGATACATGATGGATACCTGAAAGACAATATTAATTTAAATTTTATTGAGGAAAATGTAGAAATCTCTAAAACGTCTAAGCTTTTAATATTATTTTTAAAAAATCGATTATTTATTAAAAATCGATTATTTATTAATATATAATGCTAAACAGAGTTTTAAAAATGTTCCCTTTTCAAAATTATAAAATTGTATTCACTTTAACTAATAAAAAATAAAATATTTTAAATAATGCAAAATCATTGATTTAAAAATTTTTAAGATCGATAAAATTTATTTTGTTTTATATGTAGTATATCCGATCTATTAATCCAACTATACGTACTATTAATTATTTTATATAATTGTATTATTTATTTTTGACATAATGTGAACGGGCTTTCAATTTTTTGACCGCGAAGCCGGCGACTTAATCATTATCCAATTGATTCAGATGATCGATAAATTAATAAAAATATTGATATATTGATCCATTAAAGTTGATTTCTGGAAAAATTAAAAAAAAAATAACTTTCTGGTTAAAAATACGATACTATAATGTTCAGAATAACCGAAGCTTTCAAAATTATATTAAAGTTCGAAAAATTAAATCATGGATATATTTTTATAGCGTTTTTACGGGACTCAACATAGGCCATCCGATGCTAAGAGGTTGCGCCGAGAAAATAGATATAAGACACTAATCTATGCAAAATATACATGCACGAGGTAGAAACAGTACTTCATTTTCTGTGCTATTATTGGAATTTTGGTAAAGAACACTGGGAGATGCAGAAATCTTACGATTCATTAAGGGTGTAGATTGGCTCAATAAGACGCTGTAATTGACGAACGGATTATCGAGTATAAAATCACAAAAGTACGCATGGCCTAGGTGTATAGACAGTTAAAAACCCCCCTTTCGAAACAACAACAACATTTGTATTGTGAATATATTACAGTTACAGTGGCTGCAGTAAGCACTCCCAGTCATGGAATTTAAAATTAGATACATTGATACATACATATGTATGTATAAATAATTATTCTATTATTGCATAATTAAATACAAAGGACAGACACTTATTCATATTATTATAATTGCATTCACGTATTATAATTATATATGTATATTATTTTCATAAGTAAATTTACAACTGATTTATTACTTAAATTAATATTTTATACTTAATTTTGTTATTTTACATTTTTAGTTATGTCATTGCAGATTTTAGTACTACTGCGTAAACATTTATAACAACATGACAACTCAATTTAACCCTCAAAAAAAAAAATTATAGAAAATAAAAAAATTGTTTAAAATGGAAAATTAGTGAAGATAATAATTTTTTTAGGTTACAAAATATTTATCACGTTTATGAAAGTAACAAAGAAAACAAACACATAAACTGTTCTTATCTTCTTTTTTTTATTACAAAATAATTTCTTTTATATTATAAGTTGGCAAAATGTACAAATAAAAATATGACATTTTTTTGTGAAAAAAAAAAAAAAAAATCCCTGGTTGCTGTAAACAACATGAGTGCTGTAAAAATAAATGATAATTGGGAAAAATTATAGTAAATCTTCATATTTTAACGATTAACACTGTATTATTGGGCATTAATAAAATTTAAAAAAAATTTATGTCAATTGATTTTGTTATTTATGACATTTTCAATGTCAAAACAACAAAAAAAGAAATACACATATTATGCACATACATACATACGTACACTATTATGTATTTACAACAAGTAAGTCCTAATAATAAACTTATATTTTTATTAACAAGCATTGACAAAAAATAAACTGTTCAGACGAGTAGGTATTTGTAATAATAAAAAATTTTCAGGATAATAATTGTTATTTATATACTATATTAATATTAAATAAATTTATTTTTTTAATTTTGTTGTCATTTTATGATTTAAATGGCCCTTGTAACATTAGGTTATTAAGGTTACTGTGGTGCGGTGATTTTCTTAAACGGTCAGATTAACAAATTAAATTTAAGAAAATTTTTACTTATGTAGGTTGTAATTTGCACTATGAAACTTTTGTTTCTTTCTAAGTCATCATGCATATATATTATGAGGGTTTATAGATATTATAGTAAAAGCCGGAAGTTTTAACTGGAATAGAACAAGTGTTAACAATATTTATAAACCCTTTTTTGAACATCGTTTTTAATATGCCACATTTACCTTTAAGAAGATCATCAAAGTTTTTCATAATTAATAAAAAGTACAAATAATTTAAAAGAACTCTTTCGTAATAAGTTGCGTTTTATTTTAAAATATAAGCAAATACTACTTCAATTAACTTCGTGTAACTATAATTACCACATAACCATAATGCCATACATAACTATAACCTACCTACTTATGTTCTACCACCTATAACCTACTTATGTTCTACCACATAACTATAATTAACATGCAAACTTTTATCAATAGGAATTTCCGTCAATTCAACGTTAAAAATTTACAAAAAAGAAATTGTAAAAGAAAAGTAGAAATCATGTCCTCGAAATTATTTTTTGTACATTAACTGCAAATATGAAGTGTAAAAGCCCCTTTTCTCCTAACTAAAGCCTAACATGACATAGGTAATAATTAACAAGGAATAGGATATGGAGAGTAATTAAGAAGGATACAGGCAAAAATACTAAATAAATAAAAGTAGCACAATTAGTTTTTATAGTTACACCTTATAGTTTTAAAAAATTTTGAAATTGTTAATGAAATAACCAACAGTCAACTTATTATAAAGGTAGCAACAACCTGTTAGGAATTAGCGAACCGAATTTTCAAAGAACGACTTGTATTGTTTTTCAAAAAGGGCCCCCCGAATTTATTCATTGACTACACTAAACATCAGATACTTTTTTCTGATTTTAAATATTAGCTGTTTGTTATTTTAAATGTAACATTTTCTTTCATCTGTACATGCTCTCGAATCTCGAAGATAAATAAAGTTTTTTTTCTCATAAATTAAATCATTATCTTTAACTTTTTTTAACTTTTTTTGCGTCAGTATATTCAATTAAATTCAAATATGTATTACAAAAGAAAATTTTCCCATGGCATGAATTTAAAAAAAAGTATATCGTTCGCATGACTAATCCTTAATTTCTAAACCTATTTAATTGTTTCTTATCTGTATTTTTTTTTATTAAGTAATTTTAAAGAATGCTTTACTTACTTCTAAATCAAAATTAATTTTAATTTTACATAATATTTTTTTTTTTTTACGTATCATTTGGAACTGTGTATCTAATATTTGCTTTTCTTTTTTTTTTTTTAATTTTAAGTGAATAATAATTGAAAATTTAACATTAACACGCAACAAAATTAAAACAATAAAGAAAAATGACACAGAAAACAAAATGTCGTTTTAAACCATAATTATCATACCACCCAAAAAAATTGTAATTTGAAAAAAAGTATAAAGTAAGTGTAGTCAAAAATTAAAAGATTAAATAGAAAAAAAACAAAATTAAGAAAAATTTTTAACACCTTTGAAATTGCAATAGTCTACCATTCATAAAATAATTGAAATCAAGCTAAGGTCTAAAACAAAAGTTTTGTTCTTTGTTCCAAAGAAAAATAATTTTCGAAAAAAATAATGTTGCAAGTACACTAGTATCTAAGTGGTGTGTTTGAAATTATATTGTCATGCAATTTGACAAAAATTGACATATGCTGACAGGAGTTTACATTTCAAATTGGCAATATAATAAACAACATATTTATATCAAAACAGTCTGTCGGAAAATAAAAACTTCGATTCCCACCGTAGCTTTTCTAAAGAAAGTTTTGCAACATGCTGGGAAGCTGAACATTTTCGGCATGGAGCTAAATCAAAAGTCAAGTTGGTCCAACCATATTTTTGGTATAGCTAAAGATACAGTTAGGTGAATGGGGTTTCTATATCGTTGTAAACCCTTCTTTTCATTTTCTAATCTTCTTCACATGAATAAAATGTGAGGTGAATGTCAAGGTGAATATTAACAACTTTGTTTACAATATATACATGCCAATTTGAAATCAATTTTCATTTCCTAATTCAACTTTCTTTGACCAGGCAGTATATGAGTACTACGGATCGTATAACGTATTGTTTGGTCAAAAAGGGAGGTGGTGTTTAGTGGGTTAAAGTATCAGACACTCCTAGAGGACTCGTGCTTGTTTTCACTCCCTTATAGTGCTTTCGATGAATCCCACCTAACCTCGCACAAAAAAAAACATATGAATTGTTCTAATTCAAACTTAATTCTTTAAAAATGAATCTTACAGTTATAGTTCTATTACTAATAGGTTAGGTGTACATATCACATAAAATCAGCTCTAGCATCACTTCTTATAGTTATATTTTAATCAAGATAAAAATAACAAATAAGAGTAACACTGTTAATACTTTTTATTCTAATTACATATGTATAGAGATTTTATAAAAATGCTATACGCACTTATAGATAAAGTTTTTACATCTTTAAGGACTTAAAAATATCATAATCAGATATCCATACTCCAATATTTTATAACCTTCCTTCCTTTACAATCAATGCCTTCTGTTTTTTTTTGTGTTTTAATTTTTTTGACATTTTTTTGATGTTCATGTACATGTTTTTTAAGAAAAAATTATATAAAGCTGAAATTATTTAGAATAAAATCATTTTTCACCAGTTAATTTAAAATCTTATACATATGTATTAAAAAATACTAAATTTATTTTTTTTATGTAAAATTTATTGTAAAAAAGCACGAAATTTGTTGTAATTCGTATATGTTTGATCACTTACTTTTTTTAATGGAATAATATTATCATTTCCTAACAACTCAAAGATATGTTTTATATCTAAAAAATTTTTTTATATGGATTTTGCCATTCTTTTTTTTTCTACTTCACCACCTGGAAGAGCATAGCGCTTCCACAAAAACTGTTGTATCGCACTTTGTTATGGGGCGCAGTTGCATAATTTTTGCCGATGTTTTACTGCTGTTTTCTGCTATTTTACTGCTGTTTTCTGTTGTTTTACTGCTGTTTTCAATCTCCTTTGCTATTGATCTTCTTCATGTTATTTTTTATTCGCCCACATTTCTTTTTCGCTGTGGTTCAAGGCAAGTGAAGTGTCTGACTAACATTATTTTTATTATTTAAAAAAAACTGTAAAAGATACGATAAGATGAGAAAATTTAAAACTAGTTTTTAATTTCTATTAATTTAGTATACCTACACTATATGTTTAAACGATATTCTGTTCTTGTATAAGAAATATAATTCACGATCATATTAACAACTTAATAATTTATTATCTGTCCAATATCAAAAACTCTTTTCAAAATAATAAATGACAATTTCATAATAAATTGAAACTTGGTTCTCCAAAATACGCCTAGGATGAATTTTCATTATAGGAGGCGACATTTCGTCTACAACATAAAAAGCATGTGGCGTCTAATTTATGCAATATAATCAAATATATTATAATCATCATATAAATCTTTGTATAATTAAACATTTAATGTGCGTAATAAACCATATTTAAATATTTTGTAAAATATTTTGTTAATAAAATTAAATTGTATATACATATGTACGTATTTTATAGCATTTTTAATTTTTGTGCTCTAAAAATAAAATTAATTTTAAATATAGAATTTTTTTTTCTTGATCCAGCTAGAACAAAATCTTTGTAAAAATGTTGATTTACAATGAAATTAATAAAATGTAATAAAAGAAAAGAGTAATCCTAAACAAAATCCTAATTTTCAAAAGTCAAACATTTTTTATTTTCAGAAATTCATAAAATCTAAAAAGCATATAATCCAAACATAGTATTATAATCTAAATACCACATAATCCAAAGACTGGTAATCCAAATTCCACATAACCCCAATATAACAAAATATTAACTTACATATAAATTCAAATGTGAGACTGCGTTTTGGAAGTGATAGCCCTATACTATTTTTGTATAATTGAAATATGTATGTACAAAAATAATTATTAGACACCTTATAGTTGATTACAAAATCATGATTATAAGCTTTTTACAGAATTATTTATGAGGTTTAGGAGAGTTTTCATAGTTGGCTATAAAATCAGACTTTAATCATTTTTTTGGCAAAATTTGGAGGCGGCAGCTTCCAGTATTTTAAATACCTTGTTGTTGTTTTATGCTAATTTTATTTATTTAATTCAATATGAAATGTGAAATATTGTAGAAAAAACGCAGCTATTAAAAACAGCCGAGATTGTGATTTGGATTTTGAGATATTTGGATTTTATTGTTTGGATTTTGTTTTTTAGGATTTTCAGTTTTTGGATTTTGTGAGTTGGGATTCGGTAGAGGAACCAAAAAAAGTAACTGACATTCTTTTAAACTTAAAAAAAAATTTTGTAAAATTCTTTCCGTTAGGTACAAACGTTCGTACTGTTCAGCAAATAATAGTTATTTAATAAAAAAAAATTATTTTCAATGTAATAAATTTTTCAATAATTTTTTCAAGATAATCTTATCAACCTAAAATCAAAAGTTAAATATGTACAAGATTTTCTATTTATTTTCTATATATAATTCATAATATATGTATATATTCTTCGAGTATTTAATGTATTAAAAATTAGATACTCTTATTTGATTACTCATTTTTTTACCGACGGCATACATTAATTTATATGGTAGGTATTGTTTTCATACTAAAAATTTGTACCCGAGATTTTGGTAAATATGCACTACTCCGATGTGGAGAAGGCTGTAAACATTTTTTTAGCATGATTTCTGTCTGTGGGTGGGTGGGTGTGTGTGTGTGTATGTGTGTGTGGGTGTGGGTGCTTTTGCGTGTTTGCCTGTGGGCACGTGTACAGCTTAAACGACTGAGCGGAATTTTTTGTAATTTCATATTTAAGGTTTTGACGTAAATATCTCGGATTGATAAGCTTTTGGAGCAAATTGGACAACCGCAACTGGTAGTTTACTAGTGTACTTTTTAAGTTTTTTACGAATATTTCGTAACAGAAAAATTTTATGAGAAAAATTATTAAAAAAAAATTATTACACAAGTAAAGAGCAACAACTTTTCCATAGAACATTTTTTGATCCGACTAACTTTAACTTTTATTTAATTTTTTTTCTAATCCTAAATTTCATACATAACACTCCATATGAATTTATATGAACAATTTTTTTTTTTTTTTTTTTATACTCTAAAAATTTATATACATATGTACTTATATCTATGCATATTCTTTTGTTGATGACATAAAATTAAAACCGAAAAATTTATTAACAGATTCAATATTAATCTTATGGTTTTTTGCATTTGCTTACAGTTTTATTATTTTTTACTTCTAATATTTTTGAATGAAAAAAAAATCATGTAGGTACATTACTGATTATTATTACATAATAATGTAAATCGATGTATGAATGAATGCACATACATATATTTTCGATTTCATTGCTTTTTATTGTTATTGAATAAAACAAAATGTTGTTAGATTATTAGAAGTTATTTTGCTTTGATATACATAAATTATTATGTAAAAAATCTATAAATTTTGGCATTGTATTTTTCGTGTAGTAGCGGTCGGTCCTGTGGTGGAGACAGCTGATTTTTTTTTTTATAAAAAATTAAAGATAACTAAATAAACGTGCTGTCACATTTTCTTTTGTATATTTTTATTTTCTTATTTTTTTTTTTTTTTAGATTTTCTTTAAAAAGAAAATCATTTTTGACTTATTAAAAGAAATGTTTGAAAAGAAAAACAAATATTATATTTATATAAAAAAAAAAAATATCACGGTAGTTAAAAAAAAAAAAAACAAGTAAACAACTAGAAATCATGCTGCTGTCATGCATGTAAGTGCACGAAGTATTTTATTCATTAATTTTTTTATTTGTTCCGATTTGGAGAAAAAAAAAACACAATAAAACTTTTGTCATATTATATAAAATTTTAATCTTTAACTGGTCTATCAGTCCATGTGCATTCATGAAAATTTTATATTTTTATTCAATTTATGGTATGGGATTGTAGTAAAACTTCAATGAATGAAGTTAAAATGAAATCAACTATTTCATTATCATTGAATATTCCATCCTCTTTATTTCCGTTTAAAAAAAAAAAATTAAAACCTTCACAAATTCAAACCTCCGGTAGATTAAAATTTCTTCCTTAACACGAAGTACATTTTCGTTACCTTAAAATGAGTATGTAGATATTCTTCTATTTTTATGGTTCAAAATAGATTTTGACTGTGTATATGAAAAGTTTAACTGTGTGTATATATATATAATTTAAGGGCCGCGGTAGCCTAGTTGATAAAAGCGTATGAAATACGTTGTAAATACTGAGGGAGTGTGAGGTCGAATCCCACGCGCCGTAAGAATAATTCCCACAGCCGCACCTGAAAAGGAAAAGCTGCGTAATTTGTTTATCACATGTGGCAAGGGGAATAAAAAATATATATTAGCCAGAAATTTGTTTTTATATCGAATTGTATCCAGTTCCTAATATCGAATTGTATCTAGTTCCGCCTATGCTTTAAATTTTATGAAAATTTAAGATATTCTAGGGACTTCTATTCTAGTATTAAGATATTATACAAAAGAAATTATGAAGTTCATTCACCTGGTAATCTGCGTACATTCAAAATATTAATTTCCACATATCCTCTTTTAGGATACTTTGAAGATATCCAGTAACCAGTTCATAAAATTTATTTTATTTTGTATCAAATATCATATTTTAAGTTTTTTTTTTTTCATTTTTATTGGAAATAAATTATGTTTATTTTATTATTAATTTATTATGTTTCAATCTTATTTTGGTCTAATAATTTATATGTCTTTGGTTTTTAATCATTAAGGCATTTTAATAAATCATTTCTTATATGTGCGTTAAAAAAAAAAATTGGTGGATTATGTGTAAAATTACAACAATTTTCATACCTTTATAAATATTTACCATATAAATTTTAATCTGATCAAATGTTGATTGTTACTTATATAAATTTTGTATTACAATGAGTTTTTTTTTTTTTACTAAATATTGAATGCAAAACTTATAGAATGTTATCAAACATCAATTAAATTATTTAGAAAAATTTTGAATTTTTTACAATCTGTATTACAATCATTTTTTTAACTCAATTTTGTTACTACATAAGTATATATTTGTACAACAATTGAAATTTTATTAATGTATCTGTAGATATTATACGAGTTCATTTTAAATATTTTTTGAAAGTAAAATTTTCATAAGGCATATAAAAGAAAAAACCAATTTTTCTTTAACACCAACAAATAAAATAATTGGTAACTAATTCTAATTTTTTATTTTTATTATTTTATTCCGGTATACCATAAGATTTTTAAAGCCTGTTGTAATATTATTACCATTCTCTTAGGTACTTTTATATTTTATTTATGTAGAATTTCCAAATCAAAGTTATCAAAAATCATTTTATATTGGTTGGTATTTTAAAAAATGTAGAATTTATATTGAAATTACATTATAGGCAAAATATGTACACACTTTCTACAAAATAATTTAAAATATAAGTTAAAAAATTATATATAGAAAAATTTGAATATTGTTTGAAATTACAAAGAAAATGTTAAGAATATATGGCTAACTGTTTAGTCAATATATTTTTACCTTTAGGTAAAATACTATTAACATAATTGTTTTAAAAAGATATTGATTGTTTTGAAAATGTTAACTATAATATAATTTTTTTTTTTTTTATTTTATAATAAAATAATTACAAAAATTTACAAATCAGTTGTTATTTATTGTTTTTTTTTTTGTATATACAAATCATGAGAAAAGTATTGTAACCATAAGAAAAAGGAATGTTCTATATATTACCATATAATGATTAGACGACGTATTATGAGGCCCCGGGCCATAATACCGTTGGATTTTATGTCACAACAGCGGTAGGACATAAAACTCAATCTAAATTTGAGAATATTGTGACATAACACCATAATGTTATAACCTATCAAAATGGGACAAAAATTCCTAATTTAACTATGGCCCATGCTTAAAAAGAATCCTAAATAAAGAAAAATCATGTATCAAAAATTATAATTTGTATTAGATAAACAACTTAAATTTCTTAATAATATAAATATGTTACAAAGTTTTATAAAACGGCTCTAACTATAACATATTTATAATCTTGTCAACAAATAAGTAAAAAGCCTTTAAGAGCCCCAACTATTATCAAAAGCTTTGTAGTTAAAATATTTATATTAGGAAAATAATTAGAAGAGATGGACGAGGATGGATTGAGGACGGCAGTCTTCATTATTTTAAATGCTTTATAGTTCATTATTAAATACTTTTCAAATAATTTTTCTCACATAAATATTTTACCTAGAAAGCTCATAAAATAGTGGGAACCCAGACTCTCGCTAAGCAAATTATTGAAATCATGATTTTGAAACCAATTATAAAATCTCTCTCAATATATTTCAATGTTTGGTCATTCATATGACCCTAAACTTATTTGTGGTGTTGTGTTCCATATATATCGGTGGTGGGATATATTCCCCTTAAGCTTTAACTGAGCCATAAGCTGCTAAATTTTATTCAGGGTATTGTATCACACCGTTGGTAATAACAATATTTGGGGAATATGTTCCACCACTGGTATTTATGATCTGGGGTATTATGGCCCATCTCATGACACTTCGCCTAATGATTCACCTATTTTGACTGCCTTCATTAAAACGTAGCTTCTTCTAATTTGTATATCCTAATTCTCCTTATGTATATCCTAATTCTCCTAATATATATCCTCCTAATATATCTCCTAATATATACCTTAACGTTTATTCCTTTTTTGGTCAAAAAAATGTATATTCACTTACTGTGTTACCGCAGCTGAACTTTTACATAATATTCATACGAACCTATACAGATTACAGGAGATTTAAGCAAATTTAATTAATGCTGCAAAAGTTTAATTAAAAATATATAGATGGTCCGTAACGAAACAAAATATTTATTTCAGAACAAAAAAAAAGAAAAATATTATTCCGATTAAAAATATCATTTTGGAACCAAAAACTAAAGTATTTTTTAAAAAATTGAAAGACAGAATATGATTAGGTACATAATAACATTCATTATATTGCAATAAAAGAGTATTAAACTGATGTTAGGATTTAGTAAAACTTTCTTAAAAAAAAAAAAATTAATTTTACTGGAAACTATGGCTGTTAATTGCATTTTTGTTTAACTGTTAAATTATGTTTGAAAATCAGAATTCAGGACTTTTATATAATAATCTTTAAGATGTTTTTATAACAAAATGTTTAATAATTTAAGAATCAAAAGTCCTTCTGTTTAAAAAATTGGAAGTTCAAAGTTTTGGTAAAAATAATTTCTTGCCAATGAATAAGTGCGGTAACTCCTTCAATATATTATTTACTGCAATACTGCGATGATATAAAAAAACAAATGATTTTGTTTCTTTTATATACAATATACAAATTTACGACAAATATTATTATAATTCTGATAACAACGTCGAAATTTTACAAAATCTAAGTTAAAAACATGTTTAAAAATTTATAGATTGTCGTTGTTTATCACGGCATGAATTAAATTTTTACTATTTATAAATAGGTGATATACTTTGATTAAAAATGGGTCTTTTATTACGGTTCATTAGTGGTTACATACCTATAGATTCTGTATTTTGTAGAGTCTGTAAATTTTGTAATGTTTTTTGTTATTTTTCGAAAAAAAAACAAAAATCTAAATTTTCAAATACGAATTTGACAGGAAAACACTTTTTTAACTTTTTCTAAACTAAACATTAATTCTGATTTATTTAATATATTAAACAACAACGACAAATCAGATTTAGGTGGGCTGAAATTCAAAAAAAAAAAAAAACGAAAAAAGAATTTGAATGAAAAATTAAATTTAAATGAAATAAGAGTCATTTTTAGTATATGGACAATTAAATTTGCAATTCAGATATTAGAAATTCTGCCTTTAAGACATGTGAAATGAGAAAAATAATAAAACAAAAAAAAAAAAAAAAAACTCCTGTTACATTTGGAAATATTTGGTTAGTTTTGAATTGTTAATATTTTAAAACTGTCAGGACAAAAAAGATTTAAATCATATACATATACATACATTATAATGTCTGTTTGAATTTTTCTTCTTTTTGTTTTTTTTTTTTTTTGTCTTTTTTTTGAAGAAAGAAATTTTCATTTACAATTGAAAAATGATCAAAGACCCACAGCACAAGCTAAAAGCAATTTTATATGTATATATTTATAGCTAGTGATTTCCTATGTAAAGAAAGCAACAAAAAAAAAAATAATTAATTCAATAGTTTTTATTATTAATTTTCTTACATACATTGTACTTGTACTTATAATATTATTTTACATGTCTATATATATAATAAAATAATAAACAGGTAATCATGATGTTAATTAATAGAATTAACAAGTCGTTAAGTCATTTAATAATTTTTTAAATTGAATTGAATTAAATTTGTAGAAAACAAAAAAAAAAATAGATTGATGATTATTTAAACGATATTTAAGTTTGTTGTTTTTTATATATTATGTGATTATTGCGAAAAGAATATTAAATATTTGCAAAAACAATGGAAATTGAAAGAATTTTAAAATGAATTTGATAAATAAATCTACCTACCTGTTTAATTTTTGTAATTTTTTTCCTGTCCTAATGTATTTTGCAAAATTTTACGATCTAAAAATATTAAATAAATTGGGGACTTTATATATGTAGATTGTATGTGTATGAGATTTTTTCATTTCATATTGTTGAACATGAAAAAGTTTGATTGCAGAACAGAGAAAAAGTATCCATAAAAATTGAAACGCAAAAAGACCCCAATTTTGTGATTCAAAAACAGAATATTCTTTTTTTTATTAGGAATATTTAAATAAATATATGAGGATATATACGAAATATTTAAGTGAAGAGAAATGTTTTTTTTTTTTTGAATTTCGTAGTCAACCTCCAGAAAAATACTTTTGATTGATGGCTCCAAAATATATTTTTTATAAAGTCCCAAAAATGATCGCTATATCTATCTATATTGTTATCTATATTGAAATACAAGAGTTCTGCAGTGCGTATCAAAGTGTTACAATAAGTAATAAATAAAAAAGATTTAGATAGTCAATTTGTTAAAAATGAATTTTATCCTACTAATTTCACGACAGCCTGTACATCTAATTTGTACACTACGAGTGTAATATTAATTTATTGCTGTTAATAATTATTGTATTTATTAAATAATTTACTTATTGTGGGAATATTAATAAAATAGAAGGATTTAAAAGTTCATATTTTTAGAATATGTTTAAAGTTTTTTTTAGGTATTATAAAGTTCGAGCATTAGTGTTTTAACTTTTAAAGAACAAATTAACAATAAGAATATAATATATAAATTATATAAGTTAATATTAATTATTAAGATATAAATTTCACATTAATACAAAATTAAGGTTAAAGACATAATTAAATAAAATTTTGTAGATATTATTGTATATAGGAATATGTGTATATACCCGAAATTCGTGCAATGGACAACTTGTTTTTGCAATATTTTGATATATATTAGGTTTTATCGTTAGATCATTATACGATATATTTATTCCAATTCAATTTCTGGAGAAATATTTATAATGCTCCCCTGTTACTTTTTTTTTTTTGCGAGGGCAGGTGGCGGAATCATCGAAAGACACTTAGAAGAATGAAAACGAGTACGAATCCTCTACGAGTGTAGGACTTTAGCCCACTAAACACCACCTCCCTTTTTTGACCAAACAATAGGTTATAAGACCTTTACTACTAATGTACTGTCTGGTCAAAGAAAGTTGAGTTAGGGAATGGAAATAGATTTCAAATTGGCAGGCATATTGTGAACACAGTTGTTAATATTCACCTTGAATCTTTGCACGTTGTAAATGTAATCATAACAAATTCTGGGGAACACATGATGTGGAAGATGGTTCCACATTCGCGATGTTCGTACTACAAACGAATTTGTACATATAAGTTTTATACATATAATATTCAAACAATATAATAAAAATCAGCTTTAATATTAATATATTAATAACTGTATTTAAAAACTTTTTTTAAGATCATCTCTCCTAACTAACCATAATATTATGTCTTGCTGTAAATTAAACCAATAAAATCTCCCTAAAAACCATAATTACAAGATACTTAAAAAGTTCTAAAAAAAAAAACCTTTTGTATCCTTGACATCGTTATTATAAATGTTAATTGAAAATTATTTATTTATTAATTTTTTTGTTTTTGTTTTAATGGTGGATTATAGGGAAATTTGAATATCTATATAAGTACATACATACATATGTATAAAAATATTTGGGTCATCAGTTTTTAAACCATATATTTTATTGCATGTAAATTTACATACATATGCATGCATTCTTTTGTTAACATTGCGTAAATTAAATATATCTACAATACAATAATAATATTTAAGATTAAATTTTTATAAAAATTTCGCTAATAAAATTTTATTATTATTTTTTTTTTTTTTATGGCGAAAAGAAAAATTATATTATGATGCTAACTTATTGTTGCTTTTAGATTGAATTTAAGGTGTTACCCACAGAAATGACAACAACAAAAAAGAAAAATAAAATCTTAAAAATATGATTATAAAATTTTGCAAATAAATACCAAAAATAAATCGTCAATAATCAGGTAAATACATAATTTATTATGTGAATCCTTTTTTTGTTATTTTTGTAACATTATGGAATATTTTTTGAAATTTTAAATTTCTAGCCGGTGTCATAAAAATAAATTTCTTGAAATATGGATTGGATTTGTAATATCCTGTTTTGAAAAATGTTTTCCATCCAAAAAAAAAACTAAAAATATTTGAATTTTGTTATGAATTCTGAGAAGAATTTTTAAAATTTAAAATTTACTGCTTAAAATAAAATGAATGAAATTTTATAATCAATTTTAAAAAGATTAAATATTATTTTACTTGGAATTTAAAAAATGTTTCAATTATTTTATTTAGCGTTATTATAACTTTTCAACCTCAAAATTACAAGTTTTTTTTTTTTATTTTTATTACGGTCATTTTTTTTTTTTTTTGACATTACATGAAATGATACAATTTTGTATTTTTTCCTAGAAAAAGAATAGAGACGCTAAAATAATCCTTAAAACCGCCAAAAGATTAAAAATTTTAACCGTTTTGACCAGTTTTTAATACAAAAAGATAATTAAAAATATTAATTGAATTTTTTTTTTTTTGTGTTTGTAAAGACCGTTAAAAGATTCATGTTGTTAACTTGAGTAGAATTTTGTTTTCTTTTAAATTAACCCTTACTTTCCAAATAAAGTTTTTATTCAAAATTCTTTTATATATATGGCATCTTTAAACTATGACTCCATCACGATTTATTTTATAGATTTTAAAAATATATTAATAACAAATTACATAATAAAATTTAATATTTTAATAAGACACCAATTTATCAATATATTTTAATAAATGCTCCAATACCAAATTTACCATTATGATTTATTTGCTTTCGATACTGCTATACTTATGTATGATGATGCTTTTTGTCTATTTTGGTCTGCAGTTTTATAAATTCTAAAAATAAATTTAAATGGGTTTGGTTAAATTTAAATGTTTGTTAGGGAAAATAGACAATTATTTTTACACATAGGTCCTGCGATCCGTTATGCACTTCCATTTGATGAGATGTTGGTTTATCATAACGGTTGATTAATTAAAATATATTTTAAGATTTCTATATTTAACTTTTTGTCTCTAAATTAAAGAACATCCAAGAAAACATAGACTATAGTAAAATTAAATAAAATATGTTTTATTATCTTATTAATTATTTTCAATTTAAAAATTAAGAATAAAAAAATTTTCGAAGATGATAAAATTGAGTTGCCAATTTTATAAGTCATTCCAATTCTTATAATATTATATACTAAGTTTGAACTTTTTGTGTCATATGTATATCTTCTTGTATCATTATATTAAATTTATACATACTAGGGGCCATGTAGCTGATGTGTAAGTATATTTTATTGTAATATCTAAATTACAAAAAATTCGTACGGGATACAAAATTTCTTGATTTGAAAAGAAAACAAAAATAATCATGATTCTAAACATACATATTATGTATGTATGTTAAAGGTTAATTTAGATTTTGTAATAGAAAAATCGTATCCAATTATGTACTTGTATTCAAAACTTAGCGGAATGTCATAATACGTAGTATGTGGCTGAAAATTACTAAATTATAATTATATATTATTTATTATATTGTTATTGTAAGAGTTAAAAAATTCAATAAACCTCAGTAAAATAAACGTAATTTAATAGATTTTAATTAATATATTTTTTTTTTTTTTGTAACTAAATAATATGGTGTACCATTTTCATGCAGAAATGACACAATAGTATCCCATAATGCATTTTTCATATTGAGGATAATTTTATTGTTCTTTTTTTTTAAATAATTTGGGTAAAACCCGTAAATGTTCGCTAACTAAAAACTACATATGTTTGTACTTATAACGCCTCATTGTATTTTTGTATTAAATTCTATTATTTAAATTATTATTTTTACATAGCTGTGGCCAAAACTGTTTTTAAAAAATAAATAAGATATAATAAATAATTATAATAAAAGTCAAAATATTAACCGAATAAAAAATCAAATTCATTTATAATACCTACTGTTTTTTTTTTTTTTAATTTGTTTATTTACAAACATTTACAGTTAATGTAAATATATACGAACAATTGATCGGAATAGGGACTCTGTCTGATTGTAAAATTATTTTATTTTTTGCAATTATCTCTCTTTTAACTCAACCTCTCTCAAAGTTCCCTAGCCTCTTTCTGCTCTGCTAATAAATAATATCTTTTTAAATTTTTTATTGTGAATAAATTAGTTTGTTTTGTATTCACAATAAAAAATTTAAACATAGTTCATTTCATTAGTAGCTCACTTTTTTTTATTATTAATACAGTAATTACTTTACTAAAAGAGATCCAATATATTAATTATAAAATTAAAAATATTTGTAGACATTATAGCACTGTTTTCAGGATTGAATGTCTTCAATTTATTTGTTCTTAATTGAGTTGATTTTATAAATGATTTTATTAAATCATAAATTGGTTTCTGCTCTTTACAAATTATCTATTTTATTAAATCATAAATTGGTTTCTGCTCTTTACAAATTATCTATTTATTACATTTTAAATATGTTATATTTAGAGTAAAAAAAATGTGACCAATACACCTTTATTAAAAATGATACTAATATATCTTCTTTATACCCGTATGAACTATGTTCAAGGGTATACTAAATTTGCCATTACGTTTGTGACACCTTAAAGGAGTCGAGCTAGATATAGTGTCAAAGGTATGGATCGGCTCAGAATCGAATTCTGAGTCGATTAAGCCATGTACGTCCGTCCGCACGATAACTCAAAAAATAAAGGAGCTAGGGGGCTGAAATTTTGTTTACGTCACTTTTGCAAAATTGTTAGTTTTGCTATTTAAATCCAACATTTTCGGTCGGCGGGTTCGAGTAGCTGCCATACAACTTTTATCTTTATATAGAAATAACTCAGTATCTATTCAAGCTAGGTTTCTGAAATTTTGCAAATGATGATCAAGTTTTATGGCAACAACTTCTGTAAAATTTGGTTGTGCTGGTGCGGCGGGTTCGGGTAGCTGCCATACAACTTCTCCGTTTAAATGAGAATAACTCAGTGTTTATTGAAGCTAGGAATCTGAAATTTAGTAAAGAGGTGTCGAGTTATATGCCAACAACTTTTGTAAAATTTGGTTGGTCTAGAGCAGCCGGTTCAGGCTTCTTGCACCTCTTGGAACCTAATGAAGCTAGGCGTCTGAAATTTTGCAAATGATGATCAAGTTTTATGGCAACAACTTTTGTAAAATTTGGTTGTGGTGGTGCGGCGGGTTCGGGTAGCTGCCATACAACTTCTCCGTTTAAACGAGAATAACTCGGTGTTTATTGAAGCTAGGAATCTGAAATTTAGTAAAGAGGTGTCGAGTTACATGCCAACAACTTTTGTAAAATTTGGTTGGTCTAAAGCAGCCGGTTCAGGCTTCTTGCACTTCTTGGAACCTAATGAAGCTAGGCGTCTGAAATCTTGCAAATGATGATCAAGTTTTATGGCAACAACTTCTGCAAAATTTGGTTGTGGTAGTGCGACGGGTTCGGATAGCTGCCATACAACTTCTCTTTTTAAATGAAAATAACTCAGTGTCCGTCCGCACGATAACTCAAAAAATAAAGGAGCTAGGAGGCTGAATTTCTTTTTACGTCACTTTTACAAAATTGTTAGTTTTGCTATTTAACTCCAGCATTTTCGGCCGCCGGGTTCGAGTAGCTGCCATACAACTTCTTTCTTTAAATGAAAATAACCCAGTGTCTATCCAATCTAGGTATCTGAAATTTTGCAAATGATGATCAAGTTTTATGGCAACAACTTCTGTAAAATTTGGTTGTGATGATATGACAGGTTCGGATAGTTGCCATACAACTTCTCTTTTTAAATGAAAATAACTCAGTGTCTATTGAAACTAGCTATCTGAAATTTAGTGAAAAAGTGTCGAGTTGCATGCCAAAAACTTTTGTAAAACTTGATTGGTCTAAAGCAGCCGGTTCAGGCTTTTTGCATTTCTTGGAACTTAATGAAGCTAGGCGCAATAGATTCGGGTAGCTATCATACAACTCCACAATTTACATAAATATATCTCTGTAGTTCGGTACTAAAACATCTGAATGTTTTTAAAAGATGATCAAGTTTTATAGAAACAGGATATATTACGTTCATACGGGTATCCCAGAGTTGACACAGTCTACTCTACTGCACTCTTCCTCGTTTTTTTTTAATTATACGTATAATTAAAGACCAAAAATTAGATGGATAATAGAAAAAAATTATTTATATACAATTTATAGAAAAATATACAATTAAAAGAAAAATATACAATTTAAAAATATACAATTAATAGAAAATTGTAGAAGGGATAAAATAATCATCTCATGACATAATGATACAAGATTTCAAAAAAATCAATATGGAATTTGTAGATATAAAAGACTTTTTACATTTAAAAAAATTAAGAAGTATTATTAATATGTTCTCCATATACGAACTGGACCAAATTTCAAGACCCTGTTGCACTAGCATAGATATATATGGTCTTAATACTACACATTTTATATATTTACAGTTTTATTATTTATGTTTTGACTCACAGATCGTTGACTTAAGCATATCTGCGTCATTGGTCATATAACTAAAAAAATAATGCTTAATCTTAAAAATAACTTTAATCTAAGCTTATAACAGGGATTATAATATTATTTTAATAAAAATATTTAAATATATTTTTCTTTTGTATTAAAAACATTTAAATCTTTTATTTTATTATAATAATTAGATTAATTTATTTTATTTGAGTTCAATAAATTTCAATATATTTATGTACATATAACTTTTACTCTACGCATATGAATATATAATTCTAAAATAATTATAAATTTTTGATATTATTTTTAATATATTTTTGAAAAATTAATAAATTTTAATGTGCCTGCCTAGACAATATTATTAAATTTTTTAGGGAATCTCTTACAGAACTTTTTAATTTAAAATTTCAATAATTCTGTTCTGTGAGTTGAAATTTATCAAACAAAAAAGACTTTTAAAAGCTACTTTTAAATAAATTTTCATATTTTAAAGTTGCAATTAAAAATTTTTGGATGAAATGAGATTATTTTCGATTTTTTCTTTTTAAAAAGATATTTTGCATTAAATTTATATAATTGTTTTTAAAATTTACTTTTATTTTGATTAATTATTAAATAAAAAATGCGACCGTCAAAATATAGATCTGATAGAAGTCAATAATTATTTTGTTATTAAAAATCAATTTTTTTCTTTTATGATTTAAAATAATATGAAATTGATTTTCTTTGTTTAATATAAATCAAAATAAAGTTTTATAAATTAATTGTATATTTAATAAGTTGGAAAGAGTTAGAAAGATTAATTCAAAAAAATGTCATATTTATAAACATATGAGAGGAAAAATTTGAAAAATATTAAGAGAGGAAGAAATTTCATACTAAATAATGAATTCGTAATTAATTCAATTATAATAAGAAAATTATTACATTAATAAATTTATATTATAATAATAAGTATATTTTAATAATATATACTTTAATAATATCATGTTTGTCCAATAGCTATCATTTTTTTAATCAAAAATTTGTTGAAAATTTTTAATTTGTTTTGTTTTTTTTCTTTTGGATTATCTACCCCTGATTTTCTTTAAAAAAACAAAAACTGTAAAAATTAATTCTTTTTAAAATTACAAAAGAGATAGTCAAAAAAAAAAAAAAAATAGAAGAAGTAAGAAATAATATATAAGTAAAAATATTCATATTATTTTAGTTACGTAAACCACCTGTGATATTTAAGTTTAAAAAATAAATATATATAAAATAAATTGAAAATACATTTTTAAATGTAAAATAAAAGGTAAACTAATATTTGTAAAATAATTTGGCCACATCCTATATTTGGCCGAAAATTAAATAAAAAAAAAAAATAGAACAATACTAAATTAATAAAAGAAGAGCTCATCACCTAAAATTTATATATATATACATATAAAAAAAAACAAAAGTAAAAAAATAAAAATCAAGAAATCGAGCAAATATACAAATAGCCAACACAACTTGACATATTTTCGCGAATTTTTAACACATATATTTGCATCTTTACACCACTTGACATATTTTCGCGACTTTTTAACACATCATATATTATTTGCATCTTTAAATAAATTACCTGTAATTAGAGCATACATAAACAAAAATTGATTTTATAGAATAACCGTTTTTAAAATGAGGGAAGGGATAATAACTACTGAAATTTATACATCAGGTAAATAAAAATAATTAATTTTCATATACTATACACACATACTTTTACATTTTTAAATAAATTATTTACAGATCCTGATTTATATAATTTAAAACAATATAATGAACCAAATAATTATTATCCCTATTACATGAAAACATTTGTTGATAAAATGGAAGTAATTCAACAAACTTCTAATCATTTCGAAAATTATTTTTATCCCAGTAAGAACACTTTTAAAAATTTAGAAGAATTTAATGAAGTAAATTCACCGTTAAGTAATTGTAAAAGTGATAATAAAGTTAAAGATTTAAATAAACAATGTAAAGAACTTAATAATTATTATGAGTATGTGGAAAATTTAAATATTTTGAAAGTGAATAATAAAATTGTAAAAGAAAACAAAAATATAAGAAAAATTAATGATACATCATTGGATATTAAAACAGAAACTTTAAGTTTAGATACAGAGGAGAGCTGCTCCTCCAATAAATATTTTTTAGATTTATCAACAAATAAAATACAATCGATTAATAATATGGACGATTTATTATTACAATCAGAAGTTAAATATGAACATGGTCATATGTTATACAATCAGGAATATCAAGAACAATATGTTAAAGAAGAAACAGATACTTTTAGTGTATCTTTAACCGAATTAATGCCACACAATTATCAAAATCTTCAATCAAATTATATAAATTCATTTATAATGCCAGGTACAGATCAATACACAAACTATAATTCAAATCAACCGGAACAAATGTATTATCAAGAAACAGAAAAACAAATGTCACCAGAACAAGAAATTTCTTTTAGTCAAGATATACAACAAACATCCCCAATTCATAATACAACAATTTATGATCAACCAATAACACAAATTTCCCCAGTGCAAAATCCACAAATTAAAGAAGAAATTTATTTAAATAATATTTCACATACATCACCGCCATCAAACTTAAATATACAACATATTGATTTACAACCAATTCAAGAACATACTTCACCAATATCAAATGGATCTGGATCATTACAAAATTCGCCACCGCAACAAAAACAACAACTTCAAAGTTTTGAATTATTAAAAAATAATATTCAACAAAAGTGTGTTAAAAAAGAAAAAATACATGAATGTAAAATTTGTAATAAAAATTTTACTACATTAGGCCTATTGAAAAGACATTTATCATCGGCAGTTCATAAAAACACTTTATTAGCAGCAAATAATGTAATGGCTGCACCTAACATTATTCCAAAACAACAAAATATAAATGGAATAACAGAAGCTGGAAAAAGAAAACGAAGTTCCACTGAAGTAATGTCTGATGAATCATTAAATGAATCACATTACAATGACGATAAAGCCAGATTAAATGCAGGTGTTTTACCATTTAAAAGAAATTATAATCCTACAGTCCAACCGACAATTACATCTGATGAAAATGATTTTATTAAATTTCAACAATCAAATGGTATTATAAATAATACTGAAAGTATAAGTAACCGTTTTCAAAATTTACAACCATTTCAATATTATAATAAGGATATTAATAATGGCTGGTCATATCCACCATATACAACACAAAATCCATTATTACAATCATCCTTAAATAACAATCAATTTCCAATTAATACAAATTTTTATCAAGATCCAATTCAAAATGGCATCTATAATTTTAATAATTATAATTTACCATACAATGGATATTCAGAATATTCACCACAAAATTATTCAGATAATTCAATATCACCACCAATGAATAATATACCAGTAACAACAGATAACCGTATATATCAGGAAAATTTAAGAAATGATCAAACAAATACCGATAATGGATTAACTATACTATCAAATAAATTATTAGTACCACCATTACCAAACTATTCTCAGATTTTATCATATTCACAAGATAATATTTTTAATACATCAGCCACAAATTCAACAATAGAACCATCAAATTCAAATCAATTAATTACACAACCGATTATTGAAACAACAAATCCATCATACTATGCGTCTACATTATCAACAGATTTAAACATTGATGGAAAAATAAATTCAATTTCACCAACAACATCAATTATCAGTGATTGTACACAAACACAATCAAAAATTGGTAAAAATATTAAAAATAAAAATGTTAAAAAAATAAAACAAACTCCGTCATTAAAAAAAAGAAAAGTTTCACAAAATGATGAAAGTCAAAAGGTTACATGTTTGGAATGCAATCGTGATTTTGCAAAAATATGTTATCTAACACAACACAATAAAATTTTTCATTCTGGTGATGTACCATTCAAATGTAGTAAATGTGGAAAACGTTTTCATACTGCTGCACATTTAGAATTTCATGCAGCCAAACATCAAACTGTTGACAAACCATTTAAATGTGATTTATGTACAAAACAATTTCATCATAAAACTGATTTAAGACGTCATCGTGAATCTCATACCGGTTATAATGTTCATGTTTGTAATTTATGCCAAAAAGGATTTAGTAGAAGAGATCATTTAAAACAACATTATGATACACATTTTGGTATTAAAGTTCGTGGAAATAAATCTAAAAAGAATGTTGATCCAGGAACTATTGCCAGCTATTCAGAAACAATTAATTTGGTATGTAGTAAAGAATATTAAAATAATCAAATTATTTTATATTATTTAATTATATATATTAATATAATAACAAAACAAAAAGAAAAAGTGACAAATAAGACTGACCAAATGTACCTAAAAATAAAATTGAAAAAAAAAGTACAAAAAAATAAAAACATTGTTAAAAAATAAATTTTAACAAAACATTAAATTTAACAAAAAACAGTTTTTTAAACTCAGTGACAGTTACATTTAATGTAATTAAAAACTAAATTAAATAAAATATGATATTAAATATCATTTTAGTTTCTAAGAATCAATTTATAATTATTTTTCAAAAAAAAAAAAAATACAAATAAATTATAAATTATTATGGAAATTTATTTTATATTGTAAACTTTTCTAATATTAATTTAAACAAATTTTCTTTATTTTTTAATTTGTAATATGAAAAATTTATAATTTATAAAAAAAAAAAACAAAAGTATAATGTCGAATCCATATGTGTAATTGTAATATTTTTTTTAATTTTTCATTTCGTTTTTTATTTGTATTCATTTTTTTTTGTCCTTTAATAATTTTAAAAAATAAAGATTAAAACATTTTCTATTAAAAATATTGGTTTTTTTTTTAAATTTCTGTGAAGAAACTAGAAATTATTTAAAATAAATCATAAGATCAGATTCTTACTGACTAAACCCACCTTCCCCTTTAGCCAATATAATAGGATGAAACCAAATGAAACCCTTACCAGTGAACGCAGTATATTGGCTAGGGAGTATGGATAGGAAATGTATAAGTACAGAAACATTGAATTTGGGAGTGGGACTGTAAGGAAACAATGTATTCGCCCATTATTATTATAATTTTGCTAACAGTGAATATAGCCGTTACAACAGTTACAACATGCAGTTATACTACCTTACTGCATGAGGTAATTATTGAAGGTAATCTCCATCCCCACTGTCACTGTAGCAACTATTAATAATTTAGTATTATTTTTAAATTTTATATTTTGTTTTTGGTATTTTATGTTAATTCTGTTTTTATTGTACGAGTATTTTAAGAGTTATTGTAAGAGTATTTTACTGCTGTCAACCTCAGGAATTTGAGTATCTATGTATAAAGAGAAAGGCATATATGTTAATAAATGCATATAATATAATATAATATATATAATATATATATATATTAATATGCTTTTTGAATGCATATAATATTAAATTTTTAAAGAAATAACATTTGCACTTTGACATTTGTAATTTTCATTAAAAAATAAGGGGCATGTATACGACATGTAACCCATCGAAAAAAAGGCCACGTGTCCGGAACCTCTAAAATTGGCCAAAACTCGATAATCTTTTACCGTTAAAATATAAATTTACCGCAAAAATAAATTTTTTTGTTTTATTTTTCGTGAAAAAAATTTTTTTAAATAAAAAAAAATATAATGGTCGACTGACATTTTGACGTTTTAATACATTTCATATAATCTTTAACATATATGGAATAAATAATACATATATGGAAAGAATTGCCATTGTACAATTTTTATCTAAAAATTAAAATGGAATTTTTAAATAATAAAAAAGAAAGGGTTATACAAAAAATATTTAGGTAGTAGATAATTTAAATTTACATAAAATAAAAAATTATTGACATCTTTATATTAAAAATGTAAATAAATTATTTTAAACTTTTTTAAATGATAAAATAAACATATTTTATCATTTATTTCAATATTAAATTGATTCTAAATGTAATTGTTAACATTTTTAGTAATTTTTATATGTAAATGCAAAATTTTAATTTTATACAAAAAATTAAAATTTTGACTGTACATTGAAAATGTAAAACATATATTTTGACATTTTTATATGAAAATTAATTTTTTAAAATTTTTGTACAACCCTTTTGAATTATCATTTAAAAGAATATTTTCTAAATTATTTTAAAGAATTGCACTATGACAGCTCCTTTCAAAAATGCCTTAGTTAGTATTGGAAAATCATGTGGCCATTTACATAAATATTATTTTCATATTGGATCGTTTATATGAAAAATTAGAAAAAATTAAAATGAAAAATAAATAAAAAAATAAGCTGTGGAAATAAAAACAAGGGCATTTGGTAATTAGAAACATCAAAAAGAATCATTTGGGATAAAAAAACAAAAAGATTGGAGCCGTGCTTTGGATTTTAATACTTGGGTTACATCTCGTATACATTGTCCAAAGATAATATAAAAATTTATCAAAAATACCTAAATACATACAATAAATACATGCTTGCTTATTTATGTAATCTTATCTGCAAATTTCTGAAAAAAAAAGTTCCTTTCAATTGTATTCAAAGTTCAATTGTATCCAAAGTAAACATCCGCACCATTTTATATTTTAACACAATTTTACATCTTTGAAATTTTTCTGCTCTGAACTTCACACAAAAAAACCTTAATTTATATCGAAAAGGTTCGCTCATTAGTAAAATTAAAAATTTCTTATTTATAATACGTTCCCACGTTCATACATTCTTGCATGGATTTTTTTTTTTTAATTTTTATAAACTTAAGTGTGTACAAAAATTTTTAACCAATTTGACAAAAAGAAAATTACGGAGCGAAATTTACTCCATTCTTATTTTAAATTTTTTATTTGTATAAATTTCGAATATTTTAAATGTATTGAATCCAGAATTAAAAATTGTACTTTTCTGAGGCCAATTGTACTAAAAATTTTTACTAGCTATAAATTTTGAATATATAAATTAAAAAATAAGAGAAGCTATAAATTTTTAATAAGAATTTAAAAAATAAAAAGAAAACGAATGCGGGTTGTTACATAAAATTCGTTTTATTTTCAAAATAAAAAAAAACTTTTGTTTTTAGTTATTTGAACAAGTTATGAAGTTCTAGGTTAGCGTTTTTAATTGATTATAATTTAACGTAAAATATTTAATTTTTTGAATTATATAACAAACAGCCAAAAAATTTAATCACTTGAAAGCTCTAAAGTTCAAATAAAAAAACCTGAATTCTAAAAATTTTTTCATAAAAGAAATAAGTACTTATTTTTTAATTCAGAATATCATATTCAATCACATTTTTAATATTGTCAGTATTTATTGTTTGGTAAAGAATATTTCTTACAGCTGCTATTTCGTAACTTTGTTTTAATTAATATTTTTAAACCAAATAATTTTGTATTGAAATTATTAGACCTAAATAGAATTGTACTGAAATTTAGTAAAATGTATTGAATTTGATACAAATGTATTGAAAATTTCATCACTGCAGTACGATGCACTAAAAAATATACGTAAGATGACTTAAATAAATTTTTGTAAACATCGAAACAAACAAAAAATATTTTCTGTTTTCTGGTTTTAAATTCTTAACTCTTAGTCTTAAATGTTATTTATATTTTTAAAGCTTTTCTTAAATGTTAATGGTAAAATTAGTCATAGTAATATAAAGTGGTCGTTTATATTTTTATTTTTTCCGCTCACTCACTATAACGAGTACTGGGTTTGAGTTTTTAGAATACTTATTAATTTCACAAAGCTGTTAACTACTGGGTGTACAAACCATACAGAATTGTCAACAAAAAATTTGTGTTTCTTTTTTCACTCGGAGTGGGCTTAATATGATCTAAATTTTCCATATTCATTTACAGATATCGAAAGCATTTGAATTTTATTTTTTTATATGATCAATGATCATGATTTTATATGTCACTTTTGACAGATTAAAGCTCCATTGTGTTTCAAATTTATTTCGGAGCGTTTAGAGCATATATAGGCAATGAAGAAAATATTTCCAGCCAATTTTGAGACACAGCTGAGTGAACCGTGCGTATGTATTTAGCTTTAGTTTCCTCAGAAATAGGTTCCTAAAAGGTGAAATAAATTCATTTCTAATGTTTTTGAGGATTTTATCACCAATTTTGTTACTTTACAAGTAGTTAAAATTTTGAATAACCTAAATTAAATTTAATTTTAATAACAAAATATATCAATTATTAAGCGAGACTCAGATCAATTATCAGGCCATGAAGTGTAGAGAGTAAAAGCTTAATAAGGGGTCAGCTTTTAACAAATTTACAAGTAGTCTTATGGAACAACATAGGGAGCCGACTATAAATCTTGAAATAATACAAAAACCATTTACTTTATTCAATTTGGTCCAAAGAGAAAATTAAATCGCATCTTTTTTACATAATTCATTAAAGAAAAATATTTTAAAATATAATATTTTCATTCATAAATATGCATTTAAAAAATTGTCTTTTTTTAAATTTTTTATTTTAAAAGCTTCTTAAAGTTCTTAAGATGTGAGTCTCGTGAAAGTCGATGAGAGATTTTAAATTAACTTAGTAAAAATTTTTATTAAATGCCATAAAATAAATTATAAATTATATTTATATATATTTAGGTCTTGTATTAAGTAATATAAAAACTTAAAATCTCTGAATGAAAATGGTTATAAAAACTGCTTTATATTATTTTAATAAATATAAACAGCTGAGTGAACGAAATGTATACATATTATAAAATGCATATGTATTTTTTTGATGAATACCTTAAGATAGGAAAACACATAAGAAGAAAAGAAACGACTATACCTAACTTCACATCTATTAGTTTTATGTACCACGGTACCTGAATATAAAGAATATATATTCAGTTTCAGTCCTGAATATATATCTATGGTTTAGAGATAATATATTTTTAATCTGTTCAGAACGTACTCTATGTGCTCGATATCTGTTCAGTCTCGGAGAACAAATCTGAACCAAAAAGGAAAAACACCCATAGGTGCAAACTCGAAATTTTTTTCTCTATTATCTTATACACGAATTTTTTTATTTTTTGCTATTTTATGCTTCATACAAGACGGACTAGGTTGTAAACCTGTTACGCGGATGTGTTTGCAGACCATACTACACACTTATCCAACATGATCCAACCATTGTAATTATATATTTGTAATTATATAATTATAGTACTATATATTTTTACTATTTTCTTAAATCAAAAAATCTCAATGTTTAAATGACATTTAAGTTGTATAACTTGCCCATGCACGATACAGCTTATCAAGTCCGCGGACCTGTTTTAAAACCTGGTCCACCGTGTATATACGGACAGCATTAACATCCCTTTGGACTGTGATTTTCAGCATCATTCAAATCCTATAATTTAAATTTTGTTAGCACATAAGTCACCGATTTTTCAGGCTGTTTCAGGCGAAAGGTCTTGGGTTTAAATCCCGGTCAGATGAAAATAATATATGAAGTTTAAAAAAATTATGTAAAGAAAAATCAAAATAAATAAATATAATTGTAATTTAATACTTGTACCGAGATGGCCCACATGCCTTTAAGGCAAATTGTCCTAAAAATATCGGCAGACCGTATGAAATAAAATAAAATAAAATAAATAAAATAAAATTTTTTTAGTCCGTTTTGTTAATAGTGCTTTAATGCTTTTGTATGAAGAAAAACTTAAGTGAAATTATCAGTTGTCATTTCTTCTTTTTCTGTCCCACTTCCTTCCTTCTCCTAAAAAAACAACTTTAAAAAAATAAAAAATCACGAAAACGCGGTTAACACCCGAAAACGTTGTTAACAAAAATTTAGCTGATTTACACCTGTTGCATGTCACCAAACATGTAAAGCAGCAATTAAATAATTTTACACGTCAAAAATAAGTTATAATATTAACGCACACATATAAAGTTGTAACAGCAACTGATTGCTGACAACATAGAGTAAACGTTAAGAGCTTTGAAGCAGTATAACAACAAGATGTGTTAACAACAACTGTTAATACCGTTTAAACGCAGCTTGTCAAATAATATGACTTGTTGACGTATTAAATTGAATTTTTGTACAATTTTTGTGTTTTTTAACAAACAATTTACGTATTTTCTGAAACCTGCATCATCTTTTAAACAAAAAATAAAGTGAAAATTAAAATAACTGAATTAAAATTAACACCTTGAATGGATTTCACAATTCACTAACATAATTCAAACAAAAATAGTTGCATAACCGCTAAAACTCTGAATTTTAAAATTTGTCTCCCTCGAAGTTTTTTAATCATAGTGTCAGCCATCACTTGAGCCGTGGCCGCTTGAAGTGAAATTAATTTCCAGCCTTGTTATTCTGAAACTCAGCTGATCAGATTTCAAAAATCAAAACTAGAAAAGCATTAGGATTTGCTGAATTAAATTTGTAATTTTTTTTTTGTATTGCATCATTTCAGTAGAAAAAAGTGGTAAAAAATTAGTTAATTTTGAATCTTTTTTAGAAGAAGCTATTCTTTTAACATTGACAAATTAGACTAACTTAACTATATTTTTTTTAAATTTAACATAATTGATCATAAGTTTTAAAATAATATTAAATATGGATATTGTATTAACAACACTTCAATCAGAACAAAAAAACATTTTAAATGAAACAAATCTAAACATTTTAAACAAAAATAAACAACAAAAGAAAATACAATTTTTTAATAATTATACACCAATTAATAAATATCAATGTACAAAATGTAATCGAGAATTTTTTAAAGAATCATATTTAATTCAACATAGTATCAGTTATCATTCTGGAAATAAAAAACAATATAGATGTGTATGTGGTAAATGTTTTCGAAACAAAGATCAACTTTACATTCATCAAAAAAAACATAAAATGTTGGATAAACCATTTAAATGTGATTTATGTTCAAAGCAGTTTTTATATAGAATTGATTTTATGCGTCATCATAATACACATATTAATTTTAGATCTCATATTTGTGCTATTTGTAAAAAAGGATTTGAAAGAAAAGATCATCTTCGTCGGCATATAACAGCAGCACATATTTAAGATTCAAATTTATGTTGATAAAACAAAATGTTGACAATCATAATTTTAAAATGACTTGATTTATTTATTTTTTTATTTTAATATAGCCAGCCAGATATTAGTATATTACTTATATGAATATACATATATATATATTTTTTTGTTATTTATTGTCTTATAATTTAATTAAAACGTTTTTTTTTTATATTAAGCGATTAAGCTTAAAAAAATGACAAAATGAATTTAATGTCGAATGAAGTTTACGATTTTGTTTTTGTTTTGATTTTTACGGATTGTTATTGTTATTTTTTTCGTTAATTTTAAGTTGAAAAGTTTGAAAACAAATATATATACATAATTTTATATGGAATCTGGTACCAAATATAAACTTTTATTGATATTTATTTTGTAAGTTAAAATTTAAAATTATTTTGTTTACGCAAAGAAATATAAAATATTTCTAAAAGAAAATATTATGTAATAAACCATATTAAACTACAACAAAACTTGTTATTAATTTGAAAATTTATCAAATCAAAATATCTAAGGGTATTTCCGCAAGAAGAAATGAAACACTTAAAATTAAAAGGGAAAACTTTGATTATTAGACTTGTGACAAATAACTAATCAGCACTTCATATTTATTGCTTTTTCAGATTTTTTCGTTTTACTATAGGTTTCAACTTTTAATGAGATATTTTCCATTTGGAGATGTTCAAAATTTTTTAAAATGCAATTTTACTTCTAAATTTAAATTAAAAAATATAAAAATAATAAAAATTTGTAATTTCAATAAAAAATTAACATTTTCTTTTTCATTTTAATATTTTTCAGAAAAATTTGCTGATGATGATTCTGATATGTTAATGGAACCGGATGAAATAGCTCATGTTTCTGTAATAAGATCTGAAAGTCGTCAAGTTTATCCAACAAGTACTGAATATATTGATGATGTAACTTTACAATATCCAGGTGATTCACATTCACAAGCTGCACAAAGTTATTATCCATCATTTTATCGTGAACAAAATAATAGTCCACCACATAGTCATTCACGTCCATTTGGTAATTCAGATAATACTGGCGGTGCCAAATTCAATATTAATCAAAGAGGTTTTGATCCAGCTATTTTAGGTTCAGGTGATTTTGGTGTTATACGTGGTGGAACATTTTATCCCGAAGATGAAGTACCATTTCATGCTAATGATGAAGCAAATGAATATAATCAATTTTATGCTGATAGTACAAATAATAATGGACATGGTAGACCACAATCAGATGAATATGTACAAAAATATACATATCCTGAAGAACAATTTGCTAATTTTAGAGATTTTGCTGATATAAATACATCATCTGATTATGCATCATCACATTTTGTTGTTGTTTATGCTGCTAAAACACCATCAACATCTGCCTCAACAAATCATCCAAATCCTAAAAATATTTTTGAACAATTAGAACTTTTAGATAAAGAAAAAGCCCAGGAAGAAGAACAACAAAAGAAGAAAAATCGTTTAAGTAAACATAAAACGAAATTAGCAAATACTAAATTGGAAAAGAAATATAAAAAGAAATTGGGACCTAAAGATCTAGATTATGAACCACTTTTAGCTTTAAGTTAAGAATTTTTCCTTTAAATACATACATACTTTTATGTATTTGTTTTTTTTTCTCCCATTTTTGATTTTATTTTGGTAAATTTCAAAAACAAAAAAAAAAATTAAATTAAAAAAAAAAAATATTTGGATTAAAAAAAAATATAAAAATAAATTAAATTATTCAAAAAAAAAATTAAAATTTAATTTAAGAGAAGAAAAAATTTTATAGATTTTTTAGAAAAATCTTATCTTAAAGAAATTTTTAAATTCATCTACATAAGTAAAAAAAAAAAAAAAAAAAGAAGGGCTACCTATTAAATAAATTCAATATTACAAACATAAAAATTCTTGTACGAAACGAAATATAAAATATGAAATAATTATTAGTAAAAAGAATAAATACTTGCATACATTATATGAATGCATTTCTATAAAATCAAATGAATATTTTTATGTATAATGAATAATTTCTAAAATAAAGTTTCATAAGTATTTTAATATGTTGAACTGAAAATTTATATTATAGAATAATACTAATAATAAGTAATAGACGTATTTTATATTGGCTCTTATAAATTAAAAAAATTTTCTCAATATATAGTATTTCAAATTAATTATTAATATTCAATAATTCAATTTAATTCCATAATATACTATCATTGGTTTCATTTTCTTTTTAAAAAAAGTAAAGTTTATATCAAATTATTACATATTTTTAATTTTAAAAACAAGAATTTTTGTTATCAAAAGTGCTACCAGCCCTAAGTATTTTTAATTTTAAGTAAAAAGAGTGTGAGTTCTTTTCCAAAAAAAAAAAAAAAACAAATTAATTTTCCTTTTTGTAGTTTTAGTATTTAGTGTGAATGTGAAAAAAAAAAGTTTTTTTTTTGTTTTAAGTAATTTTAAAACATATCCAGTATATATACATTTTTTTGATTAAATTTTAATTAAATAAAATTTTAAATTAATTATATAATTGAAGATATTTTAAAAATTATAAGAAAATACAAAAAAAAAAAAAATACATTTTATCTTCGTATATTCATTCCATAATATCAAATAATTACTAAAATTTCGTGTATTTATATTCATTTTCAATTTGATCTTATATTAAATATTTGTATTTCTTTTTAAAGGATTCAAGAAAAAAAAAAAAAAAACAATATTAATTTTCAATCTACTTCTTATTATTATTATATATTAGCAACAATTTGTCAATAACATTTTTTATTATTTTTTAAATATAGTATTTGGCATATTTAAAAAAAAAAAAACAAACATAAAAACATAAACGAATTAATTTTGTTTACTTTTAAATTAAATTTAGTTTTTTTTATACAATTTTAACGATTCATATGACTGTTTAGGTTGAATATATTAGTTTAATTAACAAGACACTAATTTAGTATGTTTAAAATTTGATTGCATTCCTGAATGAACTCTAATTTGAATTTATGTAATCATATTTTGCATTAAAATTTTAATAAAAAAAAATTGTTAAATTGAAATGAACTAATTATTAATTAGTATATTATTGGATTGAGTTTTGTTATTAATTTAATATTCATTTACTGAATTTTTATTGAGAATTGCTTTTAAAATTGCTTGGATAAGTTAATTTTAATAAAATTAAGATAAAAGTTTTTTTTTTATAAGTTTTTTTTTTTTTTTAATAAACTAATAATAAAATTTATTATCCTTTTTAAAATTCTTTTTAAAATTTATTTTATTCAATCAAGGTTTATATTTAAATTTTAATTTAAGTAAATATATAATATGTATTTCTTTATTCAATTAAACGTTATTTAGTAAATTTTTTAATAAAAATTTTATCTTGCTTATTAAATAGATTTAAATTTTAATGTATTTCAAATTGAGGTTTCAAGATTGAAGTGCATCTACAAAAACAAAGTTTTATAGGAATATCAATTTGAATGTTTCTGATTTAAAATTTGTTATCCAAAATTTGAAGTATAATTTTAACAAAAATTATTTTAAAAACTATGTGAGTTTCACTTTTTTAATTTACTTCCCAAATTATAAAAAAAAAAAAATGAAAATGAAAAATGAATACTAATTTTAATAAATGTATTTTTTGGATTTTCATTTGTTTTTTTTTTGATGAAAATATGATCTTATGACTTTTTGATGAAAATTGATCTATTGACTTTATAATTATAATTTTCTGTAGTGCAGTATAAATAGCTTCAAATCAACCTGTTAATATTAAATTCTTCGACTTCACTCCATAAGTTTATTAGTTTAAGTGTGTCCTTCCCTTCTTTCTCATCCACATTTTGAAAAATTTCCAAAATCGATATTTAAATGTTCATAATCATGTTCTAATGTATGCATTATATGTTCAATCTTAAAATCTTACATTATTATAATTTTACATTATTACACATTAATCTTACATTTATTATAATGTAAAATTAAACTTTTGAATAATTCCGAAATATACGTATTCCCAATTGTTTAAAGTTTAGGGAACTTGTAATTTTAAGAAGAAGGATATTTTGGAAAATAAGCATACTTAGAACAAATTTTAGGGCTTTCTCTATTTAAAAATTATAAGAGAACCAATATTCAAAATTTATTATTTTTTCACACTTGAAGTTTTGAAACTTGTTTATAAATATTCAAAAAATGAAATACAAAAAATTAAAATTCTAAATTAATAATTAAATAATACTAATTTTTTTTTTTTTTGAATTTGAATTGAATAGTATAACTTAAACAATATTTATTATTTAAATTTATATAACTTACATATGTTTTAAAAACCAAATTTACTTTAACTTGTTCATTTTTGTTATTTGACCACAGTTAAGCAAATTTGACCACGAGAACACTTTGCACATTTTCTATATTAACTTCTAAAATTAAGTAAGTTGATTAATGTTTTCCAAATTCGAAAACAATAAACACGTTTACTATCATTTTGTAGACACAAAATTATTTTATAAAAGGCAGAATTTTTAAAATTCATATAATTTCTTTAAAAACATTGGGTTTAAATAAATTGACAACTCAGGTAACTAAAAATACACTTACATTTTTTAATATATATCAAGCCTCCGTTTAACAATTTAATGAAATTTTGTTTTCCGTAAGATTTTTTGGCCAAACTAAAGATTTTTATTTATCAGTTTTTGAAACTATTTGAGAAAATACTAATTATCTTATACTAATGAGTAATAACTCACATATAAAATGTACAAAAGTTCCCGTGTAGAATGTGACAAAGGCTAATTATATTTAAGTTAAGATTAAAAATTAAAAATGCTTTGTTATCGTTCAAAATAAATTCGAAATTTTGAAATCTCGTTTTTAAAAATCTAATTTTTTTTTAAATTTCGGTAAATCTGTTTTTTTTTTTCAAGAAAGAAATAGTAATTTTTAATTTTTATCGAATAATATAAATAGGAGGAGTTTTAGAGCTGCATTCAAAAATTTACGCTTTTCAGAATAGTTATATATGTATATGTGAGATTTTAAATTTGAAGGGATTTTAGAGTTGGATTTAAAGTCAGAGTTTTAGTATTCAGGGTATTTAAAATCAGCGTTTGGGGGCGGTAGCCCTCACTACTTCAACGGCTTTCATATTAAGCCGCAATAAGTATGAAAAAAGAAAATTAGGAGGTATTTTAGAGTTTAAATATCCGACCTCTCTGATATCCATATATGTATTTCTTTTTAAAAATGTGCTAAAAATAAAAAAAAAAACAAAAAAAGGACGAGGTTTTGATAAAACAAGATTTTAAAAAATGAAATTTTTATAAAACGAGCATTCGTAACTAACCCGAAATTTTAAGGTTTAATTTAATTAAATAATTATGTGCTACTTCTAATGTTCTTTGATCCCTTCTATTGTAATAATTTACTTTTGTTTTTTCAAATAATAAATAAAGATTTAATAATCGAGATTATTAACTTTAATAAAATATGTATAAAGAAATACACAGGAAAATTTTCTATTTAAAAGTATTTTGTAAACCAGAAAAAAGGTATTATATAATAATCATCACATAAAAATTCTTTATTCCATGTATCCCATTAAATTTTAATTTTATATTTACTAATTTAGTTTAAATAATGACGACATATTGTAATTAGATCATTTATATATAAATAAAATCATTGGCATATTAAAAATAAATTAATATAATTATTATATAATATATATTTTATTATTTTGAATAATTAAAAAAAAAAAAAAATAAATAATAGATTTAATTTGTATTTTGTAAAAAAAAAAAAAAACAAAAATTAAAATAAAAAATTTTATATCTTAATTGTAAAAAAAAATTTTTGTATTATTTGAGAGATAAATAAAAATTTAAAATAAATTTTTTTTATATAAAAATTAAATTTGTTTAGTAATTTTATTTTTTTTTACGATCTTTTTGTGTGATCCTTTTACAGATCTGTGTGGTATCGAACTGTTATATCAACCGTCAACTTGCGACCTACGCTAAATAAATTTGCTTGCGATTTTTTTAAAGTCAGAATTGATTTGTTTTTTATTATCACTTTCATAAGAGTAAATGGGTATACTCTATACTTTAGGTATATTGTCCGATAGCCTTGAAATTTTGCATACCTAGTGACGTCACCTACATTTCTCTCATAGAACATGAAAACATTGGTGGAAAGATAATTTACAGGTGATTTTCTGATTTTCAAACCAACTCTAAAATCTCTCCTAACTCAGAATCTCACATATACAAATACATATACATATTTAAATATTCTCGAAAAGGCGTAGTAACTCTGAAAAAAAAAAATAGTTTTAATTCACATTTTTATATGAAAAATTGACATTTTTTATTATTCTACCCAAAAGCATTTTACCATAACTCAAAAACAAAAAAAACCAGAGTAACCAATGAGAGCTTCATAGAAAGAGAAAAAAAGGGAGAAAAATTTTTTTTTCACAAAAAAGTTACCGTTATATTTAATTCTAAAATGAAATATTAAAAAAATATTTTTTTTTTGTTTTAAGCACTCACTCAAATGAGACAATCTGTACTAATTTTAAGTATATCATCTTAAGAGTTGTTTACAGATCTATATTTTGGGACTGCAACGGTTTTTGTAGATCTTGATTGGTTTTTGTAGAGATTTTGTAGATTTTTTGTTAAAATTGTGGTTGCAATTTCGAATTTCTAATTTTTGTAGGACTATTTACCAAGCCGTACGATACTTATTATAACTGTTGGAAAGGGTGTAAAGAGACGTTTTTAACAGTATAAAAATAATAATAAATAAACAAATAAATAAATAAACGTTTTTAACAGTATAAAAATAAAATAAATCACATTAAATGTACCTTAACTCTAAACAAAAATGAATTAAATACATATATTTTTTTTTTTGAGTAATTAACAAAACTTTTTTATTATAATAAAATCACAATGAAGTTTTTTAAATTTATTTATTATTTCTTTTAATTTAATTGGATATTTTTTTTAATAAGTAGATAGGTGTATGTAATGTGTATATAAACGTATGAACAAATATATAAAAGGAAGTAAACTATTATAAATGTTTAAGCACGAGATATTTTTGTTTTACGTTACATTTTTTATCATTAATACTGAAACAAAAAAAATATATGCCTTTTTTTTCTCTTTTATTATTTATATTTTAATTTTTTTTTTCAATATACAAGAATTTATTTGACCCAACAAAATTTCTGACACTAGTTTTTGAATTAAAAAAAAAAAAAACTTTGCATATGTTTACTTTTACTATATGCACGATATATTTTTATTCAGCCTATATAAAGTATTTAAGTAGCGCCATTCTCTTTTTTTTTTTTACCATACGATATATGTATATACATAGTTGATTTCGATTTTAACCTAAATAAAAAAAAAAAATTTTTAATTTGTATTATAAAAAAAAGAAAACGTTAAAAAAAAATCTAGAAAAGGATCTTTGACTTTTTAAGTATACATATGGTAGTTTTTTTTTTTAGTTTTTGTTATTTTGAATTAAAAAATACATTTGTTTTAAACACCTTACATGACCATAATAAAAAATTTCATAATTTTTGAATCTATAGATTATTAAAAGAAGGATTAAACTATTCAAAAATTAACACTATGACTTCTGATGTTCATTATGACAGATTTGTTATTAGAATAAATTTAGCAGTTTTAGATAGCTAGACAGATAGCTTTCTTTATTCTGACTTAAATTGTTTGAAAAACCGTTATATTTTTTGAAAAAGATTTTTTGATCGACAATTAATTATTATACACCATCAGCTGGATTTAAAAGAATTTTTAAATGTTGAACATGGAACCGCAAATCTTCTCAATTCATTTAATTTAGGTAGTTTAGTTGTGGAAATCAAATAATAAAGTACATATATACAGGGTGATTTTCTTTGCGTCTTGAATATTTATAGAATGTGTTTGGGGGATCAAAACCAACAAAAAATTGTTCAGCAGGGGGGAGGGGCTCTACTTCCATTAATTTAGAAAAAAATAAAAAAAAATTAAAAAAATTAGGTCTTTTTTCAATTTTTTTTTTAGTTTAAATATTCATAACTTTTGAAAGAAAGGTAGCTGAAATGGAAAAAGTCGATTTTTTTGGAAAGCTGTATAGGAAAGTTTTCCGACAGTGTACTATTTAATTAGTTACATAATTTTTGAGATACAATCTAAATAAATAAGAACTAAAAAATATCTTTGGACCTTACTATCTCCTTACTATTCGACTTTTTATTCCTTACTATTGGACTTTATTACTATAGGAAATAGACCCCCCCTTCCCTTTAGAAGAATTTTTTGCTGGTTTTGATCTCCCCAACACATCATATAAATATTCAAGACGCTAAAAGAATCATCCTTTATATATATGATTCTTCAACCGTTGTATGTAATGTCCTTTCATTAATTTTTCAGTGTGATCACGTATTATGACGTCAAAGAGTTTTATTTTCATGCATATTTTACAAACATGTATGTACGTTTATTTTGAAAATTTGAGTACGATGCTTTAAATCATAATAATATCTTAGGCTAAGCCACAAAAATTAGAAATAGCTGTTTTTTATACGCTGCATTGAACTAAAAAAAAATTAACTTTATAAACTTGAAAGAATTGTCATAAAAAATATCACAAGACTTGGCATTCAGTAGTCAAATAAAAGATAAATGAAGGCTCAGTGCTTTAATGGGTAAACACCGATGGACTATGAGTTTTAATCCCATACACGTTGTAAGAATAATTACCCCTTAAGACACACTTGGAAAGAAAAGGCTATATAATTTCCTTTTCTCTTTTTATGTAACAGGGGAATAAACTACAAGAAAAATTTAATTAGATCGGAAGTGTAACTCTACTTATAATAAAAAAAATTTTTAAATCCAACAATGAAAAATTTAATGTATAAAATCTATGTTGAAATAATATTTTTCGGAAGATAAGGTGTTAAGGAGGCGGCTTTTATTTAAAACAAAATAAAAAAAATATAAAACAAATTTCAACATTTTGTTGGTATATTATGTATTAGTTTAGTACTTTATATCATGCATTTTTTTTCTTCTATCCATATACTTAATATGATATACGCGAATAATTTTCGCAAATATAAACATCTAAAAGATCTTTGATGCTACTATAAATTTTTATTTTTTATTTTTCTGATATTTTTACCTTAATATGATGTCTGAAGTATATTACTTTTTTTTTTCTTTTTTTCATAGATTTAAGATCCTAAGATCACAAACGTGTTATTGTTGAAATTCTTATATGGAAGTAAATAGTTATTTCGTATGCATATAACTATGCATACAAATATAGATTATGAAAAATAAAAAAAAAATTTAAAATGAATATAGGAATTATTAAAAGTCCATATGGTATGATTATACATATATAGAGTGTCAAAAGAGTTGAAGGTCGTTATCATAAAAAATAGAAATTTTATATGGAAGATGTGAACAATGGCGTAGCGGTTTAAGTCAAGTCGTCTGCCCTTCAATCGAAAGTTTTCGGATTCTAACATTGGTCAGGTTATATGTACAAATAAATAATACAACTACATATGTAAATATATTAATAGAAGGTAGTCTATATCAGCGGATCGTAGACTGTTTTTACCGCGACCTACTTAGGGTTCAACAAAAATTTCGCAACTCACAATAATAAAAAAAAGTATGAGTTGTATATATTCACTTGGCAAACTAGACTAGATGTGTATCTTGCAAAGTGGATATACATTATTATTTAAATTTGAAATTTGACAACTCAAAAATTTTATAAAAAAAAAAAATTGTCAAAACTTTTTTTGAATTTTGATTGTAAAACATTTACTAAAACATTTAAAGGTAAAAAATAACATATATGTATATAGAGATTAATATTTATTGACAAATTATAGTCGCTGTTACTAAATGGACAATTCGTTAATTAGGAATTGTGAAAAAGTTTCAACTCAAAAATTCCATGTATGTGCTGTAATGGAAGATAAAAATGTTGCAAATGTATGTAAACCAACAAAAAATTTTAAAACTTTAGCAAAACGGAAATATGCCGAAGAATATTATTTTGGAATACGGATTTACATATAAATATATAAATGGTGAACATCGACCAATTTGTATAAAAATGTATGCAAATAAGACCATTTTCGCGATCTGATTTTAAAAGTTCATGACCCAGTTTTGGGTCACGGACCACCAGATTGATGGTCTATATGCTTAATAAGTAAAGGGTTCATAAAATTTATCGACTATAAACAATAAATGATATGGAATATTTCGTCTTTCCAGACTAGTCTTCTTTCTTCTTTTTGAATCTAGTTTTTTCATAACGTTTCGTCCCTCTTTCCTATAAAGTAATTTTGTGGTTTTGTGGTTGTGGAATTTCTGTCTTCTTTTTTAAAACTAAAATTTTATGCGGTGAATCTGAGAATCTATACAAATACAAAGAAAAAATTAAATAAACAGTTTTATGAGGTTTAAAAAAAAACGTCAAACTTCAAACAAAAAAAATGTATCCGCTTTTATTTTGTATTTTTCTCTCTTCAAAATTTATTTTCAAATACACAAACGTATATAAAAAAGAATCTACTTTTTGAAGAACAGTATGGAAATAAAGTCGTGTTAAAAAGTAAAAAGAATCTGAATCTCGAAGACTAGTCTGCAAAAAAGCCAATTGGAATCAACTAAAATTTTATTTTATAAAAATGTCTTTATACTGTTAGAAGATTGCAACATTTTGAAGTGAAGAATAAAAAAAAATACAAAATCACTTACACATCGTTTGAACCATAATATGCAATTTTGGATTTCTAAGTTTTCTATAGCAATTCTATTTCTATATATGGACATTCACTTTTGACGTACTCTGTTTTTTTTTTTCTATAGTGTATACAATATATGTATATATTATTATTTTTTAATATGGATTTTGCTAAATATAGATTTGTACAAAGTTACTAAATATCTGTATTTACATTGTATCAGATTATAGATATAGTCTAGAAGTATATGAACATCATATTTTTAAAAGAAAACTCTCTAATATTTAGTTGTTGTCCTAAAAGTATTACTAACTAAATTTTTAAATTAAACTACAAAATTTTAAAATAAAAAAAAAAAAAAAATAAAAATATTTGAACATATTTAAGTTCATATTGGTCACGTTTTAATTTGTTGTTATTATTTTATCTGACATCGTTAAATTTCTTGTTATATACTGGTACTATTTAGTAAAGTAACTTCTTAAGAAAAAAAAAAAAAAATTACATTATTGCAAGTTGCAACATTGATTTTTTATTTCTATATACATGATATTTACAAGAAAATTGCATTTAGAAAGATTTCACCATCACTACATACATACATATACGAGTATTTATTCTTATATGAAATTATCTAATATTTTGCAAGAATATAACAATTAGGTATGTAGGTTTTAAGAACATGAAGAGGTACAATTTTTTTTATGACTTTTACTTTGTTTTTATTTTATTTTTTTTTGTGTTTAGGGATTGTGACAAATTTTTTGCAATAAATTGAACTAAAAATATCTAAGATCGTGGAATAAATTATTTTGCGTGTTTTGATAATTTCAAAGCTATACAAAAAAAAAAAAATAAAAATATGAGATTAACCACGATTTACAAAAGAATTATTTAGTAACTTAAATTTTTAAATTTATATAAAATATATTTTTAAAAATTGTATCTATTTTGATTTATTAATATAGACACAAAAAATAAATGGCGCAGAAATAACTTATAGTAAATTTAATAATTTGAAAAACTGAAGCTTAAATTAAATTAAATAAAAGGAAGACTTTGTAAATGCTCTCATACGTTTCTCAAGGAGGTGTAAATTGGGGATAAAAAATGTAAAGATTTTAATTTTCGAAAGATACTTAAAAATCCGAAACATCCTTTAGGTGAAAGATTTTTATTCACTAAACCAAAAGGTCTTCTCTCGCGATACTTTGTTAAACACCTTAACTGTTATATTTTGTAAGTAAAAAATTCTTTCACTGTACAAATGATGAAAATTGGTATATATAGTACGGTACACAAAACAAAAAAGTAGTGGTAGTTGAATTACTGTAGCCTCATTCATCTTAGTAAAAAAACATTTTTTTTAGCGCTCATCAGTTAATTAAAAAAATTTATTAGTTTTCATCCGTTTTTTTTTTGTTCTATGCTTCATGCAATTTATATGATTTTGGTCACTGTTAAGGTTAACGTATAAGAATGAGAAAGCATATTTTAATTAATAAATTAAAGAATTTCGAAAAAAAAAACCATTAATAATGTCACCAAATTATTTTCTTAGTATTTTTAACCAATATTTGTCAATCAGTCAATTGTTAGTAAACTTTAAATTTTATTGTTTATTAATTTAACTGATCAGTATTTTAATTAAGTTTTCAGTATTTTATATATAGAATTGTTTCGGAATAAACTTATATGTCTAGTTTGATTCAGATGACGAGATGACTCAGAAGTCAAAATAAACAAAAATATTGTATTTCAAGGTGGGATCTAATCTGAACTGAACTGTTTAGAAGAAATGGGATTTTAAATATATAAATAGAGAAAATACTGATCCAATAAATACGGCTATTTCAATTTATTGCAAATAAATTTGAATGTGGTAAACAAATGTTTTTTATTTTGTTTATTTTTGGTGTGTTAAGAATAATGTCCTAATTAAAAATGTATAAATTATTAAACAAAAAACACGCGAGTCTTAAAAAAAACTACTTATTAATCAAGGTCCATTTGAATAGAAATGTTTAAAAACGTTATATATATATATATATATGTTCCACAATTTGTTCCACATATTTCATCAGAATGCATATTTCAAGTAATGCATGTAAAATGTAAATATGTATGTAGATATACATTTCAATATTATAGGGAATATCAATTTTAATTTTAAATTTACCAGTTTCGAATTAGAATCAAGGCCAATACCAACACAAAAAAACAAAAACAAACAAATAAACTAATTTCAAAAACCCACCCTTTGAAAAAAAAAAAACAAATGAATAGAAAAATATTATGCATTTTGAAATTCCATTCACCTTTTTGGTTTTTGGTTTTGGATACAAGTTTTTTACCTTGAAAAAATGACACATCTGTGCAGAAAATTGTATATAAAAAATGTATAAAAAAGGAAAAATATAACAAAAAAAAAAAAAGAAAAATTATAAAAATTATTAAAAAGGTTTGGTCTTTGTCACATCAGGAGCAGAATGACGACGATGAAAATAATAAATAAAGAAATAAAAATGGTTATAAATAATAGATAAAAAAACTGAACCTGCCATGTTATGGATATGATTGCTTTTTTTTTTTTTTTTTTTGGTTAGAAATCTTATCTTATTATAGTGTAAAATAAGTAACTAAAACTCATTGAAAATCATGTGAGTTGTTTGAACTGTTGTTATTTCAAGAAATTTAAAAAAAAAATTTTTAAAATCTAAATACAAATATACACATCCACATATATTATAAAAGTATATGATATCTAATTGAATGGATTTGAAAACATTAACCTACTCACATTTTTTAAAGTTTTTTTTTTTTTTTTTTGTTTTGTGTCCAAATCCTAAAATTCTAAATCTTAAAATCAAGATCATTTTCAATATGCATATACCTGCATATATGTATCTGCTGGTTTTTGGTATAATTTTTTTTTCGTAAGCAAATCCTATAATATAACAGTTGAATATTTATATGATTTTAAATAATGATACAGGGAGTAATAAAATTTATTTAACATTAAATTTTTTAAATATTAACAATAATTAAATAACTTCAGCTATAGGTTAATTTTAGGTAGCTTTACAAAAACTTTAGACATAACAAATTTAATTCATTTAATTTTTATTTTTTATAGGAGTTTACTTATTTCAAATTTGAAAATTTTATGTTAAGTGTTACAAATTTAAGGAACTTTAATAAGTGTAATGACAGTATGCAGTTTTATGTTTTAGACTTGGTAAAAAAAAAATTTAAATTGTTAAACTTGGTACAAAAGTCTAGTTTAATGGGGCCTCGGTGGCCCAGTAGGTAAGAGCTTATAAAATATGCTGTAAACACCGAGGGAGTGTGGGTTCGAATCCCAAACACGTCGTTAGAGTTATTCCCATTTACGGCATTTACAGCCACGCCTGAACAGGAAATGCTGTGTAATTTCCTGTCCACATTTATGTGGCAGAGAAATGCCCTAAAAAAAGTCTAGTTTCAATATGCACATACGCATATATACCTGCATCAAAGGGATAAAAACTATCTTCAAAAAATTTTAATTTCAGTAAAATAAAGAACATTATTATCGAAAATTTTAATGAGGTCTACGAAAATTGTAATTTCCATTCGTAGCAAAAATAATTTTAACGAATTTCGAAAATGTATTAATATAGGAGTTAAATTTTTTTTTAAATCTTATAAACATTTTTTTTTTGCTCTCGACTTTGCAGTTAAGTTAAAGTCTGATTGGATTTTGTAAGTAAACAACACATTGAGAAGATCTAAATTTTCTTTTAAAAACCTTTTAAATAATACCATTCCACCTTGCACGAAAATACGTGTCTTATTTCTTTTTGTATTTCAAAAGATGAATATTTAAAATGAAAAATTTATTAAATTAATTTAAACGGTGGCAGTTTAAAAAAATTAAGGTTTTACCATAACATTTAAAAAAAAATTTCCGGTTTAAATTTAATTTTTCGAAACATACTGTACATCCGCACCCAAAAATATTTACAATTATAACGGGTATTTAATAATTTATTTTGTTTAGTAATTCAATATAGAATGTTGGTATTTATATGGACTATTTATCAGCAGATTTTTTTTTATGGATTTTTTTTCTTTCATTGCTTGATTCAGAACTCCTGAATTTTGTTGCTTTATTTTACTTGGCTATGATACCAATATTAAAGCTGTGAAAATGATAGTGAAAAAAAGTGATTTTTTTTTTTGTAGTTTATCTATAGATATTTTTTTTTTTTAAAAAACTCATATATATTTTACTTTTATAATCTATGATCTCTGACTAATCATTTAATGTTTTATAAAATCACAGTATTTTAGTTATATTTTTATAAATGAATATGGATACATATTAAAGTTTACAAGAAATTTTTACCTTAATTTTTAATTTTAAATTATTATAATTTTTTTATTTTTATTTTTTTTATTTTATAATAAAACTACAAAATTAGAGTTAAATTAAGCTAACATTTATAATTAACTATACTAAAAATAGTAAAAATTAAAGTACCTAAATTTAATTAAGTTTTTATCTGTAAATGAATAAAAAATTTGATTTTAAATTATATTGTATAGTAAATAGATTTTGGGTAATAATTATTTGTGGCACTATACATATATATTAAGATAATATGTAGATGGCGTGGAAATAAAGAAATATTTACGTTTCATATAGTCTTGTACAATAGCTATACAGTCATATAATCAATTGATTAGTGTCTAGTGAAATATTAATGATTTCAGAAACTGAACCTTTTCTAAAGAAAATTTTCTAAAAATATTTTTTGTGAGTTCTAAAAACAAAATTGTACCTAGTATATATATTGCGCAATTTTACACTACGCAAGAAAATTTAAAAAGTAAAAAATTAAAAGATTTTATTTCCTAATAACGGTAAATCGTTGTTCCGCTCTTCTTGAGAGTCTTACCCCCTTTAAAAAAGAAAATAAAAATAAAATAAACCCTAATTAATTGATCTAATATGAAAAAACAAAGATAGATATGTATATATGTAGCTATATCTTTAGATATATTTTTAAATTTTACATCAATAAATTTTTTAGCAATAATTTCAAATTCCGACAGCGTTTAGGAGATCTGAAATTACATTTTTTATACCTTTACACATAAAAATATTGTAATTAGTTAAAATGCTTTCAGAAAAACTAGAAAAAAAAGTAAATTCAGAAATTTTTTTTAAATTTCCAATAAATTTTATGATGACCCATTAAATTTCGTCTCCGTTTGTTCTAGATTTTTTAACTTAATTATTAATGGATCAAACTTCTGTGACATTAAAAAAAAAGGCAGAACATAATATAGTAACTTTAGTAAGTATTATGAAGCTGTTTAAATATTTTTAATTTAAATTCATTATTATATAATATTTTTTTTTTTTTGTTTGAAAAATTATATTTAAAACTTATATTCAAGATACTCTTGAATACCTCCTCCATAATACTCTTATACTGTACGATTTTATTAGTTAAGACTTTGCTTTGTAATAAATTTCATTTAATGTGTATTGGATTAAAAGTATCAAAGTTTAATTTCTTCGGAGTGTAATAAAATATAAAAAAAAATTTATTATGTAATAATTTTGAACGAATGCGCATAAGAAATCAAATAAGTATTAAAATGTTAATACACCATTTTAATTTATATTTTATAACTCACAACACTAATAAAAAAAAAATTTTTTTAATATATAAATTATAAAATAATTACAGTAACTGTAATTATTTTACAACGGTTGCCTATAAGGTATATTGAACACTATTTTATATTAGAAGATTAATTCTAAAAATAAAACTATCTATATGCATATATACAATGTGATAGTTTTACCAGCCATGTTCTATAGTTCAAACAGATTTATATATGTGCAAAGTACATCTTAACCCATATTATTCATTATAAAAAAAAAATTTAGTTTAAAAATGTATAAATAAATGTTTAAACTTTAATTATTATTTGATTCATTGTTTGACCATTTAAAATGTAACATTCCTATATGCAATATTTAATAAATTTTATGATTTGAAAAAAAAAAAACAAGGCAGAATGTAAACCAATGGTTTTTAAAGGCGTACATTTCCAAAAGACAATACAAACTATTTAGGATTGTGATTTGCACCTAAATTTTTTTTAGAATTTCATATAATAAGAAAAGATGTGAAAAATAAAAACACTCTTTCATTCATCAATTTTAAGGGAACTGTACATAATTTAAAAAAATCAATAACACATATAAAAATAAAAAATTGAAGCCTTCATTTTTGTCTTCTATTTTGAAAATATAATAGCCCTTAAACAGGGAGTGGTATAAAAAAAAATTTCTGAGGAAATTTATACTAATTCTTTCTTTCTTATATCAAAATTTCAAGTCTCTATCTAAAAGTGTGTCGGAGTTATGAAAGAAGAAAAATCATGCAAAATTTGGTTTTCACATAACGGTAAATTTAAATTATTACGGTAAATTAAAAAAAAAATTAATTGAATGGCGTTTTTAAATTGAAAAATATGGATTTCTTTAACGATGTAGAAGTTTTGTAAAAAGACGGACGAACAGAGTAAAACTAATAGATGCATTTTTTCAAAATTTTCCGGAAAATGTGCTAAAAAGAATTTGAAATGAAAACAATAAATTTTAAATAATTTTCTTGTGTAATAATAAATAGTAAATGTTATTTTTCTTTTCTTTTTTTTTTTGTTTTTCAAAATAAACAATATTTAAAAAAAAAATGTTTTCTAATTTCTTTTTGTATTTTTAACAAAATAGAAATAACATATAAATTTATGAACTTATGAGGTCATTTTTCAAACTCTATAATTTGTAACAATTATTAAAATTACAAAAATAAAAATAAAAAAATTAAGAAATACAATAATATTAAATAGTTATTCATATTAAATATTATTACCATTATTATTATTATTACTATTATTATTATTATTTAATTGTAACCCAAAACCATTTTATATTTTGTAAATTATTACAAATTATTATTGCTACTTTTCTTTTCAAAAACGAAAATCACAAAAAAAAGAAAAATTAAATAAACAAATATTGTACAACTGAAAAGTAATTTGTGATTTTGATAAGAGTATACATACGAGTATATACTAAACCATAACAGCAAACATATACCTACATACTTTAAATCATTTTCTATGATAGTTGATTGTAAATCCTTGTAGGTACATACATATTATATTCAAATGGAAGCTATATCTTACATATATATAGTAAAGAAAAAAAAAGAATATTTTCTAATACTATATCTTACATATATTTTGAATTTTATTATTTGTTTTATCTTGACATTAAACGTTGTTTCAGTTTGAAATGGGTTTAGTACGAAATTCCAAAAACTAAAAAAGATTCCATTTCCAAAATACAATTTACAGAATTCCAAAAAAAAAAAACAAATTCCACTTAAAAAAAATTCTAAAAAATATAGTGGGGACTGGACTATCGTCCCCAAACCCCGCCCTAAACAAATTATTGGGACTCTGATTTTGCAATTAACTATAAAATCCCTCCTAATTATACTTTTTTACATACATATTTCAAGAACAAGATCAATTTAAAATAGTGAGGACTATGCCGCCTCAAATCTGCCTGATCTTCCTAATTAAAATCGGATATATACATACATACGAGTATTGAAATATTCTGAAAAATGCTTACAACTTTGTTTTGAATTCAATAAAAAAATTCCTTCTAATTCAGAATCTCGTATACATATATATGGGAAACTCTAATTTTGTAACCACATATAAAATCTGTTCTAATTATTTTTTTACATGTATTACATGTAATTATGTAATTAAATATATGTATGTAGTCTATATATAGATTAAAACATTTCCTTATGGAATTTGTTTTAGGGATTTTTTTGTTTTTTCCAATTAGTTTTTTTTTCATTATTTTGAATTTTTTAACTTTGGAATATTTTGGTTTTGGAATTATGACACCATCCCGTTTCAGATCATGTTATAGTTACATATAAATACATGTGTATATTATACATGTATATTATTATATACATACATGCATATTATTATAAACATTTACAAAATAATATGTGCAGAATTTTCCCAATTCCAATATTTTTTTTTTTAAAGTTTAATACTAATTCAATTTTTTTTTTCTATTCACAGACATTTTATTATTGCCTCTGTCGCCGATGTGGGTACAAAAGAAGTCCAACAATAACTGAAAAAAAAAAAAAAATTCTAAAGATTTAAATATCTATTATTTCCAATGACTTTTCTCTTTTTTCGAATAGAATTACATATTTACATATATACAAATAGACAATATATATAGTTATGTACATAGCTAACTACATAAATATATAAGGTCTTATCTATCTTCATATAAACATACATTATAAAAGTAATGCTGTTGAAAGCAAGATTAAGGATCACTATAACTATGCTATGTATTATACTAAATTGGGTGGTGATGACAAAACGTGACTTATGATTTGTAATCAAAGTCTGTAATATAAGTTTTGTTTTCTATGACTGTGTTTAAACTTTTAAAGAAAAATACAATATATTATATTTAGAAAATTAGAAAACTTTATTTTGTCGTTAATCTAATTGAGTTAATCGTTTAAATTTTGATTTTTTAATTTTGTGACAGCTAAACGGTACACGCTAAACGTCAAAACTACTAACAAATTAATCAGTATCAGTTTTTTTGTTTATCAAGAATTATTTAAAGAATATACGCGTGCATATCTTTTCCGTATACCAAATTTTTTTCCAAAATTCTTTATGAAACAATTAAAAATATAAAATTTGCAATATAATGTAAGTTATCAATTGTCATACAATTTGAACATAAATAAAAGGGATATAGAAACATAATTTTTCTCTTTTTTTTTCCTTGTCACTCATATAAGGAGCATAGGGCATCCACTAAGTCATTTATTATTCATATTTGATTTAAGCTTCAGTTTCGTGAATCATTAATTTCATTAAGGCTTTGATTACTCGGCTGTAGCTATATATTGTATAAGACTAAGATGTTACTTTTATTTTTACACCATCTTTTATCTTATACAAGAATTAATTGAAACATCATATCTAAAATTAATTAAATTTAAAATAAAAAATCTGACGAGCAATAAAAAATTATTGACTATAGATTCTAATACTCGTAGTATTGAAAATTATATACTAAAAGACTGTATTTAAAAAATTTTTAGCCATACATTTTTACTTAAATAAGAAAATAAAAACATCTTTTTAACAAAAAAAAAAAAAAAAAATAAGAAACAAGTAACATTGTCAACACGTACAATAACAGAATAGTATATAATAAATGAAAACAGCATTAACACATCCAACAACTGAATATATTATAAAAAAAAATAATTGAAAAATTGTTTATAGATTTCCGCGAAATAATAATTTTCAACGGTGTTCTGTCACACCTTGATCGTCTAAGATTTAAATTTTTTTTTTTTTTTGTTTTTTGCATTGAAACGTTTTCTTTAGTAACACAAAAACGTTTTACTATTCACCAATTTTATATTTTGTTGAAATCAAAAAAAAAAAAAAACTTTTTAGAAAATGAAAAATATGTACACAGTACTAGTGATACAAGAAGTGATTTTAACTTTTTTAAATTACACAAAAGTGTATTAAATACAGTTAACGTTTTGAATGAAGAAAACATCTTAAAAATATAATTAACGTATGTTTTTATATTAAAAATTGTTGAGTTTCAAAATATGATACCATTTTAGTATTTTATAAAACCGATACTAATTAATTTAATTAAAAAGGAGATCTAATGCCAAGATTAACATAATTTAAAAGATTTATTTTACATTTCAAAATGAGCACGGGTATATAGATTAGAAAATCCGGTTTATATTTTCCACTTATAATTCATTTTTATCTTTCTATAAGAATATTTTTATAAAGCATTTCAACAAAAGTACAATCCTGCGGATAAAAAAGATAATCCAACGAAAATTTTTGTAAGCATTGTAAAGTATTTGATATACGATTACAGCTAGGAGATATCAAATGAAAAAGATTTAAAGTTGTATTGTTATATTCACAAACCTATTATATCTATAGTTATTAGATTATCATCTTTTAAACGCTTGGATAAAGATGAAACCAAAGATTGGAGATGTTTTATCTAATTTTTTTAGAGAACAGGAAAATAGATCTTATAATATAAATTATAATAAAATATATGGTCTCAAAAAAGAAATCGGAAAATTAATAATCCTTATTTTAGTATCTGTAAAGAACTGGATGTCCTAACATATTTAATATGCGCTCATAACATCCAACTGCGTATTATACGAAAACTAATATGCGATGCAGCCAATCTCTTAACGATAACTGTTATACAAAAAATAAAATCTTAAAATTCTATGGATCAACTAATTTTTTTTTTTTTACTTTAAAATTTCTTGAACAGACATGAACAGCAAAATTAAAAAGATTGATTAGATATTTTAAAAAATTTTCTAATCCAGAAAATGATTTTTCTTTTTTTTTTGTAATTTTCTTTCATTTTTTTCTTGGTTTTTTTTTTTTTTGTATGTGGTATGTGGGATGAAAATATATGTCAAATTAAGATATTTGTCTAATCAATCTTAAAGATACTCGGTTTTTTTTTTCTTAAGTAAAGATTTTAATTTTCAAATATATGTAAGTCTGAATGAATTGTTATAAAATATAAGTAATATAGTAATAATATGATAATAATTGGTGATTAAGAAATTTAATATAAAAAAAAATAAAACAAATAAATATTTTTTTTAAAAATATTCATTTTAATTATTAAGTAGAAAACTGCTTTTTTTTTATTTTTATATGATGATCAATAAATTTTTGTAATTGCTCAAAAGGAAAATAATTTCCTTAATTAACAATGGGTGCAGATAATATGTTGTATGAAAAAGGCTTGGTCTAATAATATATACCCTATCTATACTGAAAAAAAATTATAATTATATTAATTTACTTATTTTGAATTTATTTTAACGAGTTCTTAAAAAAAAATATTTTAGATAATTGTTGGTACATTTATTTTATTTTAATTGCAAGTATATAATAATTTTATAGATTATGAAAATCAAAAAATATCAGTTTAATAAAAAAAAAATAGAAGCATTTTTTTTATTAGATTTTGTAAAACTGTTGTAAATTTAAGATAACTATCATTATGCTGGACTATATGCTGGACTATCGTTATGATGGAATATTTCTTTTGTATTTAATATGAGTTTTATTTAAATTCTTTCTTAACAGTTCTGAAATAATATCTCAGAGGTTTCATGTAAACCATTTTCAGAACCTGATTAATTACAGAATAATATAAAATATTTCAAATCGTATATATTTAGTAACTTCTTTAGAAAAAAGACACTTTTAAACAATATATTCAAAAAATAAGAATAGAAGAAGCACATACAGGTTTGTCGTATGTTGTTGTTGTTTGGTAGGGGGTGATAAACAATTATCCTTACACCTAGCTGCTGCGAGATGTTGTGCGCGCCAACTTCATGAGACGCTGGTTTATCACATCGCATCATCAAGCCCTAATTAATCGTATATATACTTTGATTTATAAACTATGGTCTAACATTTTCTAAAATTTAATTGTGTTAATTCATATTTTAAAGATAAAGATTTTTGCTTTTCATTTTCTTTTAAATGCAGTTTTTTCATTCAAGAAACTATAAATACATACTTTAAACTTAACTCTATGTATATTAAAGATAAAACGCAAGTTGCTCACAAACAGATCGCGTTTGATCAAGCCAATCAATGTATAGGCAATTTTTGTTAAAAGAAAGTATGTGGAGTATCGGTGGCCTAGTGGATAGAAGCGAATAAAATATAGTTTTAACACTAAATGCCACTCACGTTGTAAGAATAATTCGCCTTTACGACATTGACAGTCATACCTATAATTACCTTGTCACATTTATGAGGCAGGGAAATAAGGTAAAAAGAAAAAACGAAAGTAAGTATAATAAAATTGATGTAAAGTAAAAATATAAATTATATAAAAAAAAATTGTATTTGCGTAAGGGTTGGGCCAAAATTTAGTATTTGTGTAAGGGTTGATGTAAAGTAAAAATATAAATTATTTGTATAAATTGTATTTGTGTTGGGCCATTATACATGAAAAAATAGAATATTTACTTAAAGATGTTTTCAAAATTAATAATAATATTATTAATGTAATTAGAAAGTTAAAAAAACAAATAATTTAATATTATATAAAGATGATTGAAGTTTATTCACCAAATTCAGAAATGGAGACAGAATATAACTAATAACAAAGATACAAATATGTATGTTGCAATCATTACAATTAAATATAAAACATAAATATTATTTATAAATACTTAAAGTTAAGTATTTCCATACTAATAGAAACTTTACATGTGATATGATGACTGATGATTAATGACGTGACTGATAATCTTATCGAAAATAAAGCTTTTTATTTAGTCCTATTAATTATATTTATTAATACTAATAATTTAATTAATATAATGTTGTATTAATATATATTTAATAAAGTACATATGTATGTATATGTAAATAATTTTAGGGTATTTTTTATTCTTTTATTAGAGTAAATTAAAACGAAATGCTTTACTTAACCATGCACTATGGTAACTCCCTTTAGTTAATAAAAAAAATTAATTTCACTTTACAAAATATAAAATTCATTTAAACTAAAATATTACAATTCGTATATACTAAATTAATTATTATAATTTTGTTGTAACAGAAGTCAATCGAAAAAAATATAATTAAACTTTTTTTGTTTTTTTTTATAAAATTATTTATTTTTTTGGTTGTCCATCATAAGCGAAGATTTGAGAAATTTTTTACTATTTTCCTAGATACATCATATAAATCATAATTTTTCTATTATGTACATAAATAAATTATATTTACATATTATATGTATTTCTTAAAAATTACCTAATTTAAAACTAATTTCTTTTCATTAACATACTAATAATATTTTTTTTAATACAATTCGAATTTCGAATTTAAAATCGAAAAATATTGGTCTGTCAATTTTATAATATATTATTACTTAATGTCAAAAGGTGATAAAGTATAGACATTATAGAAAATCTTCCTTATAATAATCATCATGTTAAATGTCAAAATGTAATTATTGAAGTAAAATTGTTAATCTCTATATGAAATATTAAATTTTAATAATTTCCTTATTGGTTATACCTTATAATTTATATTGTATATTTAGTTTAAGATGTATAACAAGTTTGTTATTCCATTTTTAATATAAAAATAAAGAATTTCAATTTATTTTTTTATTCTACAAATCAGTTATTTTGTTTTTTCTTTTTCCTTTTACAATTTTTTTTGTTTTTTTGGCTATAAACTCAGCTAATACCGAATGCATCGTGAATGCATTCTTCAAAATACTTGGGTGACTTCTATCAATTACGTTTTATATAGAGTTAATAAATCATGATCTCCGACTATGTGACATATATTGACGCTTAAAATAAAATAGAAGTGATTATGTTGAATGAATTCAGAAAGCATTTGCAGAATATATTGGAAATGCATTCTATAGTACATTGGAATTATCTTCATAAGGGATTGGTTATAGGAATATGTAAAATCCATATATAAAAGTTTTTGGTTTCATTTTTTCAGTATCGTAGAGTGTAGACGTTTTTAAATCATTAAATTTAACCACTCTTTTTTGTTTACCCTTTGATTTTTTTTTTTTTATATTTGTAGGTTATACTATATATAATTTAATACCTTATTTATTTAATTTAGGTTTAATAAACTTTTCAGATGCATGTGCATTGCCAAAAAAATTAAATTAAATTGAATGTCACAAAAAAAATGTCGAGTATAGTAATCGATTACTTACTATATATCATGATCAATAGAATCGATAAAGAATTAATTCTTTATGCATTCGCTTGTAATTGATTATGTTGCTGCTAGTTGGGAAGTTTAGAATTATTTAAATTACCGTTGACTTCTTTTGAAAATTAGTTTATTGCAATAACCATCCTCCTACTTGAAACAGGTGGTCCTAGTTTTAAGAAATTTGATCAAATTGTTTAAGTGTTTCAACTTAACTTTCAAATAGTCAAATTTTTTAAATAATATTTAAATTTTATATAGTTTTAAATATTATATTATTAGAAGTATTACTATAATGGAATCGTTAATTACCTTAATGTTGATCAGAACAAACATTTTTTATTTGTACTTTTTAGCTTGTTTTTTTTTTGAAATTGAAGAGTACTTCTATAGATAATTAACAAATAGCATGAAACTAACAGTAATTGTAATTAATTCATTTTGATTACTGGACATTAAGTTATTGTGAATGGTTTCTTTTGATTATGACGATTTTATTGGCAGAAAATGACAGTTAATAACTTTTTTATAGTTAATATTTTTATTAAAATGAATTTAGGAGAAATTAATTTAATAAAAATTGAAATAAAATATTAAAATATTATTTTTACTTAAGAAATTTTTTTTTATTTATAAACTGTGACGTACATTTTTTCTTATACCGTTATAAGAAGATTAAAAACAGTTATTATAAAAATTAAATTTTAAAATGATAGAATATTAAAAAAAAATATTGCAAAAACAAAAATTTTTAATGCTAAAATTTTATTTTGAAAATAATGAATAAATTAATTAAAATGAATTTTAAGTATGTACTCTTTTTAAGGAGTGTTCAGACTCTCCAAACAAAATTTATTTTATGATAATAATGATAATAAATACCTACCGATTCGTTTTTTATCATAATGATTTTTGAAATTTTTCATATTTTTAAATGAAAAGAAAAGAAACCTTTTCAAATTTTATCTAATTTATATTAAGAAGTAAGTTAAGTTTTGAAACCGAATTTAAAGAAAGCTTAAAAATTCTAGTATTGCATGCAGATGCAATTGACTTAACAGTAAGAAGGTTTTATTTTTAAATTAGATTTTTTAAGGTCCTATTATACTTAATAACTTATATATACCTTATATACAGATAGACTTTTTTTTATGTTAATAAAAAATTACTAATAAAATATTTTTTTCTAAAAAACCAATTTTACAAATTAAAAAAAAAACCCTTACCTATAAATGAGTTTAATGTTTTGTAATACAACGTAAGTTACTAAAACTTATTTTACATATTAAACTTTATGTAAAAAAAATCGGAAAATGCCAGTGTAGACTTATTAAGGAAATTTTACAACTTATGTTTCTTTATAAAATGTATTCTTTTCAATTTGAAGTCATTTTTAAGTTCCTAAGTTTAGTTAAATCGATATTATTATTATAATGTAACTTATAATAACTGTAGTTTTTGTCAACATATAGACATGCGATAAAAAATATTTTGTTGTAAACGATGAAAAAATGACTATAAAGTCAGTCAATGTTATTAGTTATATCTTCATATATGTGTACTCAAATGGAAAATTGAAATTTGTTTAATTATAAATTGTTTAAAGGAGATAATTTATGTTTAAGATGATAGTATAAGTACATAATATGTAACTTAAATTGTTTTTAACTTGCAAGGAAAAAATCATAAAAGTGCAACTGAACCACAGTTTATATACATAAACTTTATTTATCATTTTTGCATCGTATCATCGTCGTATCAATTATTTATAGTTTGACGCCGCAATAAAGTCATAATGGCCTTATATTTTGCTTTTGAATGAAAAATAAAGCCATATCCCCAATTTTTTCGCGTATGGTTGTATTTCGCATACAATTACGAAACAAAGCCATATGGCATAAAATAATGCCGCAAAAAAAAAAAAATATATATATGGAAAAAGCCGAAAACCCTACTTTTGAATCCAACTGTATATCCATACAGTATAACCTATTCCATACAAAAAAAATTAAATTTTGATTTTTCAAATTTAAATAATAATTTTTATTAAATGGGGGCAAAACTCCTGCTAATTCAATTATTGAAACCCTGATTTGAATCCAACTCCCTTCTAATGCACAATCTGATATACATATATATGTATATGTATATATAAATATTCTGGAAAAAGCGAATTATCCTGATTTTGTAACCAACTCTGAAATCCTTTCTAAATGAGAACCTCACATAAATATTCTGGAAAAAAGCGTATAACCCTGATTTTGAAGTAAACTTCAAACACGCTCCTAGTTCAGAGTTTCGTATATATATACATTAAATAACAATTTCGTATAGTTGATATCTTAAGCTTAACTATTCTTCTATCTACAATTTTATATTTTTATTGTAACTAAAAAATTTTTCTACATAACCAAAAATACAATTTCTTAATTACATTTTCAATAAATAATTTTTCAATTATTGAAACAAAAATAAAAAAAATGGTTGGTTTTCTGGAAAAAAAAATATTAACAAGATTTTTAATTAAAAATTTATGGGTACAAGTTTTTGTTCAAAATTAAAACATATTTTCTAATTTTCCAAAAAAAAAATAAAACAAAAAAAATTCATTCTAATAACAATTATTTTTAAGTATATCTATAAATAATAATATTCTTCAAGAAATTATGTTCTTTATAATTTATTTAATAATAAATTAACAGTAAAAATTTATTTAAAAAAAAAAAAAATTCAATAAATTCAAAATTTTAAAGAAATTTTTTTTTTCATTTTTTTTCAAAAAACACGCATTAACAACTTCCTTATTTAATCACGTTGTAACTGTACACGCAAACATTTTTATGGCTAAGGTGATAGTTTTTGTTAAAACGTTCATAATATTTTGAAATATTTAATGTTTTGATTACTATATAAAAACAATAAATAAGATATACAAAATAATAGTAAATTATTATTATTTTTTTACTTTTCTTCACCGTGTCATCCAACTCACCATCATCAAAATTTCCAAGAAAAGGAAAATTTCGGGATTTCTATTACAACTTGTAAATATTAGTCTCAAGAACAAACCAAAACACTAATAAACCGCAGGTGATTTTCTTTTAATCCAAAATCCTGTGGTGAAATGGACAAGACCGGACCTACATTTGATCTTAAACAATCTACTATACTTTTGTCGGTAATATAATAGGGATTTTAACGGTCGACAAACATTCCAGAGGGCTAGGACTTTTGTAGACGCTGCAAAGATGAACAGGAAGTGGTATGAATTTTTTACTTGTTGTGTGTTCAGTTCTTGCTATAAAAAGAAAAAAGTTTCTGGAGAAATTCATCTTAAATAAAGTTTTCGAGCTCTCGAAAGTGAATTTATTAAATTTACAGAGCTTTGTAAGAAGTTATCAATAGTTTTAATTAGAAGAAAATAATACTCCAGGTTACCACAACGGACCTAAACAGGCCTAAATGTGCATCTGTAGTTTCTTCCAACACTACCTATCTACCTTTTCTTCACTGTCAAAAGCAATTTTCATATTGCCTTTAAATTCTATATGTTTTGCTTGTTCTAATATTGTTATAACATATTAACAAGCAATCAATGTATGTTATCGTTCGGGTTGGGAAGGGTACAGAAAATTCTGCTCCGAAATATTTCATGGAAATAAAATTAATATTGCGAGGAAATTATTTTATTTCAAGGGAAAGTGTTCTAGTACCAAGTTTGACTGAAATTTAAATGTTTGATTTCAAATATGTAATGACAGCAGTATCAAAATCTGTGAGACTTAGTTCCTCAGTAACTGTACTATAAAAACAAAAAACTTTTTTTATTTTTTATTTTAAAACTAATTTTTATTTTTATATCCGTATGAACTATGTTCAAGGGTATAATATATTTGCCATTACGTTTGTGAAAACTTAAAGCAGTCGAACTAGATATATTGGCAAAGGTATGGATCGGCTCAGAATCGAATTCTGAGTCGATTGAGCCATGTACGTCCATCCGTCTGCACGATAACTCAAAAATAAAGGAGCTAGGAAGCTGAAATTTGGTTTACGTCACTTTTGCAAAATTGTTAGTTTTGCTGTTTAATTCCAGCTTTTTCATCCACCGGGTTCGAGTAGCTGCCATACAACTTATTTCTTTATATGGGAATAACTCAGTATCTATTGAAGCTAGGTATCTGAAATTGTGCAAAAACGTCTTGAGTTACAGGCCAACAACATCTGTAAAATTTGGTTGTGCTGGTACGACAGGTTCGGGTAGCTACCATACAACTTATTTTTAAATGAAAATGACTTAGTGTCTATTGAAGCTATAGGTATCTAGGAAATTTAGTGAAGAGATGTCGAGTTACATGTCAAAAAGTTTTGTAAAATTTGGTTGGTCCAGAGCAGCCGATTCAGGCTTCTTGCACTTCTTGGAACTTAATGAAGCTAGGCGTCTGCAATCTTACAAATGAAGATCAAGTTTTATGGCAACAACTTCTGTAAAATTTGGTTGTGCTGGTGAAATAGATTTTGGTAGCTGTCATACAACTCAATAATTTACATAAATATATCTCGGCAGTTATAACGTCGGTACTAAAACATCTGAAATTGTTTAAAAGATGATCATGTTATATAGAAACAGTATCTATTACATTCATACGGGTATCCCAGAGTTGACACAGCTTACTCTACTGCAATTTTCCTCGTAATATGTAAAATTTATTTTCCTATAGATGAAGGTACTTTTTTTACATATAGTAACCGTGTTTTTAAAATATTTTACTGCAAGTTCACACAATTTGTGAAAATATTCACTGTACTTTATACCACAACTGTAGATATAAGAAAAAACATTCGTGTTAATATGAATTTTACTTCAAACTGAATGATTCTTTCTTTCTTTATTAAAATATACATACATTTTTTTATGACAAGGTTGTGGGCTCTTTTCTTTTTGGAAGTCGGCTATTCTTGAAATTATTACTTAGAAGTTATTCAGTTAGAAAATATTCAATTCTTCTTACGACTAAATTTTATAATATAACTTAATCAAAAATTATATGACTTAAATATTCATAAAAAAAGAAGGATCAGGATTGTTCTTTAATTGAAAATATTTATTTATAATTAAATAAATAATTTATATCCTACAGTATTAAGTCATATTTCCCCATTTTAAATCTGAATAACCATTTAAATTACAATTAATAGTGAAGTAACAAAATTTCTCATAGTTATACATATTTTTGTTAATTGAAACATATCCATTAATTTTTCACTTATTTTACTTTTATTACATTAAATATATTTTAACACTGTTGGAATAAATTTACAAGAAAAAATAAATTTTTAATGCAATAAAACGCGATTTTTCAATGATTGTGAGAAAAAATAAATTTTTATTTTTATTACCTACAACTTTTTTTTTGTTGTTTTTTGTTGAAAAAATTTAAAAAAAAAAAAAAACCAAATTAAAAAAATTAATAAAAAATAAAGAAAAAAATTTAAAATCGATATATGCATAATAATCGATTTTAACATTAATTGATATTATCCAATTTATCTTTTTTTTTTTTTATCATATTTTAGTTGATTTTATAAATAAAAAATAAAGTGAAATAAAAGTAATATTAATTTATCATAATTACAATTTGAATTAAATTTTAGTTTAATTCAAATAAAATATAATTTATGTGAATAAAGCGGTTTTACTTGAAAGAAATTAAATTAAGGTTTTCAAAAATAAAGTTCAAATTTCAAAGTGCAGACGTAGTTAAACAGTTTAACAGAAAAAAGAATTATGCCGAAATAACTATAATTTTTCAAACCTAAAATTTTCATTAAATCTTAAAAATAAAAAAAAATTCAATATTGAATTTATTCTTTATCAAAATCAGATAGATTTAGTTTTGCCGATATTGATATGATATAAATGATGGTATATTGTAGGAATTGGTAAAATTGCAAATTTTACTGCAACAATATAGACTGAGTTACGAACTGTCTGATATTTTTTTATTTAATAAAGAAACTGCTAAAAGACGTACATTATTCTGAAATAAAAAATGGTATTTGTAGCCAGTTTTTCTTATGCAAACATTATTTATTTATTTCTTATTTAAAATTTTGTTCCACTAAGAGCAATCGGAACATTTAAAAAAAATTGAGAAGTATGTATAGAAATATTTAAAAGTTAATGAAATTATAAATTCATTTCATCTTCGAGTATAGATTCTATACTCGAAGATGAAATGTATTGTCTGCACTCTAACGTTGAATCTTTCACTTTCTCATCTTTATCCCAGTATACTGTGAAAGTTGTTATCGTATACACTACATTTTTAAGGCTGCGAAAGATTTGATTTAAGGGGGAAAAAATACAATATCTTAATGCGATCTAGGGTTTCTTTATGTTTTTTAATGTTTATCTCATCGAAATCTAGGATTTCTTGATGTACCTTCAAGGTTACTTCATTTCATAACGAATTCGTACATTATAATACCTTTCATATTTAATATTAAAATTTTAACTAAAAGATTTTAGATCAAATAATTCAAAAAAAAAATTTTTATTTTCCTTTAAGAAATTATTTAGTTTTGCTATTTGGTGATCACCCAATGATCATTTCTCTAAACGCATCAATCAAACGTCTCATTTTAAGTAAAATGATAACCAAATGTTAGCATCGCTTTAAGATCAAATTTAAAAAGTGTATTTAAAAATTATAAAAATTAAATTATCAATAACAACCAACTTGGTATAAAACCAAGGTATATAAAATGACAAAAAAAAAAAAAGAACAAAACAAATTGATTGTCAACACGACTAAAAATAAAAAAATTGCTCTACTCTAGCGTTGCTTCTCTCCACGCGTTTGTATTACTTAATGTACTTTATATAAGCGACGCCGCGATACTGGGTTATCATCTTTAACACTTTTTTGTTTATTTTTACAAAATTCGTATGGTCATTTTCGTAACAATTTGAAGTACAAAATCAAATTAAATAACGATTTTTTAACAATTATTTCAAACACCGATAAATATTTTTAATTTTTGACTAAAAATTAGTAACCCAATATCCATCAGAAAACTGATTAAAAATAATCGAGCAATTTTCTGGTACCAAATACATTAAACATTAATTCGATACTAAAACCAATCATTTATAGTTGTAAATTGTATTAAAAATAATGAAACGCTTAGTTAATATTATATTTTTGTAATGTTTTATATTCATTTTTTTTTTTTTGCAATTTAAATCCGTTAAATTTAAAAAAAAATATCTTGATAGGTATATAGTAAAAATTATTCAATCAACAATAGATTTTTCATAAAAATTAAAAAACAAAAAAAAAAAAACTTTTATAATCGATGTTTACTGTCGTTACTTGTCTAAAATATATTTTTTTAAATATCGATTCTTAATAATTTGAAATATAACATTAAAATAAGTTTATTAATAAACAATTGAAAAAACAAATCATTATAGTTTTTTTTTTAAAAGTGAAATAAAAGTAAAGTTAATCTACAATAGAATAAAAGAAAAATAAAAAAACTTTCTTGTTAAAAATTTTAATTGATTTTTACATTGATTCATGAATTCATTAATTAAGAAATTAAAATTTTCCGAATAAACTATTACGAGCTCATTAAGATGAATTTGTTAGATATTGTCTTTTAAATAATGTGGCAAAGCAGAATAAAAAATTGTTTATTAAGATTAGAAAATTTTTCAATTATTATTATCTTTAAATTTATTATCAAATCTGAAAATATTAATTTTAATCAGATGTTTGTATCATTTATGTCGACTAAAAATAAAAATATGCTGAAATAAGGTTGAGGCACAAATTAAGGTTAAGGCATAAAATCGGAATAAAAAATTTTTTATACCTATTATCATCATGTTTCTATTCTACTGTCAATATGACAGCATGTTTCTACAGGAGTGCAGACAGATAAAGCCGTTTCAAAATAAGCAGAGTAGAGGTTAATTTACTTTATGACGTCACAATTAGCATTTCGAAATGAACATTTTAGTTAGCAGATTCTGAACAGAATAAAAATATTTTATCTCTAAACGTTCCGAAATAATTTTAAAACACAATAGAGCTTTAACCTGTCAAAAGTGTCAAATTATATTAAAAAATAAAATTTTTGACATTTTAATTCAATAATACTCTACGATATCTGTAAATGAAAATCGAACATATTTTAGATCATGCTTATAGTATCATGCTTATAGCACTCTGTATGAAAAAAGAAACACAAAAGATAAACTCTGTTTATTTAGAGTGAAAAAAGAAGCATAATTTTTTTTTTTTGCGGTTCTATTGGCTCTACTCTGAACTAAAAAAGAAAAACAGCCCCAGAAGTCAGACTAAAAAACGAAACGCACTCCTGTCAATCTTCAATATGTTACATTGTTTTTCAGTTATCTGCTGCTTTGTATAGTTTTCTAAAACCCACTATATGAGAACTATTATTTAATTATTAATAATTGTCTTTTAAAATGAAAATCATCGAAAAAATTCCTTTTTAACTTAACCATTGTAAGAAGAAAAAAAAATTCAATGTAAAAAAGAAACCGAAATGCATACATATTCCGTTGGTAAATAGCTTTACCAATTTTATTTTGGTAATTTTAGTTTATAAATATAAGTATGTATAAAAATATAAACAATTTCAAAAATATTTTTTAAATTTTAACATAAATTTAATTCAATATTGTTTAAAACTTTGCACAATTCATTAATGACAATTACAAGGAACTTATTCAAATACCGACACCATTTTATAAAATATATTTCTTATAAAAATTACATATGTACATATACAAAAAATTAATTAATATTGGCCAATATTTTCTTTTATTTTTTAATTTTTATTATTTGTTTGTCAGTATCCTTACAATTGTTTTATTTTCTCATATGTATAAATGTTAAAAAAAATGAAAAGTATTGAATTCGGAAAAAAATTTACATTGTAATTTTAATGAATCCTAAAATTTTGTATTTTTGTATTTTTCTTTTCTTTTGTATTTTTCTAATATTTTTAATATTTTGAACTAAATTATCACAAAACGCTATTTTTGGTAATTGGAAACATATAATTTATTGTGTTATTTATTGCAATAGGTATACTTACTTATCATTGAAGTATAACTTCATATTATATTTTAGTATAACAAAAAGTCAAGGAGGAAACATATCTGTTTAATGTTTTTTTTAATTGAATCCTTGGCACCGCCAAATTACTTCTAATGAAATAAGGCTTAATATTTTTTAATTAATCCTAAATTGTTAGAAATTATATTTCATTTTTTATTGTTAGAATTTATTTCATTAAAAATGTTAGAAGTTATTTAATTTTCAATCTACTGCAGGTATACGATTTTAAATTTGGTAAAAATATTTTTTTTTTCAACATGAAACTTTACATTTTCATAAGATTTTCATAAGATTAAATGTGGCATGCAGTATTTGATATCGACAATTTTTATGACGTCACTTGTCAATACAATTCAAATTGTAGAAACTTTTTTAAGAGAACACATTTAGAATAGTTTTAGAATATCATTACACCAAGACTAAAAATATGTTTTCTCGTTTTTCAGAAAATTTTATCAATAACAGCATTGGCATTATGACATTATGTCATAAAACTTTCTTAAAAAAAATGAAAATATTTGTTTTCAAGAAATTTCAACAAGTAAAATTTTTGTTAATGAAACTTTGTTGAAAAAGTTGAAACCCTGGTTATACAAGTCACTCTAAACTCCCCACTATATACATATTATGTCGATATATTTAATCTTAAAATAATCTGAAAGAAAGTGAAACCCTGATTTTGTATTCAACTATAAAATCTTTCGTAATTCAGAAGCTCACATACAATATACGAGAACGTAACACTTGGTAACAATAAAAAATTTCATGATAAAATATGACATTATTTATTATTTACTATTTGAGACTTATTTTATTTCTATATGTTACATTTTACTTCAAATGGATGTACTCAAATGTTCGGGATTATTTCATTTTTAAATTACAAGGAACTTTCTTTTATTTCATTTTCCAATATATTAGGATATATTTCATTTTGAGTTTTGGAATTATATCATTTGGGATTATTTCACAGAGACAGAATCCTTAATTAAATTAAAAAAAATTCAAAACAGTATAATAATCAGCCATTTAACAATAATGTAATAATATAATAAGTGATTTATCAGTTACGTGTTGAAAATGTAGTCAAAAACTTCATGTTATCAACATTTCATCTATTTATGAAATTTATTATTCAATTATTTTTTTTTTAAATTTTAATCTATAATAAAATGTATATATATGTATATAAAAAAACGAAATTATTGTTTCACCATTAATTGTGCAAATTTAATCATTTAGAAAACATGTGTACATAACAAAACAACATTTATTTTTATCACTTAATTTTTATCAGACATTGTTTATAACATTTTGATTGCTTTTCTATATACATACAATGATTGTTTTCATTTTATTCGCAACATGTTTAATTGTTTTCATTTGTTTAAAAATAATTTTCTTTTATTCGGACAATCTTTTAGTAAGCCAAAAAAAAAACGAATTTAAGAAAATTCGATTTTTTAATTCTGAGTTAATGCATTTAATGTGATAATTTTTATATTTTGCCTACAAAATATTATAGACGAAGATCCTATTAGGCCGTTTTAGATTCTTTTAAATGAAGCGAACTTAACTTAACGAAAAAATCATTATATATAGATTAATAAAATTAGCTTGACGAGACAAGAGTGAAGGCAAGAAATTAAAGTATACGGTTCAGTTTCGTTATATAAAAATTTACTAAGTATATTCTTTGAAGAGTAAGGAAGTAAGGAAATAAGGAAGAAACTATTCTTTGGTTTAAAAAATTTTTTTTTACTATTTTGGACATGGTCATCCCTCTTTTCCAAACAAAAACTACGGTTGAACTTTGTAGATTTTTTTTTGGAACATTTAGATTTGAGTTAAAAATTAGTTTTATGCATTCCGACCGATTGTTTATAAATTTCATATATATGTTGTATATTATGAGACATTGAAGAGAATCGAATCCTCTGCAAATTTATGACTTTGATACATAGTTAATCTTTTAAAATTTTTGGGTTTAACCTTTTTAGAGGATTTATATTTATAGTCTTGAAGATAATTTAATGTGTAGAACTTTCTTAACGGGAGGCACGGTGGCCTAGTGGGTTAGAGCTTATAAAATACGCTGTAAAACACCGAAGGAGTGTAGGTTCGAATCTCACACACGTCGTAAGAGTTATTCCCCTTACGATATTTATAGCTACGCCTGAACAGAAAAGGCTGTGTTTCCTGTCCACATTTGTGTGACAGAGAAATGCATTAAAAAAAAAAAACTTTCTTAACAACGTTAAGGATATTCACTAAGCTTCTGTTGATTTTTATAATACAAAATAATTGGATTTTCAAAATATTGTTCAATTTTACATTTACATATAAACCTTTTTAAGGAAATACTCTTAGGGAAACATCATGTACCACATAAAATATCCTTTCTTTAATGTAAATCCTTATTAGTTTGATTGCCAGTCGCCAGAATCAAAACACGAGACTCAGTTGTTTTATAAATCAAAGATCTTATCTCTTCACTGTTGTCTCAGTATAGTCAAAATTTCAACATTATAACTATATATGTTATACAAACTATATGTTGCAATTCAAAACTAAAAATAGAATTCAAATATACCAAAATATTTCAAGAATTTTATTTGATTTTTGTTTAAGGATTTATTTTGGAATAACTTAAGCAGTCGTTAATATTCACTAATACCCTATACATTTATGAGAAAAATTTCGAAAGACTTTTATTATTTCATATTTAATTCGTGATCATACCAATATACACAAAATCTCATTTTTACTATAGTTTAAAATTAAATTAGTTTTTTTTTTTTTCAACTAATATTTATAATTACTGATAAAAAAAAAAAAAACAATTTTTTGCAATTTTAGTTTGTATGTACTTTTTTTTTCTCCCCTTATAAAATTCTGTTTTTTTTTTTTATTTTTTATATTTTCATTTATGTTAAAGTAAAGGTGATTGGGGTCCATCGCATTTATTTAATCTTATTAAAAATTGCATTTTATATAATATTGCACGTCGTATTCTTTCTTAAAACTTTATATGCTTGTTTTTTTTTTTTTTTTTTAAATGTAAAAAGATTCTCTTTTAGATATTTTTAAACATTTTTTACAACTGATGAAATTTTACTTTCATGTATTTTTTTTCTGTTTTTGTTGTTGCATGATATCTTTTGTTGTTTTTTTTTTGATGTTAAGAGTCAAATACTTATATATACTTTAATACATTTAGATTGAAGAATCTTCAAAAAAAATCAAAAATATGTACATATATTTATATTTTATACAGGGATGTTAAGATATTATTTTAAATTTCATTTGTAAATTGTAGAATTTTTTGTTGATTTTTAAAACAAATTTTTTTCTTAATTATAGGTACATATTTATTTGTTTTTATTTTTTTTAGTTTAAACAAGACTTTCCTTCTCAGACGGGGCTCTAAATATAGTAATTATGTTTACGACGTGTGTGAGATTCGAACTCACATACGCTTGGCCATTGAGCGAGGCCTCCTACATTTATTTTATTTAAGTAAATATATTTATTCAAGTGAATTAATTATAATTATATTTAATTCAATTCTCTGATATACGCCATACTGATGATTACTCTTTTAGTCAAATTTTAGATCTTTATATATGGTTATCTTTATATCTTTAGTCGATATCATTTTATTTTGGTTCAATATAATTTGTCAACTCTTAACTAATTTTATCTTCAAAATAATGACCTTGAAAGTTAGCACATTAGTGATTGATACTTTTGCACAACATAAAAAATGTCAAAATAAAATCAAAAATATTAAATTTCGAATAAATATAATTTATAGTTTTAAAATTTCAATATATGTAGTTTTAAAAGGTTTAGGTTTTTTTGAAATCGACAAAGTTTTAATTGCCCAAAATAAATCTTACATTGAGAAATTAAAAATAACAAGCAATTGTTTTTATTAAACCAATGAAGGTGTCATTAAAATAATTTTTAGAATTTTTTTTACATTAATATATAGAGTGTTACTCTAAGATAAAGTGATAGATACAACTATCTTAATACCAATGTACCAATGTCCCTTTGTCAGTTAAAGATTAATATACTGTTTTTATTATATGTAACATTTCATTCATATCTTTATAGAAATACGGTTTCAACTTAAAATTAAGTTTTTAACTTTTAAGACATAAATAGTGCATAGTAAAATTTTAATTATTCCTCTCCGAATTTGCCTTAAAAATTAAAAAAAAAACACATTATTTATAAATCAAGTGATATATATTTGAAAGTCAAGATCCAAAATAACATATTTTATATGATATTTAAAAATAATTATGTCTAATGTTAACTGATTAAATCTGATTTAGCAAAATTTAAAAAGAACATTAACACCCTTTTTAAAATGTCTGTCTAAATTTCCTTACCTATCCTACATAATTCTAAACTTTCCGAAATTCTTTTTCATATGAATCCTTTCCACATATACTTATCCCATAAACCAAACTGTATACATATTTGTATTAAGGATCCCAACCTTAAGTTTATTTTAAAAGGAGGTCGTTTAGTTAAAGTACAACACTATTCGGAAGAATCACGTGCAATTCCTTAGAGTGACTTATGAAGTTTTGAAGCAACTCTTGTTGTACCATATACCTCTCAATGAATTGAAAAGTATATCATAAAAAAACTGAATTCAATCTACATCTATTTATCTACATTTCTGTTTTAAGCGTAATATTATTTATCTTAGGACAATTATTATTCTATACATAATCTTCTTATGTGACTATTATATTAATTATACATACTAAAGTTACATACATACAAATAGAAAATAAAATATAATGCGAAAGTCTTACAGCAAAAAAAGTGAAAGGTATTTTTTTTTTTAAATGTAAGCTTCTTCTCTTTATATACTTTTTATATAAAAAAAAAAAATATCTTTTTTTATTATTTATATAATTTTTTTTTCATATATGTGTATATATATATATATATGCGAAATAGGACATAATTAATTTTACATCTTTATAGATAAGTACATTTACGTATAATAAAATGAAGAAAAAAGTTGTCTATGCCTTTATTGCATACTTTAGACTTATATAGTGATGAGCATAATTTCTATTAAAATAGCATGTTACATTCCTTTAACTAAAAAGCTAATTTCTATAAATTATTTTAACAACGAGATGATAAATTACAAAAGTTAATTTTTTTTTTTTTGGATATTTTACTCTATCCTAATAATTTTAAAATGGTATAATTTGTTAAATTAATTTCGTTTTTTTTTTTCCTTAAGATAAATTTGTATCTTCCATTACAATGTGCATTACAATCATCAACTTATTCAAGAAAAAAATTGTGTCGCATAACATATAAGTTATCACTCTAATAATTATTTTTTTTATGTATTCGTATTGGATAGGGAAATGAAAAGTATTGAAACCATGACAAATATCGAATTTGAAGATTTCATTAATTTAGATGTTTTGAAGTCTTTTCAGGTCTAAGATATTAATTTTGATAATATGACTTTATCAGTATAAAAAAGATAGCACGAAAAAGATTTTACCTGGATGAAAAAATTCTGCATAGTTATTATATGTTAAGAAGACCTAGATTACACAGATGACATATGTCTTCTCTCGCATAAGTTCAGCGATATGCATAGGAAATTAGAACATCTACAAAATCTTGCAAGCAACGTTGGACTTGAATTCAATATCAATACGACCAAAGCGATGAGTATCATCACCGCCGCAACACAATATCTACAAATAAACGGTCAAACAATTAATTATGTCAATAACTTCTAATACTTTGGCAGTTCTATATTAACCAGTGAAGGAGCCCACGAAGATTTGGATAGCCGACTCAAGAAAACTAGAGCAGCGTTTTGCAGATTACAACCTGTGTGAAGAAACTTACAAATATCCAGAAACACCAAGCTCCAGATTTTCCGGTCATGCGTAAAAAGCATCCTAATGTATGGTATAGTGAGACCTGGTTAACTTCAAGTACTACAAACAACAGGCTACATGTATTTATAAATAAATGCCTTCGAATCATATGCAGGGTATTCTGGCCTAGAACAACCACGAATAGAGATTTATGGTACAGTAGCGCACCAAATAAGATAAAACAGTAGGGGATAGGGCAGACGTTGCGAAAACACCAAGGAAGCATAGTAAGAATTACCCTTAAATGGAATCCGCAAGGCTCCAGAAGACGTGGTCGGCCAAGCAACACCTGGCGCAGAAAAATAATAATGGACCTAAACTCAAAAGGTACCTATAACTTGGGAAAGTGCAAAAACAACAGCCGCCTATGGAGTTCGATGGAAATGTCTAGTGGGGATCTTATGACCCCAAGAGGAGTAAGAAACATAAAAAAAAAATTCTCTGTCAAAAACTTAGTTTACTCGAAAATTTCGAACAGGGTTAAAAACTGCAAGTGGAACTTATAAAAAAACATATATAAAATAAAAATGATACGAAAATACGATAGAACAGAAGTTTCAAATAACTGGATAAATAAAAAAAAAGTAAAATGTATGTTTGTGTCAAATGAAACTTAGTTTTTTGTTGTATTTTAGAGATAAACCGACCACCAGAGGTTGTGTTTGCCATATAAAATAGTAAACAAATCTTTTTGATTTAATAAAATTATAACATTTGTGTTTTTCTATCTTAAACCATTTTTTAATAAAAATTTTCGGGAGATTTGACAGTCGAATGTTAAATTGAAAAAGGATAACAATCGTCATAACTTAAAAATATTTCTATGTGTATGTTAATAAAAATCAAGACATAAACGTTTAGTGACAGAAATTTAGTTTATTCTGTATAATACTTAGTTGTCTTTATACATGTGTATACGAGAAAGTCAAAGGCAGAGGAATTTTTGCTTAAAAGCTTTTGATATTGTCTGTGAATGTTTTAAATACAGGAGATGTACAATACAAAGTAAGTATTTATTTAGTTATAAATCACATCCCATTATTTTCATGTAACTTTTTATCACGTGCAACTGGTTATGTCAGTGAGAAAATTATGTGAGTGTAAATTTTATATAGTGAACATAAAAATTATTCAATTTAAAAGAGTAAACATTAAATTAATTAAAAGTATTAAAGATGAATTAAAATTAAGTTAATGTACCATAAAAAAAGAATTTTAGCTGAAAAAAGAAATGGTAACATTATGACATTAAAAGATATTTATGGTAATGCCTATTTTTATTATATAAAAAGTATATTATATATTAAATGATGTTGCAAATGGATTATTTTAAAATTTACTCTATATAAAAGTTTTTTGAATTTTTTTTCCGGGGTATAGAAGTTTAGTTACATCGTCGATCGCTAAAAATGATGAAAATTCTTTTTTTTTCGTTTTTTAATTAAAAAAAAAAATGATTATTTCTAATTAATTAATTATCAAATGCAAGTTTCTTCAATTTTATGCAATTTGTTTCTGTTATATAATTTTGCATTAAAATAGTTTAATATTTTCTGATATAGTGTTAAGATACTCGTAAGTGATTTTTTTCTCAATATATACGTATACATTTTAAATTATCGCAATTATTATAATGCTGTTCTAAAAATTGTATTTCTTTTAACATATTGGGATCACAGGACATTTTGAAGGACATTATTGCTCGATAAAACAAATTTTAATATGAGTATGAAAATGTTTTATATATATTGGAAATGTAGCTTTTTAATATTTTATATTTAATATTGACTTGCTGCACTAGACATTTCCGCCGAACTGTATTAGGCGCTATTGTTTTTGCACTCTATGAGAAAGAGGATGTGGAAAGCATTATAAAAAGTCAGATTTAGGCGAAAATATAACAAATCGGCTAAACCTGGTAGACTTTGGAGAATATGGAGATAAATCCAAAAACCTATAGGACTACAAAAAATCAAAATATTCGACACCGGAATAAAATAAATTCCCCTATATTGTAGTGAAATTTGGCCAATAAACGTCATATAAACAAGATTCTGCTTTTCGTAAACAAATGTCGCTTGCCTATATAAAACAGAAGGCAAAATATGGGCAAAAGTAAAATCTATAGCACAAAATAGAATCAGATGACATTGCTTTATGGAAAGAATGGGGTTCTTCCAAAGGGAGTAGGAAATGAAAAAAAAGTCATAAAATATTAATAGAAATTGATGCGCCTAATCATTTTTAAAGTTTTAAAAATTTTTAGAATGTTCGCTTTTTAACGATATAACATTTATTACTTTTTTTGTTTTGTACTTTTGTATATACCGAACTGTATTCGTATTAGTAAGTAAAGTAACTAACTTCGTATTAGTATTAATACTAGTTTATATATTTAGACTCTTTTTCTGTTAGACATGTGGGTCAACTACTATTAATTTTATATATCGTTGTATTATTTATTTATTTATGTATATAACGTGATCCGGGGCTTATGTTTGAGACCTTTCGAGTGCAAATTAGGTGGCTTAAGCACTTGAGCATTGGTTAGATGTAACAGTTTAACAGTATGTAATAGTTTTATAGTTAAACAATTATGAAACCATTTAAACACATTATGTTATTATGTTATAAAAAAATTTAAGTTTTGTTTTTTTTATTTTTTATATTTTTATTTTTAAGTCCTATTCTGAGAAAAAGGTAATTTGGTTGTTACTTCTGAACGATATTGAGCTGTATAGATAATTTTCAGTTTAGAGAACCATTTATGTTCGAAGAGTTTTGTCCTGACTGATTAGTTTTTTTATTTTGTATATTAAAAATTTAATTTTACAATAAAATGTAGACTAATTCTCAACATTTATGGATTTTAAACTTTTTTTCGATCATATATTTATATCATATCGATAATATGTTTACTTACAACTTTTTAAGTAAAATAAAATTTCTCTGTTCTTAGGTATAACGTAATTTTTCACTGGATTAGTTTTTATAGATGTTATTTAAATCCTTAAATATATGTTTTAATTAAACTAACTTTGGGAATTTTTAATCATTATTTTTTCTAAATATATTAAATAAGGAAATAATTAATAAAATCAACAAATTGTAGTAAATATGTAGCAATCTGCTTCCTTAATTTTGTTCATTGAAAACATATTTTAATTATAATGTTTTGAAAAATTGTAAAGATTTTCATATAAGGAAAGTATTTGAATCGTAAAAAATATCTGACCTAAATATTTTAATAAAGTTTGACATTAGGGACACATGAATAATAAATTAGAAAATATCATTTTTTGAAAGGTATGGCAATTCACAAGTTGGGAAAGAAATAATCTGTAAAAAAATGTATGAATTGACCAAAATAGAGGATAGAGAATCTGTAAAAATAATGATTTTTAATAAATCACTTAACAAAAATGATCCAAAGAATAAAAAAAAGATTTAATATGTAACCTACACTCAAATTTGTAATTTTTCTTATAATTTCGTATAAGTAAAAATTGTCAAAAAACAAGAGACAATTTCTTCAATTTTAAGGAATCTGAATATAATTAAGAAAATCCAACATAATACGTAAAACTTTAGTATTGAAAAGTTAATATTTGCCTTTTACTTTGAAATCATTTTTACAGGTTTCTAAAACCGTAAATTTTAAATTTTTATTCCCTAACAGCCCTTAAACAGGCGCAAGTACAGTTTTCTGAAGCAACTTATATTAAAATTGAAAGATTTTTTTTTCTTTCAAAATTTCAAGAATCTATCAAAGAACTCCCAGAAAGCAGAAATGAAAGGAGCAAAATTTGTAAAATTTTGTCTTCATATAACGGTAACTCCCTAAAAAATGTACGATGTTTAGAAAGCTAAAACAAATGTCTTGTAATTTGGCGTCTAAAACAAAAGACTTGTAATTATACCCGTATGAACTATGTTCAAGGGTATAATAAATTTGCCATTACGTTTGTGACACCTTAAAGGAGTCGAGCTAGATATAGTGTCAAAGGTATGGATCGGCTCAGAATCGAATTCTGAGTCGATTAAGCCATGTACGTCCGTCCGTCCGTCCGTCCGCACGATAACTCAAAAAATAAAGGAGCTAGGGGGCTGAAATTTTTTTTACGTCACTTTTGCAAAATTGTTAGTTTTGCTATTTAAATCCAACATTTTCGGTCGGCGGGTTCGAGTAGCTGCCATACAACTTCTATCTTTATATAGAAATAACTCAATACCTATTCAAGCTAGGTTTCTGAAATTTTTCAAATGATGATCAAGTTTTATGGCAACAACTTCTGTAAAATTTGGTTGTGCTTGTGCAGCGGGTTCGGGTAGCTGCCATACAACTTCTCCGTTTAAATGAGAATAACTCAGTGTTTATTGAAGCTAGGAATCTGAAATTTAGTAAAGAGGTGTCGAGTTACATGCCAACAACTTTTGTAAAATTTGGTTGGTCTAGAGCAGCCGGTTCAGGCTTCTTGCACCTCTTGGAACCTAATGAAGCTAGGCGTCTGAAATTTTGCAAATAATGATCAAGTTTTATGGCAACAAGTTTTGTAAAATTTGGTTGTGGTGGTGCGGCGGGTTCGGCTAGCTGCCATACAACTTCTCCGTTTAAATGAGAATAACTCGGTGTTTATTGAAGCTAGGAATCTGAAATTTAGTAAAGAGGTGTCGAGTTACATGCCAACAACTTTTGTAAAATTTGGTTGGTCTAGAGCAGCCGGTTCAGGCTTCTTGCACCTCTTGGAACCTAATGAAGCTAGGCGTCTGAAATCTTGCAAATGATGTTCAAGTTTTATGGCAACAACTTCTGCAAAATTTGGTTGTGGTGGTGCGACGGGTTCGGATAGCTGCCATACAACTTCTCTTTTTAAATGAAAATAACTCAGTGTCCGTCCGCACGATAACTCAAAAAATAAAGGAGCTAGGAGGCTGAAATTTTTTTTACGTCACTTTTACAAAATTGTTAGTTTTGCTATTTAACTCCAGCATTTTCGGCCGCCGGGTTCGAGTAGCTGCCATACAACTTCTTTCTTTAAATGGAAATAACCCAGTGCCTATTCAATTTAGATATCTGAAATTTTGCAAATGATGATCGAGTTTTATGGCAACAACTTCTGCAAAATTTGGTTGTGGTGGTGCGACGGGTTCGGATAGCTGCCATACAACTTCTCTTTTTAAATGAAAATAACTCAGTGTCCGTCCGCACGATAACTCAAAAAATAAAGGAGCTAGGAGGCTGAAATTTTTTTTACGTCACTTTTACAAAATTGTTAGTTTTGCTATTTAACTCCAGCATTTTCGGCCGCCGGGTTCGAGTAGCTGCCATACAACTTCTTTCTTTAAATGGAAATAACCCAGTGCCTATTCAATTTAGATATCTGAAATTTTGCAAATGATGATCGAGTTTTATGGCAACAACTTCTGCAAAATTTGGTTGTGGTGGTGCGACGGGTTCGGATAGCTGCCATACAACTTCTTTCTTTAAATGAAAATAACCCAGTGTCTATCCAATCTAGGTATCTGAAATTTTGCAAATGATGATCGAGTGTTATGGCAACAACTTCTGTAAAATTTGGTTGTGATGATATGACAGGTTCGGATAGTTGCCATACAACTTCTCTTTTTAAATGAAAATAACTCAGTGTCTATTGAAGCTAGCTATCTGAAATTTAGTGAAAAAGTGTCGAGTTGCATGCCAAAAACTTTTGTAAAATTTGATTGGTCTAAAGCAGTCGGTTCAGGCTTTTTGCATTTCTTGGAACTTAATGAAGCTAGGCGCAATAGATTCGGGTAGCTATCATACAACTCCACAATTTACATAAATATATCTCTGTAGTTCGGTACTAAAACATCTGAGTGTTTTTAAAAGATGATCAAGTTTTATAGAAATAGGATATATTACGTTCATACGGGTATCCCAGAGTTGACACAGTCTACTCTACTGCACTCTTCCTCGTTTTATACTAATATCTTTCAAATTTTTTAAAATATATCTTATACATTTCTTTTTTCTTCATTATAAATTTAGTTTATTGTTATTTTTGACATATATATTTATTTATTTTTTTTTTTTTATACACGGTGGGCCAACTTGGACTGACTGATTTCAAATGCTTGTAATTTTTTATTTTATTTTTGTTTACAGATATACATATAAAGAATTTTATAAAATTTTATAATGCCATCATACTCAGTCCAAGAACGTGTAAAAATTGTTGAATTTTATTATGTTCCGGGAAGATCAATTTTTTTAATAATCTGATTATGAGTGATGAAGCACATTTTCATTTAAATATCTAAATAGGGATAGGATATATGTATCAATAAACAAAACTGCCAAATTTGGGTACGGAGAATCCCACAGTAGTGCATCAGCGACAATTGCACCCATTTAGTTTACAATTACATCCTCTTACTTTAAAAAAATTACGAAATGTTTCATCAGTTATCCAATGTACTGATTACTGATTTTTTTTTGCGTATTTTTTTTAAAAATATAATATCAATAAATTCAGTCATACTTTAGGTATAATGAGAAAACAAAAAATTATTGTTTTCCGTACAAATAAAAGAAATTCTTACTTAAAAGTTTAAATTTTCCACTAAAATTTATGCTTGAAGTTCAGAATTATCAATTGAAAAGTTTTTATAAACTCAAAAATTAAAAATTCAAATTTTTTTTTTTCATTGCCACTCGTATAAGGAGCATAGGGCATCCACTAAGTCATTTATTATCTATTCATATTTGACTAAGTTTCAGTTTCTGAAATCATTAATTAAACTAAGCCTTTGATTACTCAGCTTTAGCTATTGTATACAAGACTATGACACATTTCTTTTATTTCTACGCCATTTATTATCTTATACAAGAATTATAGTTTGTTATTATTTTATTATATAGCTATTACAATATGATATATAATTATAATTTATAGGACATATATACTTATTTTTAATTTAATTATATTCTACTAATTTATATATTATATATAAGAAAAATGTCTATTATTTTTTTATTAATCTATATGACCCAGCCGGGGTCTGAATCTTTCGTATGAAACCTTTCGTATGACCTTTCGTATGACCTTTCGTATGAAAGGCCTACGTCTTAACAACTACAACTACACCATTGGCTGGATTCAAATAACTAATTTTTATTTTATTCATTTCCTTTGTCATATTTTCATATTTCTGTTCATATTTTAATAGGTATTAATAAATAAAGTTGGTGAGAAAATCCACAAAAATGGTAAAAGCTAAAAAATTGGATTTAATAACCAAATTTAAAGTTCTTCCTAATTCCTCTTATTGTATATACATATTTCCACATCAAAGAAAATAAAACAGTGAAGGCTGCCGCCGCCAAATCCCAGTTAACCAAATTATTGTAACCCTGATTTTGTAACCAAATCTAAAGTCGTTTCTAATTTTTTTTTTTTACATACGATATTATTAGTTTTTTACATACGTTATTTAGTTATTTCAGCATCAAAGTGGAATGTTTTTTGTGGATTTGTTTTTTATGTCAAAAATCATTATGGATTTGGTTTTTTTTATGGATTTCTGTCCCTACTCTAATAAATATTTATTCTTTTTCCACCAACGTGTTTTTTTTTTTTTTGTTTCTATGCATCATAATTTTTGTTAATTACATATAAGTATATTTTTAATTAAAAGTAAAACTTAATGTGATAGTAAAATTTAATGTAATATTTAAATATTAACTTTCACAATATAAATATTTTATGAAAATTTAATAGAGTCATTACTTTTGGTTTCGATTTTCAAAATGATTTATTTTATATTATTTTTTGTTTTTTTTTTTTTTTCAAAATTAAATTTCACACTTGTATTACATTTAAATACAAAATTTTTACTGAACTTTATCACAGTATGATTTCAAATCATTACATTAAATGACTACACACAAGTTGTATCTAATCACGATGAATTAAAAAAAAAAAAGGAAAAAATTAAAATGAAAATGAAAATGAAAAGGAAAAAAAATTCGAAACAAATCATAATATATATTGGTAATTTATTTTTATTGTAAATTTATTAAACCACTTTCAATTCAAACAAATAAACATTTCTATAATTTTTACTTTTAATCGTGCGCTAAAAGAAAAATACCATAATAACGATAATGATTATACTATATACAAATATTATTCCATTTAAAAAAAAAAAAAAAAAAATTCAACTACCCCAAAAATAATTCATTATTTTCATCCAAATAATGTTTTGTTTCTTAACAAAATTTTATGGTGAATTATAGCTGTTCAAAGTATTTAAATTCATTAATACCCACCTTTAAATCAAAAACAGCATGCGCCATCAAAAACATAATCGTGAAATTGGCATGTGGTGTGGAAAAACAATTTTTTTTTTTTAAATCCTAAATATGGTATATAATTTGCATCTAACAATAAATTCTGAACTCTTTATATAAGGTACATACATATTTTATATTTTCTTTGTCTTTCTTTCCTTTTCACTTTTTTTGTTGTTATGTTTTTTTGTTAAAAATTCGTTCACCCGCAACTTTCGTAATTCTTTACTTAAAAAAAATTCAAAAAAAAAAACAAAAAACAAAAAAAAATCTTATGAGGGCGCTTATGTATAGTTTTTTTTTTTTTTTTTTCTTTTTTAAACTATTATATAGTTTAATATAATTCAAATTGATATGTGGTTTCCTATTTAAAAATTGATATGTAAGGTAAAAGAACAAAAAAAAAAGAATTAGCGATTGTTGTGATTTAGCCTTGAATTTAACGCGAATATGCGATTTTTCTTTATTCTTTTGTTTTTTTTTATTTTTTTATTTTTATAAAAGCTATAAAATTTTATATGAAATTATTTGAAAAAAAAACAGAAACAATAAAAAAAAGTTAGTAGTTAAATCGTGCACCACCAAAACTCCATAAAAAAAAAAAAAATTAAAAAATAAATAAAAACAAGCAAACATAATTTTTACATATTCATGCTTCGAAAAGTTTACTATTTATACATTTTTTGCAACCATAGGATAATTAATAAATAAAAAAAAGCGTTTCTTAGTTTTATTTTTTTCTAAATATTAAATTTTTTAATATGGTTTTTATGATATCTATATTGCAAAGAATTTAAATCTGTGATGATCTGTGTAATGATTCTAAAAAAATTCTTTCCGTAATAACATGTTTAAGAGACAAAATTTGAAACGAATAAAAAAACAATTTTAAAATATGACTAATTTTTTAATTTATTTTCGTTTAAATGCTCATAACTTGGAAAAGATAAAGTATAGAAAAAGTATATGAAATATAGAAAATTGGATACTGTTTTTAAAACTTTCTTACAGTGTTAAATTTAGTTTTTAAATTAAAACTAAAGAAAAACTTTGGGTCAAATTATCTCAAGAAATAGACACCCCTCCCATTCAGAGCAATTTTTTGTTCATTTTTGTGTCCCAAATACACCTAATAAATGTGTATATTGTGAAGATATGCATAGATATATTGCCCGTTTTATAATGAAATTTATACGTATAAGTTATTAACAGCCTTTTATTTTTTTTCCTTTCAATTATGTCTGTTTAATTCAACTAAAGCGTATAGGGATTTCACTTGATATTCTTATTTCACATAGATTCCTCCTCTTGATTTTTTATTCTCCCATTTGAGATTGCATAAATAGCTTAGTTCTGCTATTATATTACTTTCGAATCTTGTATTACCTTGAGTTTTCTACTTGAAAATCATTCGCCTTGTGTTGTTACCATCTTTAAAACAATTACGAAATTTTATGAATAATTGAAATCCTATACCTATCTTACAATATAGTTTTTTACTTTTGGCACAAGCATGATTTAGCTTTAAATTTGAATAATTTCCAATAATTCAAAAAATTAATCTGCAAGAGGTAATATTTTCGCGATATATGCCGCTTTATCAGGCTTGCAGCTGTAGTATACAAATATAGGTAATAATTATTTTTCTGTTTAGTTCCAATGGATCAACAAATTAAATAAATTTCAAGATTGACTTCAGAGATGCTCTACAGAAAAGATCTGATAACTAGAGTACAGCCTTTCCTTTTCAGGTGTGACTGTAAATATCGTGTCTGTAAAATAAGGGGTAATTATTTTTATAACATGTGTGGGATTTGAACCCACACTACATCAGTGTTTACAACGTATTTAATACGCTCTTCCCACTAGGCCACCGAGGCCCCTATAACTAGAACTGTCCGAAGACAATAAAAAGATCTTTATGAACAAGAATGATAGAAAATATGGAACTCCTTGATTAAAATTAAAATTTAAAACGTTAAATTAAATTTATAATATGTATTTTTTAAATTTTGACATAAAAATATAATTGAAACTTCAAAAATGTAAACTATTATTTTTATTTTTTTTTTTTATTATTGTTTTTTTTTTTTATTTTTTTATTTTATCTTATTTGTATCTGTAAAAATCTAACTGTAAAACCTGATGTATGATACATATTTTGTATAAAAAAAAAGTAAAAAATAAACTTATAACGAATGATTATTGAAAGATATGTGATATATACCTGGGCATGTTAACCTTACAATCGATATATCTCTTAATAATTATTATGTGTAGTACACCATGCTAAATTCAAATGAACTGAATTCCTTATATCCACAAAAAAAAACATAATTATGTACTATATTCACATTTATGAAATGTATATTTTGATATAAATTTAACTATTATATTGCATATTTTTCTTAACAATAATATTTATTTTATACATACCAGTAACATTAAATAAAATTTGAGATAAGACAGATACTTGCTCCAATATTTTAGTTCAATTTACTTTAACTTCCGCTAGAAAATAAGAAAGTAAGAATTGTTTTTTTTTGATAGATGGAAATAATCGAAATATGCCGAAGAGGAGTGGTACGAACGCAGAGCGATTCGTCAAAGTGTAGTAGTACTCTAACCCATTAAATAACACCTCCCTTTTAACAATAATGTTAAGGGCGCATTTATACTATTGTATACTGTTTAGGCAAGAGAAAATTCTGTTATAGAGTTTAGGAGTTAGAGTTTGCTCTTAGTAGAGGCTAAATCGCCAATCTTTCAATCGGTGGATCTTGAGTTCAAAGCCTGATCAGGTTATTAAATAATAAAAAATATGTAGTAATTTTATATTGTAATATAATCGTATAATTTATAATAATAATAATAATAATAGATGCTACAAAGGAACTATCTTTGGTTACATCAAGCAGGAAGGTGATATACTACTGCACGTTGTAATCCATTGATGGCCCTGACTCTGTATATAACTGACTCTGACCAATAATAATTGTTGCGACAGTGACAGTGGCCTTCAATTATTACCTCAGCAAGGTTTTATATACTACGTTGTAACTGGTATTATATACTACGTTATATATGCATGTTGTAACTGTTAATGGCTATAGTCACTAGTTACCACTCCCACTTTTATGTTTCCACATCCATGTCCTATTCTTTCCTAACTCCATCCCCTAACCAAAATACTGCGGTAGCAGGTAGAGGTTTCATCCCATTATATTAGATAAAGGAAGAGATGGGTTTAGTCAGTAAGAATTTGACATTACCAAGGCAAATTCTTGGTTTCTTTGGAAGATTCCCACCTTCCTTAGGAAAAAAAATTTGAATTTGAACTTTTTCAATAGACTGAAAACCGATTAAACTTCTTTTTTATATAGAGGTAATAACGAATATGTTTCTAAAGTTACATATAATATGTTTTTACCGTTATTTTAATGATATATTGCAAAGTTGTAAAAAAGTACTCGTGTCATTCAATGTTTATGTTGTTCTTATTTTTATTTTTGTTTTAAATTTGACTACGAGTTGATTGATTTGATAGAATTTAAATGACAAGAGTAGAACAAGTATAAAATGTTATAGGGATTTTTCGAAGTTTTTTTTCTGCAAATTATTTTTTTTTATTTTAGTCTGTTATTTAATAAATAGTAGACTAAACTTCATAGTTTTGTATTTTATCTAATACATATATGAGTTGTTTTAATCTATAATAATTTAAATTTGATATGAGAAATTTGACAGTTTATTGTTTTTATTGCCGCTAAAATAAACACTAGGAACGGATTTAATAATTAATGTACGTTTAGCTAAATGAGAAATGGAAAACAGGAGCAAAATAAAATATTAAGGAAGGATTAAAGAGTAAATTAGAAATGAAACTAAAAACATTCTTTCTTGAATTTTTGCATTGTAGAAGGGGAATGGGAACATATTTTATATTTTCATAGTTCTTACAACCTCTAGCACCCCTTATGCAAACGAAAGCGAAATATTAATTTTCACAGATGTTTTGTTTCAAAAAGATTTTCAGATAATACAATTACATTCTACTCTGGAATAGTCAAGCGGTATTCAAATCTTTAGCAGCAAGAGTTACGAAATGTAAGGTGGCAGAGGGCTGTCGAGAATATTGTGCACTATCAAATTGATTAGGGCTATTATTAAAAACGAGTAGGTGGATGAGCTAGCAAAGGACAGATCTAGTAAAATTTGAGGTTAGGCGTTAGAATACCTCATTTGTCCACGTATTTATACAAATCATCAAATTCAATATTAAGAAGAACTTCACTGGCAGAGGACGGTATATATACACTGGCAGAGGACGGTTTAGCTAAATGACGGTGGCTGGTAACTAGCGAGTGTAATTTGCAATACAACTAGAATCTTGGTGTTTTATCTGAGTTTAAAAATGCATTCTCTCTAGACCTGAAATTAGGCAATTACATCAGGTCTTTCTCTTATCGGTAGACATGCTAGAAGATTAGGTAGTATATAGGCTTTCATTACAGATTTTGCAGAGAAGTTAACTCCATAGAAAACGGGAAGCCTTTTCCACTGCACTCTGTCCTAGTCTGTCAAGGAAAAGGTGGAAAACTACCTTGATAGTTTTTTCCCCAAGATTAATTTAACTTTGACATGAATCTGAGAAGCTTTCAAAATTTCTTCCGTTAGAGTAGTATCATCGTGTTATAAATCTAGAGAAATTTAACAGCAACTCTGGCGTACTAGACCTTATAATGCGAACTCTTATGATTATATTCGCGCTATAAAATTGAGTATAGAATATTTTCTCTTTACCTAATTAGCTCTTCTTATTCATTATAGAGAAAACGTAATCAAACTATAAGTTTATGATGCTATATAATAAATATTATTAAATTAAACGTATACTTAAATGTACTACGAGTCGATTTTCTTACTGAATATCTCTTTAAATAACGGTAATGAGATTAGCATCGTATGATTCAGTGTTTTTTTTTAAACCTAAATAATTTATATATTTTTTTTTGCTAAGGGAGGTGGCAATCTTCCAAAGACACCAAGAATTTCCCCTTGGCAGTGTCAGATTTTTACTGACTTAACCCACCTCCCCCTTTAGCCAATATAGTGGGATGAAACCCTTACCTGTGAACGCAGTATATTGGCTAGGGAGTAGGGATAGGAAAATGGATACGGAAACATTGAATTGGGAGTGGGACTGTAAGGAAACAATGAATCCGCCTATTATTATTATTTTGCTAACAATGACTAAAGCCGACACAACAGTTACAACATGCACTAGTAGTATATATATTACTACATGAGGTAATTAATGAAGGCAACCCCCACTGTCACTGAAGCGGCTGTTATTATTGGTATTAATATTGTTATTAATATTATTACTATTTTACTACAGAGTCAGCGCCATCAGTGGGATTACAACGTGTAGCAGCATATAACACCTTACTTGCAAGATATAACCAAGGATGGCTCTACTGTAGCAGCTATTATTATTACTATTATTTATTATTATTATAATTACTGTTTTTAATTACTATTACTATTATTATTATAATATAATTATTATTACTACTATTATTATTATTACTATTATTATTATTATTACTATTATTATTATTAATAATATTATTATTGTTATTATTAGTAATATTAATTATACGATATACATTATTACGATATAAAAGTACTACATAATTTTTATTTATGACCTGACCGGGGCTTGAACCCAAGACCCTTCGATTGAGAGGTTGGCGACTTAACCACTGCGCCATGAGTCAACTTAGTTTTGACCTACCACAAATAAATCTGTTACAAAATATATCAAATAAGATATCTATAATTCTTTTCTATCAAAATTGCTCCCACATTTTCTTATCAGTAGAAAATCTTAGAAATGATATTGCATTATATTTGCCAAAAAAAAAAAAAAATAATTTCAACACCTGTTAGTTGTTACAACGAAATTTTAAAATAACCCAACAGCATTTTATTATTTTTCTTTTGGCTTTAAGCTATATGTTTTTTTTATATTTTAAATAAATTTAAATATTCTGAAATTTTAATTAATTATAATATTAAAATACCATAAAACAAAACCAAAAATATTTTAAAATTTCGAAAGAATTTGATTTTGTTTTTTTTTATAGCAAATTTTTAGTATTATAAAATTAATTGACAAAAAAAAAAACACAATAAATTTTACTTTTGATTTTAAAAAGGGAAAATCTAAACAAAATTTAAATATCTGTCTGTTTATGCATTTTGTATAAAATATTTATTTTATCTCTTATTTTATCTTGTATCTAGTATGATTACATTTAACTTTTATTTATTCTAAATGAAAGATAAAAACTTATTTATATTTTTAATTTCTTATGAAATAGAAATAGAATGAAATGTTTATGTGCTTTCATAATGTGCTGTTCAATTAACTCATTACATTATATTCGGTGAGTTATAAGATGTCAATTAAAATTGTTGATTTACATTGAATATGTATTATATTAATTTCTTACTTCTTACAGTTACTCTTCAGCTAAGCATTAGACAATATTATACCTGAATCAGGACGGCATCATAAAAACCTAAGATCTATAAAATAATAATCAAGTGAGAGAATGAGAATGTCGTTAGTTTAATCATTGTGTCATACTCTAGGTCCGAAGTGTACCTTCAAAAAGTAAAAGAACATAACAGATATACTATTCGGCCAAAGTTGGCTTTAAGTTTCCTTAAATAATTTACGCCATGATGATGCCACTCTGACGGAAGAAGCTTTGAAGACTTCTTGGAAAAAGAATTTCCGGAGGTTTCTTGGAAAAACAACTACCGCGATATTTTCGCCTTTCCCTTGACAGACTAGAACACGTGCAAAGAAAGTACTTCACGCTCTCTACCGCGTCAATTAAATGATAATACCCTGTAAATTTTTACTCTAATCTCTGGTAAGCAATTTTTGTTGTGCAAATTTCTAGGTATCCTTAATAATGTCGATTATCTATAAGTGGTCCAATTTTTAAATGAAAGACATTTTTTTTTAAATATATCAAATATGATTTTTTACATAAACTCTTGAAATAAGTTTTGGTCATTTTTATATAATATGTACATACTACTCAAATTTTAAGAAATAAAGAATTTATATTTAAAATTTTATTTACAGTTCCATTGTTTTCGACTTTTAGTAACGAAAAAACAATTATAACTTTAATTAAAAGTGAACACTAATAGAAAAATATTTTGTCTATACCAAAAAAAAAAAAAAAAATTTAAATTTTAAATTTATCAGGCACTTGATATGTCGATAATAAACTGTGCTCTAAATTTATTATTTTATTTTTTTTTGTTTTTTTTTAATTCTTTATAGATATACATATTAAAAAACAACCACCAAACCGCTCATTAAAACAATTCCACCCGTTGTATCTTTGTGCTAAATATTAAGAATAAAAAAATGAATTACTTTTTTTTTTTTTTCTTTCTTTCCAATAATCAAAAATACATTATTTTATCCACAAGATACTTGAATTATTTGCACCTACAATGCAAACTGGCTGTTAAAAAACTGACAAAAAAAAAAACAAAAAAAACATAAACTAAAAAAACCACAATGTTTTATATCATGTTTTTATTTTTTGTTTTGCTTTAATTTTAATTTTTTCGTTTTTTCGTTTTTTTTTTTTTTGTCTAATTAATTGCGAAAAAAAAAATTTAGAGCAAAAATACCGTTATTATTGAACATATTATGAAAATTTAAGCAAAACATAAAAACAAAATAAATAAATAAATAAAGAAAAAATTGTTAAACTTCAATGTTTTCAAATTTGTATCAAGCTGTGGTCAAAAAAAAAATATTCATTTTTTCTTTATTATTTTTTTTTCGAAGTTCAATTATTTTATTAATATTGAATAGAATTTGGAAAAATCATTATAACATATACAGATATATTAAAAAATAAAATATTTATATTTAACTGTCCTGAAATCCCAATTGGGTAATAGAACCTGTGATTTCGATTAGACATAAAACAATAAAAAAAAAATAAATAAATATCAAAAATTAATAAATTAAAAAAAAAAAAAAAAAAAATTGAAAATAGATTTGATTTAAATTGGTTTACTTTACATTATAATAAGATGTATTAAAAATAACTGTATAGGTATATAATTCTTATTTTATTTTTAATAGGAAGGAAGAGAATTAACCTTTAAAATTCTGAAAATTAATTTCTTCTTCTTGGTCGTTAAAAACTAATCCTAATACCGAAAAAATCTTAAGATATGATACATTTATATAAAAACTTAAAGTATAGCTTTTATCATAACTTTACTTTGTAATTTAAATAATCAGTATCTTTAGATTTATTTTTATTCAAAATAATCATCATTACATTTAGATTTATGTATATATATTTACATTATATTTATCTCAAATTGTTACTTTAAAACAAAAGTTTTTTTGTTTGCGAAATTCGAATTTTAAATGAATTCGCATTACTTGACATCACATTTAATTTTTCATTAAGAAGAAGAATAATCTGTCAAACCTGTAAAAAATATTTATAGTATAAATTGTTATAACTTCTCAAATTGGTTGCTTAGAAAAAATTAATATTAAGTAATGTACAGAAGTATTGTACTATTTGAATATTTAGTGTACCCCTGTGTACATTATGTATTTGTGGGAATTTTTTTTATAACAATATCATTTGATGCACAGATTAAATATTTTCCATTCCAATACCTATGTATATTTTCAGTTTTAAAAAATGAAATTTACTAATACTAATAATTGTCAATTATATTGTCAATCAATTGACAACAATTTGTCAATTGTTTGACAGATGTTTACTACTAAATTTGACAGATGTTTACTACTAAATTGACAAAGATTGATAATAAAAATTGACAACATTGTCACTTAGTATAAAATTATCATATTGCTGGGATCATATTGCTTCTATAATTTAGTTCGACGCTTAAGAGGGTGCATTTTTTTTTATAATAATTTATATTCTATCATTTTTTAAATTTAGATCGGCAGTTTTTTTTTCTCTCTCGAAAAAAAGCTGATCAAACTGTCATTTTTATGACATATTCAAAAAAAAAAAATTTATAATTTATTGAAACTGAGTGAATATTTTTTTTTTTTTTGTAAAGAAGTATTTAGGAAAATTAGGAATAGGAATTTTTTGAAGTAATGAATTGTCAGAGAGATCGTCAGAGAGACAGAGAAATTTCTCTTAAAAAAAAAAAAATTCTTATAAAATTCCGATCAATGCAGAAAAAAAAAAAAACTTTTCGAATATCTAATAAGTTTTTCTGTTTATGTCATATTATTTAAAATTTTTATCAATGTTTATTCATTTTCTTTCCATTCTTTTTTTATTGAGAAAATTTCTTTTATCTTTTTTTTGTGCATTTTCAAATTACATAGCCTTTCCTGTTCAGACGTGGCTGTAAATTTCGTAGGGGGTAATAACTCTTACGACGTGTGTGAGATTCGAACCCACACTCCCTCGGTGTCTACAGCGTATTATACGCTCTTATCCACTAGGCCACCGAGACCCCGAGAAAAATTTATTTATATTTCTTGATAAAAATATATAAATTTTATAGTCGGGTATAATTTAAGATAATTAAATATCTGATTCTTATTTTAGTTAACACAAACATTTTTGAGGTTATGAAATAAACAATTATAAAATGCATTTTTTTGAAACTTACAATTAAATTTTTAGGTTAAATTATCTTAAAATCATCTTTTTTATTTACCGTTACAGTTCTTCCGGCCCAATTTTTGTATAATCGATATTAAATATTGCAAGTACCTAAAGTTATTCAAAACTAAAAATGAATTTTTAAAATAACTTACAAATTGATGAAATATAAATTAAAGAAAAAAAAAAAGACGAAAAAAAAACATATTTTTTAATGAAGCGAAAAAAAAATATGTTTTGATTTCCAAATTTTTTAATTCTGTACCAATTGAACCAATTTTTTTTTTTTACTTTAATTTTTATTTTATTTTGAATAAACATAAAAAACGAATAATAAATAAAAAAAAAAAATGTTTTGTAAAAATTAAACAAAATCTAAATTTGAATTAAAGTTAAATTTATTTATTTTAAACTTTTACCAGAATCCGGAGATTAAAATTTTTATATAGATAAATTATATATATATACATATGTATACATAATATATTTGAAATAATCATATATTTTGACTTGCAAAAAAATCAAAAAAAAATAAATAAAATCCAAATCCAAAATCAAGAAAAAACCGATTTTATTTGGAAATAATATCGGTTTAAAAAACAAAGCAGGTGTGTTCAATATTAGGTATATGTTATACTTTTAGTTTATAGATTTATTAAAATCAGAAAAAAATAAATAAAAGTTTATTTGTATATGTATATATATATATATAGTACTAAAATCAATAGCATAACAAAAATATTTATAAAACGGTTTTAGATTTTATATGTATGTATATAATATATATGCACTTTTTATGGTATGAATGTCGTTTATTTTCATCATAAATTTTTCCTCTGTTGTATTTTCTTTTTTTTTTTTTGACAATGAACCAGAGAAAAATTTTATAGAAAAAGGAAAAGCATTTTTTTTTTTTTAAATAAAAAAAAAGTAAAACTTAATATATTTTAACTTAATTTATTATGGTTTGATATTATGTCTTTTATATACGCCATTTAACATTTGTTTAACAGGTAGAATAGATATATCATAAAATTATGGAACAAATATTTATACGAGATTAATTTATTTATTTATTGACAAATATTTTCAATTAATAAAAAATTTGTTTTAAAATATCTTGTATTTTTTTTAATAAATAATAGTTAATAATAATTTAATAAAGGTCCTCTAACAAAAAAAAAAACAAAATTCTAATGTTTTGATGAAAACAAAATAAAAATTGGAAAATTTTTGGATAAACTTCCGTAAAGGGATTAAGAGTTATTAAGATTACGTTATCGCATAACAGTACTTTATATCTTCAAAATTTCGGAATATATATGTCATTAGGATCGGTGTCACAACCGGGCCACCATGGTCGAAAAATGAATTATAAAATTTTCTTAACTGTTTGCAGTATTTTACTTAAACCGTTATATTTTTCCTCTACGATAATAGTATAATACAGGAATCAATTTTCTACAATATTGTAGAACATAATACTATATTTTATATATAAGAACATCTTAATCGGTACTACTGTTTCAATTTTCAAAAAGATAGTATTATGCTCTACAATATTGCAGAAAATTGGTTCTTGTATACTATCGTAGAGGAAAAATATAACGGTTTAAATAAAATACGACAAACTGTTAAGAAAATATTATAATGCAATATTTGACCACCAGAAGACGACATCAATCCTAATAGCACATGTACTCAGAAACTTAGAGATATAAAGTACCGTTATGTGATGACGTCATCTCAATAGCTCGTAACCCTTTTGTGGAAGTATACTCATATTTTTTTAAAAAAAGTAAATAACAAACGTATTTATTAGGGATTTAATGACCAATAAATATGTCGTTCAAGTTGTAAGTAAATGTATTAATAATTTCAAAAAAAAACTCTGGCAAATTTTAATTTAAGAGTAACCCAAACAATAAGAAATAAGGCTATTTTCAGCATAAATAACCAATGAATTCGTTAATCTGCTTATTCTATCGAATATCGCGATCTATCGATATTTATAAATCTGCTGTTGATAGTTTAAACTTTTTAATTTATACGTTAATTTATACTTTTAATAAGATAAGCGAACCAGTTCTGCAATTATATCCATTCAATTTCTAGTCGAAATATATTTATTGGATGTCCATCGGAACCAACCCCTACAATTTTAAATACTTTGTTGTTAAAGTATGTGTATATATATAGCAAAACAATTTTAAAGGGGTTTTAAAATTAGACTTATAAGCTTTTTTCACGAATATATATACGGTTACGAAATTTCGCCCTTTTCCAGAATTTTGATACATACATATATTTATATATAAATAACGCGATATTTTAAGAAGGCAATTTTAAAACGTAAGGATTTCTGAAAATTTATATTTTTAGAATTTTTTTTTGAATTTTTTTTGGAGAATTTGAGTTGTTTTTGAGAAATTTTTGAAATTTTTATTTTGTGATTTCGGACCAAATCCTAGCTATTTATTTCCTATACTTACACTTTGTTTTCAATTTATCTTTTATGATATAATTAATCGCAGTCTTGCAAAAAATGCACAAGTTACAATGCTTTTCTTCTCTTTAATTGTGTGAAGAAATTGTCGTGCTAAAATGAAAGACTCAGAAATTCATCATTTAAATAATTTTACTTTAATATAGTTATATAGAAATCTATATATGTATGTATATGTAGTAAGAAAAAAGTATATGAATAAAAATAAAATAGAAAGTAGATTAAAAAAAAACTAAAAATTAATTAAAAAAAAGTTCAAGTTCAATGATATTTGAATTTATTATCACTTTTAATAGCTTATAAAGCTTATAAATACAAAATATAATATAAAATAAGTCATTCACCTAAATAAAAAATTAACTGATTTTTTATCTTAAAACTTTTATATACATATATATATAAAAAAGGCAACAAAATAATTTAATAACTCTTTTTATATATACAGAAAGAGATTTTTATAAAATTATAACTTCAACCAAATATTTAAATAATAAAAGTTTTTATATTAAAAATTAAATATATTGAAACATGCGACTTAATTAAAAGATTAAGAGTACATTATAAATTATAAACTTTTCTATTTATTATTCATTGTTTATCTTATAAAATTTGTATAGTTTTTATTAGTCTTTTAAATTCGAAAAAAAATAAAAATTATAAAACTTATTAATATTTCTACTTTAACCCATAATGAAACTTAACAATTCTTAAAAAGATTTCTAGATTCTTGAAAAGCATAGACAATAATGAGATTCAATTATTTACATTTATTCTTATGTTCTAATACTATTTATAGTATGTTCACAAACTCCGAAATCGAGTTGAGTATCATATCATGTACAAAATCAAGTAAAATATCAAGCGTTCACAAACCGTTTTTGAAAATCAAGAACGTAATTTGACATATTTTTGTTTATATTATTGTTTCAAGTAAATAAAAAGTTAAAATATAAATAAAAAGTTAAAAGTTATTGTTAAAGTTAAGTTATTGTTAAAAGTAAATAAATAAAATAATATTTGAAAAAATTTAAAATAGATTTGGAATTTAATGGAATCATTCCAATTAAATTTTTTTTTATATCATTTTTCCATTTTTATTTTTCCGTCCACACAATAGAAAATATTTCCTTTTTGAATCTGCTGCTACCAACAAAATTTTTGTTTTGATTTTTGACAACAAATTCAAAAAAGCAAGGGTTATGAAAATTTTTTAAAATAATCTAAAATCCAAAATTTATGGACGAACAACGTGATTTTGAGGTGATTTTCAGAAAATCAAGTAACGAGCTGATTTCATTTTCTTTGACAGATAAATTTTTGAAAAATGTATGGGAAATCAAGAAAAAAAAAGAAAGAAATCAACTTAATTTTCGAAATCATCTCGATTCCTCAAAATCAAGTGTTTGTGAACGTACTAATAATCAAGTAAGCATATAATCAATTTGACATTACACTTGTCACTCTCTTAATGGCACGTGACGACGACATATCGTGACGACAATGTGATTTCTATTTATATTATGCATTACTTATGAATACATTCGCACTATATACTGGCAACGACATCAACGACGACGTACCGACGCCGTACCGTAATTTAAAACATTGTTCTCAACGATTATTTTTTTCGCCGTCCAAACATCGTCACGTCGTCGTTGTCGGTATAGTGTTAATATATTCATAAGAAATGCATGTTATCAATTATACCGATGTTATGTTTGAATTGTCTACCGTGATGACAACGTGATTTTAGTATAATAGAAATATGGTGCCATTACGTTCGACGTCGTTGTAGTGTATGAATAAAAAATACATCGTCACGTGTCGTTGTAGTGGGAATCGACCTTAAAGGAAACAAAACAAAAGTGGAAAAGAAAATACATTCTGAGATGATTTGTCTATGAACGTCAGTCCATCCGACCGAACGATAATTCTAAAATCATGTAGCTGGGCTTCTGAAATTGTTACCATTTCATTTTTATATAAATGACACCTTATGGAAATTGAATATAGAAATGGATTCAAGTAACTTCTATTTTTACATGAGCATAATTCAGTGTCCAATTAAATTGAAGTTTTGTCAAAAAAAAATTAAGTTTTATGACAATAAATTCTGCAAAATTCGGTTGGTCTAAAGTAAAGCCAGTCTACTCTACACTCCTTGTTCATTTAAAGAAACTATTGGTTTCCAACATAAAATCCTCTAATAATTTTTAAATTTTGATTAGCGCTCTTCCAAAAGAATGCGATTGAAGCAAATTAAACAACATATAAAAAAATATCAATTTTAGTTTGATATTAATTATTCGACCAAAACTTGATAAGGATCGGATTATATCTATATCAAGGTTCAAGCTATTCTTATCAAGCTTTAATTGAATAATTTTTTTTTACAAAACTGGCGATGGAACGATTAAGAAGTTAATATTGGCTTTTAAAAATATTTATACTTATGGACACAACGGACCATTGTCAAACCGATAGACATACTAAAAGATTAGATTACATGTGAATTTTTGTCTAATTCTGTGAAAGGCGAAAATATATAATATACTATATACTATATAATACTATATGACTAGACTTCACTCTAGATACAACAAATTAAAGAAAGAAGCACAAAATTAATTTGAAAAAACTATACTTCCACGCATATTTAAAGATTTGACAATTACAAATACGAGTGTAGGCGCTTTACTGTCATTAAAATTTCAAAAAATATCCTTTCCAAATTGATTTCTATTTTGATACAAAAATATCACAACAGAAAACATTGAAACCAAATTAAAACGAATTAAACATAATTAAAAAAATTGAATTATACTATATGGGAATATATGGGTATAATATGCTTTTAACCTCTTATCAAAATTTCAACAGCATTTATAAAAATTTAACATAAAATATCACTTGTGTGGTACATTTAAATTAATGTATTAAAAATTTAACAAGATGTAGAGCATGTAATTAGAAATTAAAATAAAACAATATTTACAAAAAAAAAAAAAAAATATTTGTTTTTAAAGTGCAATTTAAAATTTTTCATGTTAAAAATTTTTAATTTGGTTTTTTTATTTATTTTTTTCTCTTTTAAATTTGGCTTTCTTTTTTATTTTTTAATCGTAAAATTTAATTGCACTTTTCAAAATAAGACAAATCAAAATATAAACTAACATTTAAAGATTTTGTTTTTTCTTTTTTTTAATGACACAATTTAATAGCATACTAACATAATTGAATGCCAATCAAATTAACAACCATTTAAATTAAAATACATATTAAATTAACAGAAAAAAAGCAAAAAAAAAAAACAAACAAATAAACAAATGAAAATAAATGTCATTTCGAAAAAGAAAAATAAATATGTACTTTTAATTATAAAATTAAAATGTAAATTAGAAAAATAGAAATTAATAACAAAAAACCACTCAAATTGACATTTTTTTGACATTTCAGTGCACATAATTTGGCATTATTGGCATAATACAAGTTATAACAATTACCTGTATATTCTATTTTATTAAAAAAGAAAAATAAAAAAATCTAACACCATTTTATAAAATGATTTATTTAATAGATAAATATTGACACTTAATTAGTGACATTTACATACATAATAATACATTGTGTATATGCAAACAATATATTTAATTGTGTGGAACGTATTGTGGAATGCATTGTGATTGCAATTTTTTAGAACTTTTATTTTTTTTTTTGAATAAAAAACAAAAATAAAATAAATATTAATTTTACAGAAATTGTTAATTTATACATCATAATATATATGTATGTTATATACGATTTTAAAATAATTACTGATACTTAGAAAAATATTGAGTATCAGGTAATGGTACTTAATATTGTACTTAGAAAAATATTGAGTATCAGGTAATGGTACTTAAAATTGTACTAAAGTATCAAATATTTATACTAAATACTTTACGAGCATTGTATACAACTTCAAACATACATTATATGGTCTTATTATAAAGATAATAAAAGAACTATAATAAAAATAAAGGACACATTTCATTTAGTATCACTATGATGAGTTATATATAAAATTCATCTTTTTAAGTCTAAACGTAATATATTATAAAAATGAGGATGAAATGTGTTTCATGACAGTAATTATGAAACATATACATAAACATATGCAACTGGAAAGGAGATATGTTTTTGTTGATTTATAAATTAAACAATTAAATCTTTTTTTTTATAAAATTGAACTTTTTTTCTTATAATTTCATTTATGATTCCAGATTTTAATTTTTAATGAAAAAAATTGGCAAAAAATCAATGTTATTTTATAATTTTTAGATTATAATAAAAGTTATATCCAAATCTATGAACTATTTAATTTTTTTAACCTATTAATTTTCTAGATACAAAGAAAGAATGTGATTTTATTTTGTATCGTTTAAAGAAAATTCACTATCATATTACCTTATGTTATTGTTGTTGTTTCGATCCACATTTTAGTTTTCATTAAATAATATTCACTTATCAGATCAGATATTTTCTTATATAAAGAACTTCATATATAAAGAAGAGCTCTCTTTATATATGAAGTTCTTTATATAAGTGTTACTTTGTGATAATTTTCTATATATTTTTTCTGTTTTTCTAAATACAAAGGCTTCTGATGGTATTTAGCTTGTCAATAATGTATTTTGTCTGTCTGTTCCTGATTTATAAACTCCTAAACTGCTCAGCCGATCATCATGAATATTTGTACATAAAGTACAAATACGGTACAAATTTTGAGTACGAGGAGTTTTTCTGGGCTAATAATTTTGGTCTAAAGGGCCGCCAAGTTGGGGCTGTGTTGCAAATATTTAAACTTTTCGCTCTAAAATAAAAGCGGTTTGACCGATTGACTTCAAATTTTGTATTAGTGTTGTATTTTGACAGTGGAGTTGACTCTATTAACAGACTTGGAATTTGTTAACCCATATCGGCACGACGATTGAGGAGCGTAGTAGCGTGCTAGCTAGTGATATATTATATAAAAATGAAATTTAACTTATTTTTCTTAAACAATTAAAGTTTTTATATTTATAAACATTAGTTTAATAATGTATATATGTATATCAAACGAAAGATTGTAATTTAAGCTTCTTTTAAGTAATTGATTTTTGGAAAAAAACGCAATAACGCAACGGAATTCTTGTAATGCATGAGATATATTTTGATAAATGATAATATTTAAATGTCTGGAACTTAATTATTTCTAATGATTAATGAAAAAATATTTCATTAATTAAAAAAAAGGGTTGCGCTATAGATAATTTTCTAAAATAAATCATAAAATTGATTTCATCAAACAATTTCAACATTATATCTTTATATTGATTGATTTTTTTAATGCATTTAAAAAGTAAAATTTTCTCTCATGCTGTTTTTCTTTAGGCAAATTTAATTAAATTTATGCAACATTTTAAATGTAGCACTTATTTAACAGTTTGCATCTTGTTAGAACTATTCTTACAAATAGAATATTGAATTAAATTTAATTAATTTTATAAGTAATTAAATCTAAATTGTTTCAAAAAATTTACTAAGATTTCTTAAGATTAAATTAAGTTTTCATTAAGTTTAGATTAAACTGCAATATTTAAAAGAGGTGTAAATGACCCAACAATCTTTTTGATGTAGATAGTGACCGAAGCCCATTTTAGATAATTGAGGTCGGATTTTTCACTTCACAATTTGCCCCTACAGTTTTTCTTTTCAATTTTTATTGTTTCCCTTATTTTATATTCACCTATGCCATAAAAAGTTACAGGATCTGTAAGGAGAGTTCCAGCTTCTTATTTTGCAAGTCTTTATTCAACTATTCAACTTATTCAACTTTCTTTTTACTTATTCAACTTTCTTTTTACAATATCATCCTACATAACCATATTTGGAAAATTAGCAGAGCATTTCTTTAAATATTTTTTCATCATAAAATTTTCATCACAAGGAAATTGAAAATCTAATAATCTTAAATTCATAAAAATCATTCAAAAATGATGATCTCTCTTATAGATATTCCCAGGAAATAAATTACAAAGAAATCTCATCAAACTAAAGAAAAATCTAAAAAAAAATTATATTTATTTTCTTTTTATGGAAATCTAAGTGAAAATACAAGTTTGTTATGGTTTCTTTTTCTACAAATGTAATATTGTTTTAAATTGATTTTATTTGAAAAATAAAAAGAATTCAAAAAAGTCATTCAAATAAATTGAATAAATTGAAAATTAAAAATCAAGGAAATTTTTTTATTATACACTTATACATTTATTACATACATTCTAAAATAGGATATTGCAATTTGATTTTCCCATTGAAACTGATAAGGAATACGGAAATTATAAAATTTAAAAATACAATCTAAAAATGGTTTTGTTTTAACTTTCATATTATTGTGATATTTTTACATAAAATTCCAATTAATTTAAACAAATTTAAAAATATAATATTTTGTTGGAAGTTTAATACCTACTTTTATATTTACCATATTTATAGTGGTATTTTAATTTGGCGATTTTCATTTGTTTTCTTGAACTTTTTTAGTTAAAAAACAAATTATTGTTTTTAATACATTCTTACCTAAAAGTATGCAAAATTTATAACAAATAGAAAATAACTTTTAAATTTTTATACTAGCACAATGGAACTTATTAGAAAATTTGAGAGAATATGCATTAGGGCTGCATAAGTAAAACAAGAAAACCAGAATCAAATTTTCAACATTTTTATTCTAACAAAGTAATATATAAAGATGCAAACATAATAAGATTCGATAACTTTGCTATTAAATTAATACGTAACCATTTTAATAGAACTCTACAAGAAACGGAAAACAATCTAGTGTCAAATATTTATTACCACAATTATGAGTATATAAGATACAGCATGAATACAGGATTCATTGCACCGGAATTTTTTATATACCTAGATTCAAATGCTTACATTCAAGATCAAAACCATGTTCCCTTATTATTTCATTATAATAGGCGGGCCACGTGCAAGATCATCGACTATGTTCCGCGGAACGTAGATTATTCGATGTTGAAATTTGATAGACATATACCAGAAAGGGACAAAAACATTAGTAGAAATTATTGGTGGTTAGAAAACACCTACATAGAATATTAAAATTATTTTTAATTATTTAGGATAAGTAGGATAGCATAGGGTAAATTAGATTAGATATATAGGTTAAGATAGGTTAAGATATGTTAAGATAGGTTAAGATAAGTTAAGTTTTTATTTTAAAACTCAATAGAAATAAATTTGGATTTTTAAATGAAATTTTTACCAAAAAATAATAAATATAAGGATGTAAATTACCATGAAACATTCAAAGATTTATTGTAATATTAAAATATAAAACCTAAAATTAATATAATAAGAAATCATGCCATCTTAAAATTAATTATAAAACAAAGGACTAAACTGATATTTTTAAATTTGTTTTTGTATAAGTTATATTTATAAGATCTAAATAAAGAATAAAAAAAAAAAAAATATATACTAAACTTTTAAACTTTTTATTTATAACAAATAGAAAATAACTTTTTCATCATTCTGGGGTGTGAATCAATCCTGCAAAAAGAGCCATCTTATTTTAATACGAAAATTTCTGAAGTAAAGAACTAATTTTTAATCACAAATTTTCTGCTTAAGATCAAATTTTATAATTAAAAGGTGACAAATCATGAATGATATAATATTTACTCTTGTAATTTTGATACACCTATTGATTCATAACTTTTTTTGAAATTTTAAAATAATGAAACTTTCAGAATTAAATTTACTAAAAGGTTAAAACTTTTTACTAAAAGATTTAATTCGATTTAAATTATATTGGTTGTTTAGATATAATCAGAAATTTTTAATCATTACTTTAAAGAGGTTATTGATGATAAGTAATTCTTTACATATATACATCGAAAGTTTTATTAAAGTCGAATCAATAAAAATTCATTCACACTTATATTACTTAAAGATACGTTACACAAAAACATATTTTCTTTTTTTTATAATAATAAGAGTTTTGAGAGAGAGAGAATTGAATCTTAATTATCGTTTGGATGATATTTAAAATAAAATATTTTTTAAAATATGTCTTGAATGTATGTTTCATAGTATTTCATTAATTTAAAACATTTGTTTCCAACACTTTTATTTCGTTTATAAATTTAGTACTTTATATGAAACCTCTTTCTTCATTCAGAAACTCTTAAAACTCCTTTCCTGAAAGCATTATTTCCTGATTTTATTCAAATTTTTTTTTAATTTGTGATATATTTGAATTACCATGGTTATGAAATGATAATTTTTTAATGAAATCGTTCAACAAATTTGTTTTTATGAATATAATCGTGTTAAAAATTTGGCAGGACTTAAAGTGCAATTTAATGTCAAATATGTTTTTTTTTTTTAAATTACATATGATTATTAATATGTAAATATTTTCAAAAACTTATTTTTCCACCTTCTTTTCATAATAACATTCACATTTTCACTAAGAAATGATAAAATACATCGACATCATAACAAAAAAATAAAAATTTAACAATTTCCATTCAAATGTTTATATTTTGATTAAATAAAATGGTTATTTTGGTACTTGATGGTAAAGTGCTTTTTTTTTTTGTTTTTTTATTTTTAATATTTGTATAACTTAATAACATTTGAAAAATATTTACACTATATATTTATGGTTTCATTCAAATTATTAAATATATATACTTCAGTAAAAAAAAAAACCAAATTTAAAGTTTTACCATTATTTATAATCGCAATTCTTTAAAAAACAAATATTAGAAAATCGCCGAACGGAAAACAAAGGAATAATGAAAAAAAAAAAAAATAGAATAGCTAAAAAAAAAATATTTTATTTTGCCGCTGGATGGACATCTATTTAAACATGTGTGAATAAAAACCTAAAGCACTATTAAATTAAGTAATAAAAGTTAAAAAAAAACAAATTTGTTTTTGTTTTGAAAATATTTTTATAAATTATAATAAATTAAAAAAAAAGAAAAAGATGTTAAGATGTAAAGTTACAATTTGATGTATTCAATTTTATTGAACGGTTATAATATTGCATAACTTTAATAAGTTATCAAAGATTTTAAAGAAAATTTTTTTATTAATCAAAATTTATGACATCAGAGAAAATATTCACGTTAAAAATATACAACATTATAGTCTAATACAAAAGTTACTTTATGGCTGCATCAGATTGCATTTACGACCATAATTCCATAGTAAAATTATATTAGCTAATTATAAAATTTTTTTTTTCATATTAAAATACAAGTTACTGCTAAGGAACTCATTCTTAAATTTTATTATTATTAAAACCGTATAACGAAAGCATTAAATTCAATTTGAGATGTTTGCAGATATTTCACTAGTTTATTTGTTACAAAACGAAGAAAGAGTCTGCCCTATTAAATAATATCTGTTGTTTAAGAGTAAAAAGCTTTGAAAATTGAATAATGTAAAACATTTAAGTGGCATAGTCAGTAAATTTAGAAAATAAAGTTCATGAAACTCTTGCACCTAGGCTCTTCAATCCGTAATCTACTTGATTTAAGATTATTCTTATTACGAAAGGTTTCTCGTTCTTCTTTTCTATAAATCACCTAACTATATGTCACATAAACGTATTTTATTCGCACCTCTTGTATTTTTACAAAATTTTTATAACTTCATAGTCTTAGGTGATCCTGTATTACAAAATCTTAGGTTAGGCCAATTTCAAATTGTCATGCTACACTCAACAGCCTATGCTAGGTTTTCAATTAACAAATCTAATTTTTCTTTTTATATGTACCTAGTTTAAATAATTTTTAAAGTACTTGAAATAAAATAAATCCTATAGTAGTTTATAACATTTTCCATATATTTATACTTATAAAATTATTTATTTATTTATTTCATAAAATATCCATAAAACCCTATTTTGATTTTTCGCAATATTATAAATTTACATTTAGTGTTCTTATAAAAAATATTAAAGAAAATTGTCAAATTAAAGGAAAATCACGAAAAACCATTATTTTGTTTTTTTTTTAAATCAAGAAATCAAAAAAAAAAATTTGGCATTTATTACATGAATAAAGCGATGAATCAATGGGCAACCATATCAAGAGAAAAATGTACTGAACTCATCTCAAGTGCAATCTTATATCCATAAAAAAAGATTTTATAAACATAATAAGGAAGTTTTTTTTTTTGCTTTAAAAAGAAGATTTTTGGGTCATGGTACTTATATATCTTTAATGGTGAATTGAGTGAATCTCATTCAATTCAAAGATTGAGTCACACAATTTAGGAATGCACTTTTTTTTTTTGGATATTTATATTTATTATTTTTTGTTTTAAAGACAGTAATACCGCCTTAGTTTGATTTTAATGTTAATTTTGTTTAGTTTAAAAAAAAAAAAAGTTCATTTAAAGAATGATGACATATTTATTGATTGTATTTAATTTCATAAATAAACTTAAAGATTTTTTTTCTTTTTCTTATTTTGTTTTTTATGATTAAATTTGGTTTATTGCATATTAAAAAGTTTTAAAAAAATGTACATAATAATAAAATTTTCGATACTTGAAGATACATGTTTTAATAAACAAAAGTGTACATTTGCAACTGTAATATTAGAAAAGAAACACAATTTTGTATTGTTGTATGTACATACATAAAAATATAATTTCTTTATTATAAATGTGTAAATTTATACTATACAAATAATACTTTCGTAGTAACACATTAATACCATTTTCCATTTGATCAACAGAACCGAAAATAAAATAAATGGAATTATGTACATATTCTAAACTAAAGCAAAGATTCTATCGGAAGGTCTTCGTTATTTTAGTTTTATTTTATTTTTTTCAAAAACGTTTTTTTGAAATTTATCAAACCTGTTTCTGTAGAAACTTTATACATTTATATAATTTAGATTTTATCATTAAAATAAAATAATAAATATAAAATATATAAATAAGCAAATTGATACTAAAAACAAATAAAATATATTAAGAACAAAGGACTCAGGCGAGAAACTTGAAAAATTAAATTTCTTGTAATCAAATTTTTTATCATGAATATGTTTTTTTTTTTAAATGTAACATTTTAAAATTATTTTAAAATATTTCGAATATTAAACTAGTTTATAAAAAGAATAATAATATTTACGATAAATAAATATCAATGTCGAAATATTATCTCTAAGGATCCGCTTTGTTATTCATAAAAAATCTGTACGATATAAATAACAAAAATATTCTGGATTAAGATTTATTTTTAATGAAGAGTGGGAATGTGAATGGAAATAGAATGTTAGTAATATAAAAATTTTAAAAATTTTCACAAAAATCTGACAAAAAACAAATTGTACTATTCATAAGAAAATAAAATTTTTTATCATTTGTAGTTTTTTCTGCAGACATTGACCTTTTGATATAATAGAAATATTATATTTGTATTAATTAGACGTATAGTCCAACTATGTATCAAAAGGGTAAACTCTGCAGTATCTCTGCAAGAAGTAATTTATCAATAGAATAGAATAACAAAAATTAGACATATTAAAAAATAATACTGGATTAAAAGCTCAGAATTTCAGTAATTTTCGTAATTTATATTTTATATATTGGTATTTTAAAAGTTAAATATTTTTCAATCAAAACAAGTATAAATCTTTTATTTTTAATGCATTACATAAAAATAAAATACTATTGATATTCAAATAATCACGTCAATATTATAAAATATTAAAAGATATATTAATTGACTTAAGTAAATTAATTCCTCATTTTTATCTATTTATATTTTATTTAAGATCGTAATTTAAAAAAATAATAAAAAATTAAATTAACAATTTTATTATTTGAATTATTTTCATTTTTTTTTGTTTTAGTTTCCCTTTCAATAAATTTCAATTAAAAAATAAAATAATAATTTTATTGAAAATAATTTTTTTCTTAAGTTATTAAATAGATGATACTTACAAAATATGACATTAAGTGGACTACTTTAAGAGTATATCTGTACATTCAAGTATTAAATGATACTTTTGAAAAGGTTATAATATATTAACTGGAAAAAAAATATATAATAGTTATATGATATGATACCTTTAGGCAATCCGTCAAAGATGATCAATTTTATGAGCTTACTGGTGACATTTTTAAAGGTGAAGTTGTACTTATTTTAAAATAAATTCAATATTGTAGACATTACGTACTCATCATTATTTATGACGCTTAACAAGAATTAACATTTTATTTTTATTTTTTTTAAGTTTTGACTCAATTTAAAAAATATAATTTACTTACAATAATATAGTAATAAATTATTTTTTTATCTTATCTTACGCAATTTTTGTCAATAGGCAATGACTGAATCGTGATGGTATAATACATTTTTGTTTTATATATTTTTTATTTTTTTAAGTAATGTCTTATTTTTATAATTATTGTATAAGAAATGGTAAAATTTAAAAAGTATTATAAACGTAAACTTTTGTTTGTAATATTAACGTATAATTGTTTCATATTATTCTTTTCCGTAAGATATAATCACTGATATTAACATTGTAAATATTTTTGATGTTGAATTATTAAAAAAAAAGGATTATTCATAATACTATAATACCAGAGCTCTATTTCACCAACCAGTTATCACTAATCACAAAATCAAATAATTATTTTTAACCATAAATCATGAAAACCATATTTCACTTTACATTTACACTCACTTAGAAAAAAAAAATGATTATTTAATTAAGGATAAGTGGTTGATTCAATAGGGCGAAGATAATAATAACTAATAACTAAATAATTTGAGACCTATTTCACTTTTATTGTTCGAATAATATCTGAAATAAATAGGTCGACAATTTTTATTTTCAACCTTTATTATTATTTTGCAAATTTTAAAAGATTGAACACTTTTTTACATGTATTATAAATGTTATCTAAAAACTCAATAGTTAATACTACATTTTTATTACTATTAAAGTGTGATTTAAAGTCAAATATTAGACTATTAGAATTGGATCAGAGAAATATAAGAACTAACTTTTAGTTGGTAAGCCTAAATTGAGAAACATATTACCAGTGTTCCCCGATTCGTATAATATACATACAGAATTTCAAGAAATCAGTAAACTTTCAATTATTAAAATTGACATTTAACCTCACTCCAACAGTTTCACTTCAAAATTTCTTCTCCTTATTCACTCACTCAAAATTTCTCCGCCTTTTCTTTCCTCTATTGCATTACCTTACTCTGTCTGACATTGTATTGATTTTTTGGGAAGGTAATTTAATTATCCCATTATATTGACTGATCCCATTATATCTACTGATTTGTGGTTAAAAATTAATGAAAGTGGTTAAAAATTCCACTCACCCGAGCGGGCTAAAATTTTCTTGCTGTGCTTTGAAGTTCTAAACCTACTGCAGAAGAAGTAAAAGATTTTAGATCAAAAATTCAATAAGAATTATTTTGCTTGGAGAAAGATTTGTTAAAAATTTAGTAACTCATTACAATAGAAAAAAAAATACAAAGTTATTGTTTTTGCTCATTTTTTCCTTCGCAATACCTTTTGGTAAACTTATCTAACGTTTTCTGGACTTATGATAAAAAAAAATTTAAATTATTTAATCATTTCTAATTTATTTATTAACATTTAAGGTTTTATTAGACCCTCATATACCATTTACATTTAAGTATTTTAATTTTATTTACAATTCTTTTTAAAAACTAATAAAATAATAAAAAAAATAAACTTGTTACAATGGACAATGTAATTGTTTTTTATTACCTATTCTTTGTAATTTTTTTTTTTTATTTATATATTCGCTAATTTTTAATATTTTAAATTAATTTCTTGTAATACCAATCCTTGTTATAAGTATTTATATCTTTTATTCTTAAAAACCAATGAACGTGGATAGCGTTCACACAAAAATGCTAGCTACTTTAAAAAGTTTATGACATTTGCAAATAAAGTTTAATACAAACTTCCTAACTGAAAGTATTGATATTCGTGATATAGTCATAGGAAACATGATGAACATGAAACTAACCAACTTCTAAAATTAACACATAATTTGTACTTTGAAAATCTGTTATTTTATACCTGTAACTTCAACCTGTTTTTTAACCTGTAATTTCAAAAATAATGAATTTCACTAGTCCCTACTCAGTATTTACTATCAGACGTATTATAACACTCATATCGTGTTTAAAAATATTTTATATATATGCACTATATATACGTTTTTAACATTTTACTATTTTATACCGATCGTCGATGACTACACGTTGATTTTATTCATAAAATTATAGAAAAACTATGCAATTTATTTTACTTTATCGATCCAAATCTAGTATCGATCTGATCTGCGTCAGAAAATTTTAAATGTAAATAATAATAAAAATTTATAAATAATAAAATTTTAAATGTAATAATTTATTAGCTTTAATAATTACATCTTTGGTTTCATTCAAATCAAAACTATTATATTATTCGAGTAAATTAAAAATATTATCTATTTCATAATTTCTGAACATATTTACGATTTTAACGAGAAGAAAAATCACAAATATATGCTTTTTATAGGAATTAACTTTAGGATTTTTTTGCTATCGATTTTTATATTTCTTTATTTATAACTTCAATTGTTTCGAAAAAATATAAAATAAAATTATATTTAATTGTAAAACTCACACACTTTTATACATACATTATTTTTAATTAAACAATGGGTCACGTAAACCATAAAGAAGTGATCACGTACATTTTTATTTTATGTCAAAATAAATTCATACATGTTTTATTTTTAAATTAATTTTTTTTATAGATATTTTTATCAATTTATAAGATATATCTTATAGTTCTTTGGTATATAGATATTTTCTATATTAATTGTTTTCATGTATATATATAAATAAATATTTAAATTATCAAAAATTGTTTTTTCTTAAATTTAAAGTCAATAATAATAAAAATCATAAAAAAAAATAATAATCATAATAAGAATATCAACTGAAATTGAAATTTTTTTTTTTTTTTTTTTGCTATTGTTACCATCTGCAAAAAGTCAACATATGTAAATTTTCTGTAAGCTTTTGTTAGTACTTATTATGGTACACGACCAATAATTGGTTTTAACAAAGAAAAAAAAGTAAAAGATATCAATTGGAATTTTTGAAAAAAGATTCCACAATATTATGAAGATGTATGTATATATATGTATATATATAATATATTATTACTTAAAGATGAGAAATGTAAAAAAAAACAGTACAAAAAAACGCATATCATTGTAATTTACACCTTTTAAAAAAAAGAAAAACATCAGATTGGCGTTAATGTAAATTAAAATGGAAAACACAAAAGAAAATTAATTGTAAAAATAAATTGATTTTTATTACCTAAAAATAACATTATATTTTTTTTGTTTTTTTAAATTGGAAACTAATTAAAATTAAATATGTAGGTGGAGAATTATTTGTTTTGTTTTGTATTAAACAGAAATTCAAAAATTTCGAAATTATTTTAGTTATTAAAATAATTAAAAAAAATAATTTTTAAAATTACATGAAAATTATTTAAGGATTGGTTTATGATATTTCTTTTTCTTTTTTTTTTGTCAAAATTTTTAAATTTTGAATATTTTTTTTTTCGAAAATTCACACAAAGCAAAAAAAAATATTTAATAAAATATATTTTGAATTGCTTTCTACAGAGTGTCCATTAATTAAATGCACTGTTATATGCCGCTGTATAGACCCTTACGTGAAAGTCATTTTTTTTTGTATGGGGCTAAGTTGTGGCTCTTCTCGTTTCCAAGATATGAGAACTTAAATGAAATGTTCATACTTTTTTTTTAATTTTAAGAAATTACCATCTTACTCCGTTTTTGCACTATACATATGAAAATTCTGTGAAATGTTCAAAATTATTTATTTGTATCAAAAAAATGTTCTGTGCCTCCCAAACGGTATAAGCTAAAGTGATAAAACTACAAAAAGAAACTGTACTGTAAATTAAAGCTTAAAATTCCGAGATTAGAAATATTGTAAAATCTTAAAACTTTTTCATGTTCATCATTTCGTAAATGTACGTTTTCCAAAAAAAAAATATTGTTAAAATATCTACATTTTATAACTTTAGAACCCCACAGATTTCAAATGGTAGAAGATAGGAAAATCAATAGATAGCCGTTTTAAAGAAAACTTCCTGAAGATTTCTAATACAATTTACAGAATTTTCATATGTAGTCTAAAAACGGAGTAAAATGGTAATTTCTTAATTAATAGAAAAGTATATTACCTAAAAGTATATTAATAAAACTAAAAAAAAGTATGAATATTTTATTTAAGTCCTCATATCTTGGAAACGAGAAGAGCGTCACGTAAGGGTCTATATAGCGGAATGTAGTAGTGCACTTAATTAGGCGACACCCTGTATACTATTTAAATCATTTTTATTTGCTTATTTTTATTTGAATGCTTTGGAACTTTCTACGCTAATATCAACATTCTGGTAATCAAATATTGTTCTTTAATTTGCAAGAGTTCATGACAGTTGGTCTAAATTCATTTTGCAAAATGACATTTTTTCTATTTGTTTAAAAAAACTTTTAACAAAATATTATTAAATTAAGAAATTATTTTTTAAATGATATAGACATATATTGAAAAAGTATATATAAGTATATAATGTACATAGTACCTTACCATTTAATATTTACCTACCTTAACATAAACACCGTATATCTTTTCTAGTTTTTGCTCTAAAACAATTTGAAGTTAAAAAATTTAAATTGAAAATGAATTTTTTTTTTTTTCAAATTAAATTATCTTTGACCGTTTGAGAGATAAATAAAAATAAACTTTTTAAAATTAATTTGATCAGAGTGATAAATTATTCGCACTTTAAAAACTCGTATCATTATTGAGGTACGAATGCATTTTTCTAACATTAGTTTTTTAGTAGAGCCTTTAAAAATGTTGATAAAAGTTTGAGATAAAGGGAGAAACTTGTCTGTTATTATTTGCCTATTAAAAGGGGAAATCTGTTTATTAATGAATAAGGAAAACCGCTGCGACAAACTCGAAATAGAATCCACGAAACAATATTTGATATATAGTAGCATCTGGTACAGATTACTGTATGATCTTATAAATTGTCATTTTAATTTCTATTTTTTATTTGATTTGCAAGCATGATGATGGCAAATTATAGTTCTAAGAGACAACAAAACAATATTCCGAATGGATGACCTTTATAAGTAATTATGGTCATCTTATTAGTAAACTTCCAATAATCTAACAAGATGTTCTCTTTTATCTACTTAACCACTCAATCAATAATTTTAAATAAAGTCATTAATTGTTTTCTGCGTTGCATCGTATAAATGCTTTGTCATTATTTAGATTTATGGAACCTATTCGTTTTCACTTTTATCTCAATGTGTACAGTCTAAATATAAAAATTTCTAATATTCAAAATAAAAATACAAAAAAAAAAAGCTAACAATATTTTTCTTTTGGCGCCAAGTAATTGACCATAAGCAGCTATTAAGAAAAACTAAATTTTAATGATAAAAAAAAAAGGATTTTCTTATTTATATATACATATAAATATATATATATGCACATATTTGATTTTCTTAAATAGCATATAATTGATTAGTTAATGGATAAATATTGTCACAAAAATGATCATATTATTGAAATAATTAACAAATTCTTCATTTGGGGTTCAACAAAACAAAAACCATATAATGTCTATAATGTCTACTAACATCATTAATTTTAATAGTGAATATAATTAATATATACTTCATTTGATAGATGTTCTTTTTTATTCTTAATTTTCAAGAAGTTAATAACATTTAATCAGATAACATTTAAAAGTAATGACAACATTTAACCATACCAAACACTAAAGTCACGTTTTTTTTTAATTTTTTTTTATTTTTTGACAATAAACTAAAACAAATAATGGAAAAAAAAACCCTCCAATATATCATATATTATGTATATTGTATACTGTATAGATATGTATATATGTATTTTTATTTTCCTTTTTCCTAAATAAAAATAACATAAAAAAATTTTTCTAATTTTTTTTTTTGTTTTTCCGAATAAAAACGCATTTGATTGCAAATGTGATGCTTTACAGATATGAACTTCTTAGATAAGTACAGACTGGATATAGAGACAATCATCGTAAACATGATGATGATGATGCAATTTTGTACATTATATTTTTACTTAAAATTCAAATTTTTATTGTAACTCTATTAAAAATCAGAAATAAATCGGATGTGCATTCTCCATTCGACTTTTTTGTATACTTTTATATTTATTTAAAAATAAATAACTTGCATCCATTTTGACAATACGTCAATAATGCAACCTTTCTTTCAGTTTGCTTAAACTACTATATAAACTAGATGCTTTTTGAGATTTTTCCCAGTGTTAAGTATAATTATAAGACACATAAAAAAAGAGGTTGCATTCTTGACGTAGTGTATAAGTATGTATTATTGCAATTTTTTTTTTTACGAGCGATAGTAGAAAACATCGAAAGTCATTCAAAGAACTGTACGAGAAAAATTTTTGGTTGTGTTGAACTTGAACCGCTAACTTAAACCAGCCCCTTTAAAACTAAACTTTAGGATAGGTCCTTTAATGCATAGTGAGATAATGTACATAGTTTGGTTTTGACGATAAGAATGTTTGAAAGATGTATGACAATTTAAGTTTGGGATAATTGGAATTATAGAGGATGAAGGCGATAATTAAGTGAATTATTTTGAAGAAAGATGTTAATGTGTTCTTGTTAAATTTCGTGCATATATGAATTATCAACATTTGCGAACACATGTTTTGGCATAAGATTCCATAAACGCATGACAAGGAATTTCCAAATGCTGTGTTACGTCAACTTAACAGTTCGATAGTACAGTGGTGGCAACCTGTCGCAGTCTTTGTTTCACGTTGAAAAACTTTGAGTGGAAACATTAATTGTTTTATTTTCTTTAGAACAGGTATTTGTCTCCACAAGATCACTGAGACGATTATATGGTGATGTTTGAATGCAGTGAACTTAGAATTAAAGCTGGGGTCATTAATAAGATGAATAGCTCTGTTTTGCTCTTTATTGAAATAACACAGCGCTGTTTGAGGGTTTAACACAGCTATTTCAGCACAAATATGAGCATTTTATCCATTATCCGTCTAATGTACATTTTATAAATTTTGAGAGATCGATTGCAGCATTTGTAGCTATACAAAAAATATGATTTGACAACGTCAATTTTTGATTTAACTCGATGCCAAAAAAGTTAAAAACTGTTAAGTTCTACAGAACTTCTCCCAGAAATATTAGATTTGGTAAATTATAATTGAATAACATCATTTTAATATATGTATATTATGAGCTCATATGACGCTATAAAAATATGATAATTTAGTAAAGAAAAAAATTCTGTTTTCAGAATTATTTTAAAATTTAATAAGTTTTCATATATTTTTTTTGTTATTTATTAATTTAATTTAATCCAAAACAGTTTTGAGTTACAGCATTTTTTTATATATTTCTTTAAATTGGTAACTTACACTTCTTAATTCATTTTTAGTTGTTAAATTAACCTCAAAATTTGATAAAAGACAAAATTTTTTTTCCCCAGAACAAAAAAGACAATTTTATTCATATAAATTAATAAGTTCTATAAACGAATATCGAAACTATATAAATATATTTTGAAGAAGATTCAAAACGTATCCACCTAATCAAAAACATCTACGATTTTTTTCACTATTTAAATACTTTTCCTATGTACATACAAGAAAGTAATAAAAAAAAAACTTTCTAAATATGTTAGCAACAAAAAAATAAAAAAGAAAAACAATTCTAATATTTTATCATTTTAATAGTAATGAAAATAAATTTTATATCTAAGTACCTAAAAGAAAAAGAAAAAAAAATGTCCAAAAGGGGCTTGTTCCTATTCACTTTCTTTCCTTCTTTTCACAAAACATAGAAAATCCAGGAAAACAAAAAACACAAAAAATAACAAAAAAAAAGAAATCTCACCATGACTACTTTATAAAAAAAACAAATATGTTTTTAAAAGTATAATATATAAAATGCTGATGAAGATGATAATAAATAATAATAATAATCATAATAATAAAAAAAAAAAAAACAAAAAAAATGTTAATGATTATCATTGTAATGATGATCATGATGGGAAATTTGTTTCTTTATGTTGCAATTCAATTGCCGACACTATACTGTTAATTTTTCATACATATTTTACCGATAGCATGTTGATTGTTTTAAACAACGAACTTTGTAGCTTCCAACAAAATACAAAATAAAAAACGACAAAAAAAAAAAAAAACAAAAAGAAATGAATTTTTTTTGTTTTGTTTTTGTTTTTTTTCTTTTCATAGATGTTTCAGACATTGCATAGATAGATGACGATGTAACTGCCACAATCCGCATAATTCATAATGTTATATTAGAAAAACAAAAAAAAAAAATACACCTCGCGTCATGGCGTTGTAATGATAATTACATCACAATATTATTTTTCCTTATTTTTCATGAAAACTGAATTTTAACAACAAAATACAACATATTATATGTAATATACAAACATATGTGTATAGTGCAGATATACGAGTATACGTACATATATACATATCGTATAAGTATTACTGCACTTTTTCTTCTTCCCTAGAGATTTACTTAACTGTTTTGGAATTGATAATAAAAAAAAACAAAACAAAAATGAGCAAAAAAATAAAAAAATAAAAAATTTTAAACATATTTGTGATGTTCAATTGAAGTGAAACTTTGTTTTTCTCCTCTGTAGTCTGTATACTTTGCTATACTGATCATTTTTGAAGAAGATCAATTCTTCTATATGGGTACATTAATAATTTATTAGGCATTAAATAAATAGACATTGAATAGTGATACTATATGGTGTATATGTTATTAATGGTAGATTTATAATTATTATATTACTTAAAATACTATTCATTATTTATTAGATAATCATTTTGTGTTAACGAAGTAATCATTTTTTTTTTCTTTGCTTTTTTGGTTTTTTTTTTTCGATATTATAAGGAAAGAATATAAGAATAATATTTTTTTTGCTAAAAATGGCTTGGACACAAAAGTGAAAGAAAAAAAAAAATGTTTTTTTTTTGGTTTTTGTTTTGGTATCAAAACTAATTGATCTCTAGGAATCAATTATTTTTGTAAACTATGTAGACGAAACTATCAGAAAATTGTTTGTCAAAATGATGAAAATATACTTGAATATATGCGCATCGCAGCGCTTAATTTTGTTATTACGTAAATATTTTTTTATATTTAAGGATTTATTTTAATTTGTAAAAAATATGTAATTATTTATTTTGGAATGAAAATATTTTCTTTTTTTTTTTCAAATTTCAAAAGAAAAGTTTTTTTTTTTTTTTGTAAAGTCATTTAATCCCTTTTAAAGAATTCAGACCGGATCGAATATTTTTACTATTTTAAATTAAAGAATATTAATTAATATATATATTTTTTTTTAAACCATCTATAGCTTAATTTTTAATTTTTTTTTTTTTTGGCCTGTTTTAAGTAGAAAACTTTTGAATTGTTTTTATTTAAATAAATATATTCTTAATTGAACAAGGAATTTATTATACGTATAGAATTAAATGTGTGAAATTATATAAATGAAAACCTTAAGTTGAATAACCATATATATATATATATGTATTATGAAAGGTAAATGAAGTAATAAAGATAATTATATTATCAATAGCAATGAAAAGAGCTAAAAGTGTATTGGGTATATGAAAGAAGGCATCTAAGCTTATATATTACGGGCACATTCATTTTAAAATTAGGTACAATATCACTATTTTGCAATGTCTTGTCTTTGCAACATTACTAAAGTCATCAGTAGGCATTTGTAATGTTGAAATTTCCTAGACTACTCCTGGTTAAGCTTCTGATTTGTTCTAATCGCTGATTTTGTTATAATGTTACGTAAATATTTTTATTTAACAATTTATTATAATTTTAGGGATCACTTATCAGTAGGCATTTATAATATTGAAATTGCCTAGATTATAACTCTTGTTTAAGCTTCTGATTTATTCTAATAAATTTAAATGAATTTCTACAGAAATAATCTACAAGTTATTAGGACAAATCAAAAAACCTTTTAATAATCCTTTTTTTTTTACAATATCACTACTTAGAATCAATGCTCAAATTTCCACACTAAAAAACAAATTGAAACTATAAAGAATAAAATTCTTAAATCACTATATAAAATATGGAAATCAGAATAAACACAATATGGTGTATTTGTATAGAAAAAAAGTGAGAGGAATGGACATAAGCCGGATTATAGATTTTAAAAAGTGAAAATTTGTTTGGAAAATTTTGTGATGATGATACAAACACAATATACAATAGGAAATATAAATGTTATTGTTGAATATAAAGCAATAAAATATGAAAGTTTGAAAAACACTGCTAATAATTATATATAATATACTAATCCATGACATTAAAAGTTACAGAAGTTAAAAGAAATTTACGAGACTGCTGAAAAAATACATATACATACTAGTTTAAATTAAATTAAATATTTACCAGCTTCTATTAAAAAATCACTTAGAAAAAAAAGACAAAATGATGAAAAGAGATCAATTGCACACGTATTACTTTCTTCGAAAAAATGCTTTGCAGAATCTCGAATTCAAAATACTGTTCGGTGTAACATAATTGCTTTTTTTTTTTTTTTAAATCATACTAAGTTTATAGATAAATGTCCATGTCAATATTATGAAAAACTCTGTCAAAATTTATTAAATTTCTGATAAATTTTATCATCAAAGACAACAGCGTTATTACTTGAATTCTACACTAGATACAGATGATTAGAACACGTCTACACTCATATAAGATTTACGTAGCTATATCAACGAAACATACACTATATTAAATTATATATTATAAACTCATTTAGATATTTGTCATTTATCTAATATGCAAATATAGTATATACACTTTCATCTCAACACCAGTTCTAAAATTGACCGAGACGACTAGTAATTTAAGAAAATTTTTATTTTTATTGCAAGAAAAAAAAAATATTTTAATAACAAAAAAAAAAAAAAAAATTCTTGTCATTTTTGACTTTTTGTATATGCATACATACATATATATTTATTTGAATACAAATGTTTATAATTTGTTTCCGGTTCACGATGTTTATTTAACTGAAATCTCTTTCGAATTTTTTTATAGAACACTTTGTAAGTTTTAGATATTGCATTATTAATGTGTTTGGTATAATTTAGATTTTATTGTAAATAGACGCCTAGATATTTCACAAATTTTTTATTCTCTAATGTTGTATTATTGGGTTGTTTAATGGAAGAATAGATAATTTTATCATAAAATTAATCAGAAATCATTATGATAGAGCATTAAATACTCCAGAAAATGGTCTAATATCACATATATTTTACAACAATGAGGAGTGCATTAAGAAGACATTGCTCACGGGAGATTTTACATTGATTTTTGTTTAATTTTTACAATGGCTTAAAAAAGAAAAAAAAATATTACAATTGTAATAATAAGAAATATGAATTAAAAATAAATATAGATTAAGACAAAAATTTAACTTACAAAAAACTTAATGTTTTTTACATGTTATAAAAAAATAAAAAAAAAAAAACCTTTTTGTTAACTTTTTTTTGTAGGTTAAGTTAGAATAAGACTGTACACAAACAATAAAATAAAAAATTGAAAAAAAAAAAAGGTTGTTTAATGGTATAATTCTTTCAATATTTTTTTATGTTTAGATTGAGTTTAACGACTGTATTACGGAAAAGGATTGTTTCGCATTTATTGTAATTAATTTTCAATAACCATATCGTACAGTAGTCTTTATATTTAACATTTTTTTGTTGCAAACTTTGATATAGATATAGCATTTTCTTCAGAAAAATTTACTTAATTTTCCATTAAGATTTTCTGTATCTAGTTAATCTTATTAAAATTGCATATATTAAGGCTCAACACTACCTTATCTCGAAAAAAATAACAAAAGAATTTCTTTCATTAAATTTTCGTCTTTCAATTTTCATCCTACTGAATAAAATTGAAAAAGTTGAATTTTATAAAACATAAAATTTTAATTAAAAAATTTTTAAATATATTTTGAAGAAATTTTTTAATAATTAATTCTTCTTGATAGATTGTTAAAGAGGGGACAATAACATTTTATATAATTCACGCAGTACATACATATCTATTTACTTTAGAAAAAATTCGTTTGCACGTGACAATATTATTAACGCATTATACCAAAATCAGGTGATATTAAAAGTTTTTTTTATTTTAATCAATAAGCTTTTTTTATTTTACAAGCTAAAACATTTTAAAAGTATTTTAAATAATTTATAAAAAACATTTTAATAAAATTTCCTACTACGTATATTTTTAACTGCCATTGTACTTTTAAAGATCAAAGTAATATTAGTACATAATAGACTTAGTTGCGGAGCTGCAAACCGTACCCGAACCCGAACCCAAAACCGCTGCGGAACAAGCATTTTGACGAACCAGAACCCAAACCTGAACCCAGTAAAAAATTTGCATTTGGTTCAGATTTACCATTTCATTCGCAATCAAATTCAACAATGTTTTTTATTTTAAACTGAGAATAAAAAACATATAAAACAAAATAGTAAAATACTTACATAGCCACATATTTGTGTACTGTGTAAGCACACATATTATGCTTAGCAATTTAAATATGTTTGTACCTAGTAATATATCTACTAGAAATATATGTAAGTAAGTAAATACAATTACAAAAATTATTTAGAGAGATAATATTCTACTTGTATATCTAAATGTGTATTGCTTTTGGTATAGCTAGTCATAGTTTGCATATTCCATTCCAAATAGAAAGAAGTAAACACAATTTGTTTTTGTTTTTTTCATGTTTCTTCCAGAATTTTTTTCTCTATTTCTAATTTCTATGCCTACTATGCACTTGCAAATAAAATAAAGCAAAAAATAATACATAAGTAAAATTAATAGATTTTGATTTGCAATCAATAATGGTGCCCTTGTTATGTTGATTAAAAAATTTGAGCCCGAACCCTGACTGAACCCACTAAAATTTTCCAGTTCGAACCCGAACCTGAACCCGATTTTTTGTGGGTTTGCAGCCCTGCTTAGTTGTAATTTTACTGTAAATAGTAAAATTTGTATATTAGATGTAGATTAGGGATGTGTCGAATATAGGAAAATCGATATTCGCGAATACTAATATTAAAGTGACTTCAAATATTTGGGAATACGAATACGAATAGTTTAGACTTTAGAACAAGTCATAAAATAGTAAAAAATTTCTCGATTCTAACTTTTTTGCAATTTTTTAATGATTCCCTATTGTATACATAATATATTTCTTATCATATAACACATTATGCGTCTATACTACAATAACTTCAACTTTTAAATACTATACATACATCTAAAAATATAAAATTTTTAACATTATAACATTTAATTAGAAAATTTAATTAAAACTTTATGAATTAATTTAAGATATAATAAAATAACTGACATCATGAACTGACTATTGACCATTGAACTGACATCTAATTTTTCTGTTTATATCTAAAAAATTTTTTAACAAATATTTATGTTGTTTATATTGTCATCAAATATAAAAAAATTCTAAAAAGTTTTATCCAAAATTTAAAAAATACTGGTAAAAAAAGCTGAAGTTCAGACAAATTTTATTTATAATTTTTAAATTGTGGAAGTCAAATGAATTAATAATTATTTTAAGTTCTTTGTCTAACTTTATTACATGTTTTATTGCTAAGTTAATTTAGACTATTTCATATGTTAAATGCTGACTAAATATGTAAAATATTTATTTACTTATTGTTACTTTGTCGACAGGTTAACTATAAGTAATCATTTATGTATGTATATAAGTAAATAATATGTATATGTATGTATGTAAATATTATGTATGTTTATAAGTAAATAATATTTTTTTCTTTGATAAATTAAATTTCTTTTAAATTAACGTTTTTTCAAAAAAATATACGAGTATTCGTGTCAACTTTTATCGAATACGAATATTCGAATAAGACGAATAATCACGAATACGAATATTATAATATAAGAACATCCCTAATGTAGCCTATATAGGTTGAATGTATATTATTCAGTTTATATCACACTAGTACACCTAAACTAATAAGAGCTAAAAACTGTCAAAAATATTTATGCTTCAGAGCACCATTTACGTTGCTCCATATTTATGCTTCATTTACGTTGTATATAAATAGTTTTATATTTAAATAGTACACCTAATATAAATAAATAAATATACACCGTTGTAATCAGTGGCACAAAAAAAAAAAAATAAAGGATTCAAAAAACCTAAATTGAAACTAAATTAATGTAATGTAAGCTAAATTAATTCAAAAAATTACGTACAATATATAAGGTCTTAAAATAACCTAAAATACTACATATACTACATTTAATTTTATGAATGATAAAAAAAAAGAATATAAATTAAAATGAGTTTAATAAGGATTTTGTTAATTTTTTTTTTTTTATATTTTTTATTTTATTTTAATTAATTTTTTTTTTTTTTACATATTTTATATATATTAAACAAAAAATTGTTTATAATCTATCTAGTTAACTAATTCTTATTGTAATCAGGTTAACATCGATTATAATATGTATGTAGCGATATAATATTATACTTATTTGTTATAATTAAAGAATATAAAAAAAATTGTAACTGATAAGGAGAAAAAAAAATTTTTTTTTTCTTTTTTTTTTGTAGATCTGATCCATAAATATCCGTTTTTAATAGTCAGATCTACATTTTAAATTTTTATGTTTTTAATTTTATAAATAATTTTGGTTTCTAAGTTTTTTTTTTTCAGTTTAAATTGACTGACTTTGTAAAAATTTATAAATTAAAAATTTCGTCTTATTTATTTATTTATTCATTTTTTTTTTTTCATTTTCTTTAGATATATACTAATTGTATTTTATTTTTTATATTATGAATGTTATTATTAGAAGATTATCCATAAATTATACCCGGAAACCTTTTTAATTTGTTTTCAGCCAAAGAAAAAAAAAACTAAACTTTGCATATGTATTATTCCCATATACATTATTCCCATTCTTTTTAAAATTTAAAAACAAAAATTATTTTCTTGTTTTTTTTTGCTTTTTTAAATTTATGAAAATAATTTTTTATTTTTTTTTTTTAAGTAATTTTTACTTCCCAAAAGAATTTAAAAAATATTTTTGATTTTTTTTTTTTTTGTTTTTTTTGTTTTTGGATATAGCTTTTTAATAATTTATTGTATGTAATACATAATATAAATGTTAAAAAAAAAAAACAAAAGACTATAAAATTTTAAAATCCTGTCCTACAGTTAAAAAAAAAAGAAAATACAAAAAAAAAATTTTAGGAAAGATTTAATAGCACTTATTTAATAATACAGGAATTTTAAAATTTTATATTTTATAATTTTTATAATTCAACAACTACTTAAGTTTCTTTTTTTAAAAATATATTAATTTTTTATTTTTTTTTTTCTTCCAATTTATAATACGTATGTAATAATTTTTTTAATTTTTCCATCTAAACTATGTAATAAAATTTGATATTAAATATAAATTATTTATATATATATATTTTTTATAATACTATACCTATAAATTTTGTTTTAAATATTCAAAAAAAAGATATAAGCGACAAAAAAAAAAAAAAAAAAACAAAAGAAGAAATAATTGATTCTGATCAATCACATCCAAAATTTTTTACCAATTTTTAAACAAAATGTAAAAATAATTTATTATCTTATATTATGTATTATTATAAAAATTAATAAATACGAAATATTTTATCTTTTTATTTATTGTTTATATTTTTCTCATTGGTTTATATATTTATAAGAAAAACAAAAAAAAAAAAATTGAATATTAGAAGAGAATATATTAAAAAAAAAATATTTTTTTTATTTAGAATACAAAAATTAAATTAATTTAAAATAAATGCCTATTTTCTTGTTTTAATTCTTTCAAAAATTATTATAATAAGAAAAAAATAAAACATAAAAACAAAAGTTCACTCTTCTAACTTTAAAAACAAAAATAGAAAAAATTTTTTTTTCTTTTTTTATATTATACATAATATATCAAAAATTTTACACAATTATATTTAAAATTTCCAAAAATTTTTAACATTAATATAAAAATTTATTCAAAATAATTTAAATATTGTAAAATAAAATTTTTTTTAAAATTCATACATATTTAATTTATAAATGTTAAGCACTTTGCCTCCAAAATGAACACACAATTTATTTGAAATATATAAGAAAATTTAAAAAAAAAAAAAAAAAAAAACTGTTGTTCGACCAAAAAGCATTGCGCGTTCATAAAAGTATCACTTCTTTAAAAAAAAAAAAAAAATGGAAATTTTTAATTCTATAAATTATTCATATTATATAAATGAAATGGTTTATTTTTTGTTTTTGGTGAATGCAAACCCTTTTAATTGCAAAAGAATATACAAAAAAAATCGGTGCAGAACAGGTGCCTTTATGCCTTTTCTTTTTTTTAATAATAGTTTTGTATTTTTAAAAATGAAAAATGAAAATTTCTTTTTGAATATTTTTTAATCAATTTAGAAAAGGTGAAGAAATAAAAATAAGTTGAAGAAATTATGTTAAATTTGAATAATATAATATGTATGTATTTAAATTTTATATCATTCTGTTCTCCTACATTTTTCAGTTTATCTTTTCTATAATTATTTTAAATCAATTTTGTTCTATTATTATTTACTATTGGATAAATTCTAATTAATTGTAATATATTTCAACTAATTTAACAAATATTCAAGAAAAAAAAGAAAAAACTATTTAAAGTTAAGAACTAGAAATAAACATCTTAAATATTATTGAAAAGAATATATTATTTATGTATTTAAAAATATTTAAATATATATATTTTGTTAAAAAAACAAAAAAAAAAAAAAAATTAATTGTTTTAATTAATCATTCCCTCAAAATCATTTATCATACTAAATTTAAACATTTTTATTTTCATTTTCACCATTCACTCCTTCAGAATGTTCTTCATCATCATCATCCATAAAATGTTCATAGTTTTCATCATCTTCATCATCATCAAGAGCAGCTGGAGCATATTCTGAATCAGAATATGCATTTAAATCAACAATATTATTTTCATGATATTCAGCATTATCATCATGTACAATTTCTTCACCAATAACTTCTTCATTTACAGCTGCTTCTCTAATACCAACATTATCATCAACATCATCATCATCATCATCATTATCATCTTCGTCATCATCATCATCGTCATCATCATCTTCACTATCACTATCATATTTCATATTTTCAGGTAAATCAACAGTTATTGGTTGAGCTTTTGTAACATATTCATTATCATAGGTATCATCATCATCTTCATGATTATTTTCTTGATGTTCTTGTTCATTATTACGATTATTTTCATTATAATTATAATCATCTTCATCGTCATCATCTTCATCATCATCATCATCGCTATCATCATCTATATCACTAATTATGTCATGAATTGAATCTCTAGATTGTCTTAATTTTCTCCGTTTTTCATTCATTTCTGATTTCTCTTGTTTTATAACAAAATCTTTTGAATGATATGTTAATGTATCCAATTCTTCTTTTTGTTCATCATTTATATTTTCTAATTGGAATTCTTTTTTAATTATAATTGGAGATACAGTTTTCTCTTTAGGTTTTTCATTTTCAATGCATTCCTTTTTAATTTGTGCTTCTGATTTTGTTGCATTAATTGAGTTCCTTTCCTCATTTTTAGAAGTATTTTTTACACTATTTTTTTCTAATTTTATTACTAAATTATCTCGAGCTCTTAATTCATTGTTATCATTTTCTTTAGCGATTTCTTTTTTATTTGTGTCAGAATCATCTTTTTTAGAAGATTGTGGTTTTATTGGCTCAGGTGTTTGATGGAAAAAGTGAGTTGGAACATGCTTTGTCAACTGTTGGGCTGTATCAAAAGTTATTTGACATAAATCACAAGAGTGAGGACCAGATACATCATTCATATCTTCATCATCATTATATTCATTATTATCTTCTTCGTCATCATCAGTATCTTTTTCATTATCATATCTGTCATTGTTTTCATCTGAATCAGAATCGGATTCGGAGTCAGAATTTGAATCTGAGTCGGAATCTGAATCATTATTTGAATTTGACGGTTTGTCTCTTGTAACAGAGGGTGAATTTTTGGAACTTTCATTAATTTGTTGATCAGCTGTTTTAATATTATTTTCTAAGGATGGTAATTGTTTATTTTCTTTTTCGCTATATGAAGGAACATCTCGTGAATTATTGTCACTTAAATCTGATTTATTTTCAGAATTATTATCAACATCCACTAATTTTTTGTCTGCATTTACGGGTTTTAATTCAATTTCTCGCAAATGAGAATGCATATGTTGAATTAATCGATCTTTTCTACTTACTATTTTTCCACATATTTCGCAACCCCAATCATAGGTATTATGGGAAATTTCTTTAACATCTGCTATTTTATGTTCTAACCATTTAATATTTGTTTCAAATTGAAGATTACATTTTTTACAATTCAATGGTTTTTCCAACTCAATAACAGATGATGTTGGATTTGAAATTTCTTTATGTAGCTCTAATTTATGACGTTTAAGATTACTGGTTGAAGAAAATGTAGAAGAACAATATTGACATTTTAAAGGCGAATTTGAGCTTTTTTGCTTTTTAGGTAATGAACGCCATACATTTGGATCTGCTGGTGCCTATTAAAAGATTCAATGATTATAAAAATAATACAAAATAAAAATAAAATATGTACCTGTTTTCCATCACTTCTAAAATGCCAATTACGATGAACTTTTAAAGCTGTTAATTGTTGGAATGTTTTTGGGCAAATATCACATACAAATTCACCATTTTCATTAATTCTTTTTTGTAATACCATATCTGGGTCTTCCGGTTCTGTATCAAACATTGAGGCCAATGGATTATCAGTAAAAAATGATTCTTCATGCTAAAGAAAAAATAAAAATCGAAATTAATTTGTTTTTAGTCAAGTAATTAAGAATATTACAATTTTCATATGTTTTGTAAAAGCTTCTTCATCGGAGAATTTCATTTGACATACAGAACAAGGTACTTGTGGTACATGTGATATAGGTATTTGAACCGTTTGTACATCTTCACCGCTAACATGAAGTATTTTTTTGTGAATATCTTCTTCTTCAATATGATTTTGAGAATTAGAACTTTCTTTAGCGGCTTTACTATCAGATTTATTACGATTACCATCCACAATATTATTTTGATCAGAAAATGATTTTGTATTTGAAATTTTATGTAAATGTTGCATATGAAATTCAAGATGTTCTCGCGTAAAGAACATTTTATTACACATATCACAGAATGATGGTGATGGCAATACTGGATGTTTTTTATATCTATGTACCCATAAACTCTTTCGGCCACTATAAACATTGCCACAATCTTTACAAGAATAATCGCTTGAATCAAACTCATCATGAATATTTATATGTATGGCAAGTTTTTTATTACTATCAAAATTACTAGAGCAATATCTACATTGGAACCAATATTGATTATTTTCAGTACTATTTTTTTTAGAACCAGTATTATTGGGATTGCTATCATTATTCTTACTCTTATTGTTATTGTTGTTATTTGGTAAAGTTGATTCATCTGCAAAAACAAAAATAAAAAATATCGATTGGTATAAGAAATATAGATTACCATTGAATATAAATGTAAAGACTTACTTCCTGATAAATTAATTGCCAAATTATGTACGGATTGTTTATGAGACATTAATTCTTCTTCGCTTTTATAAACTATTGAACAAATATCACATTCATATTGTAAATTCTCTATTCCAATATCCCTTAAAATTTCTCCATGTATTTTAATCATATGAACTTTTAGACCTTTTTCATTAGCAAATTCTGCTCGGCAAATAGCACAATGTATAAATTGAACATTTTGAACATGATGATCTTCCAACATATGACGTCTATAGACTTTTTTACTTGAAAATCTTTTCTGGCACAAACGGCATCGCATTCTTCTAAAACGGTGTTCTAACGCTAAAACTTGATTATTTTTAATAAATTTACTTTGACTTTCTGTTGAATCATCCTGTTGTTTTGATTGGGATTTTGATTGTAATGGTGGTAAGCCTAAACTAGCACGTCTAGCCATTTCTTGTGCAATATGTACTCTCATATGATTTGAAAGGCCCTGACTGCTATTAAACACCGAATGACATATATGACATTCATGTAAATTTGTTGATTGTTTTGCAACTGATTTTTGTTCAGGATTAGAGTTTGAAACTATATTATTAGGTTGTTCTTGTTGAGTTGAGTCATCTGTTTCCCCCTTTTGAGGTAATTCTAATTCACCTTGTGTTTCATCATTTAATTTTGCTTTTTTAGTTGGTGGTCCATCAGTATTTGCGCCATCCTTATCTTCGTTATTATTATTACTTCCATTTGTAATTGACATTAAATCTTTCATGACATAATCATAACGACCGGTGTATTTAGTTGAATCCTGTGAGGCATTTGAAGTATTTTGAATTGAATTCGGTTGTCTAGGATAAGAAAGGCTAGTATGAATTTTAATATGTTCTTTAAAAACTGCCACATCATCATATTGAGAAAAGCATATACAACATATATACCTTAAACAAATATAAAATAAAAAAATTATTTTGTCATTTAAATATACATACATTTTAAATATGTAATTGTTTTTTAAATAGTTACCTATCGTGCTGTTCTGTTTGATGTTTAACCCAACTATCTTTATCCAAGAATTTTTCCAGACATATTCGACAATAAATTTCAGCATCTCGTTTTGGTTTTGCTAATTTTTTATTATGAACGTCCCACATATGTTCCCTTAAATTTGAAAGTCTCGGAAAACCAACAAAACATAATGAACATTTATATGTTTGAGGTAATTGATCGGGATGTTTAGCTTCCATATGTCTTAAGACATTGTTATAATTGTTATAGCGTGCACCACATATTTTGCAATTTTGTGGCATTCGTGAATGAAATTGAGTTTTAACAGGTGGTACACTTTCTATGTCCCGAGATGTTGTCGACTCATTATTATTATTATTAGGTTTTTGCGGTGACCCACCCATACTATCTTCGAAATCATTAAGTGAATTTAAATCGGATAATAAATTACTAGGTCTACTATCTCTACTATTATTCGATTGTGATGGAACATGATCTTTATAAACATGTTCTAAAAAGCTTTGATGTGTTTCAAATTTGGTATTACAGGTACTACAACGAATATGTGCAATGCATTCCATATTATTGCAATGATGCTTTCGTTCTACAGAATCATCAATTTTTAAATTACAAAAAATGCAGGCATCTGGAGAAGTTTCCTTCTTTTGAATTATTTCATTATGGTCCTCATCAACATGATTCCTAAAATCTAACTTTAAACGAAATTCCTTTGGACATAATCTACATTCATATAATTTATTACTTAAAAGTTCTTTTGCTTTCATTTTGTCTAATTTGTCATATTTTTCAATCGTTGGATCGCTCATATATAATTTATATAAATTAATGCAATTACGACGTTTAACATGTGACACAAAAATTGCTTTCGATTCAAATTGTTTTAAACATTTAAAACAACAGGCTCTTGGTAATTTAGGATATTTTTTTCTCATATGAGCCATAAAATTTTTATATTTTGGATAAACTTTCGAGCAACATTTACATGTTAATGTTTGATATTGTTTTAAAAATTCTTCAAATTCTTCAATAAATTCCAATTTTTGGGCAGTTAGCATATGACGATATTTTTCAGGTTTATCATATTCATATATTCCCATCATTTCTGGGGTCATAGGAGCAACATTAGCTTTTTGTCTAGAATTTTTAGGTGTAGATGTTGAACCTTGACCAGAATTTGCATTCTGATTACTTGAAACTGTTAAAGGTGACATTGCCATATCATTTATTAAACCATGTAAATTACGTTCGTGACGACGAGCATTAGCTCTTGTAGAAAATTTCATTTTACATATACGGCAATCATGGGGCTTTTGTGATGGTGCTCCTGGTGTAGTCAAACTTTTACTATTTGTATCGGAACTAATTTCATTTAAATTCTCAGTAGAGGCACCAAGTGAAGCACTCTACAAATTAAAATAAATTTTAATTTTTTTTTTACTTTCAAAATATAAAACAATTAATAAACTTACCAAAAATGCAAAAGGACTAACATTTTCAGAGCCAATTGATTGTAAACCTAAAGAAGTCAATATTTGTGGACCATTTTCACCACCGCTTTTGGTAATTGTCAAATTTTTATTTGCTACTAAGCGTTTTAATTCTTCATCTTCTATAACATTTGTAGCAAGAAATTGTGATGGATCTATATCACATCTAGCTGCCTCATCTTCATCTGTTTTATGTTCTTCTAATTCATCTAAAGGCTCTTCTTTAATTTGAATTGGAATATGTTTTGGTTTTTGATTTGTAGATAGATTAATACCAGTACTATATGATTCATTGTAATGAAATGCTCTTAAATCATTAAATTCTTTTTCTAATGTGACATTTGCACCTGTTAACCATTCCTCCTGCCTTTTTTGAGCCGAAATACAACGATTTTTAAAACTTTGCCAACAGTTCAAATAACTAACACATATATGACATATTTGTGTTGAAAGCGAATCATCTTTGGTGACCTGAAAGTAATATTGAAAAGGCAATATAATTATAATTATCACGTGATTAAAGTTAAAATTTAAATATCGTTTTTAAGTTTGAACTTTTAACATTATATTCCATTTTAAAAGTTTTCATAAATTAAATAAATTTTATTGTTCAACGCATTAGAATTTTTAAAGTAATTCAAATTATCAAATATTCTTTATAAATAATGATTTTATAATTTAAAAAATTAAAAACTAAATCAAAAATTTTTGATAAAAAGCTAGCTAAAAGATAAATCCATAATAAGATTTTCACATTTTATTTCACATATCTATCATTAACATTTTATGACAAATACCAACGTACTCAAAAAGTCACTTCTCCTTATATTTTAATCTACTCAAAAATTGCTCACATCATATTTGTCCACTATTACAACAAATATTATAATTTCAATATAACCTCAATCTCTACAAATGGGAAATTCCATTTCAATGTACATGAAAACATGTTAAACCAACAGCAATTCATAGAAAGTTGTCGTCTTCGTTATCCCATATATAAAATCCGAACAAAAAACATGGCTACTACATCGTTGTCATCGTTGCTTTGTTGAAAGAAAGAGCATTATCAGCGCCAAAAAAAAGAAAAAAGAAAAAAAATGAAACCAACTAGGCAGGAAACCATGCAGGTATAGGTACAGCTGGTAACAGATAAAATGGCATATCATATGAAAACGTCAAAATATAAAAGGAAAATAATTTCACCATCATGGCTGATTCCATTATCTAATCTAAAATAAAATTATTTTATAAAATTGTGATAAAATCTAATATCACTTGTGAATTTATTTAATTATTTTTTCTTTCAAATATAAAAATTAAAATACACTTAAAAAACAATTAATCCAAATGTATCCAGTGTAAAAATGAAAAAAAAATTTATAGATTTTCTTTATTACTCATACTCGATATGATAATTTCCAAATCCAATATGGCCAACTAAGTACCTACAATCTAATTATGAATATGGGTTGGCATACATTTTTAGATCCGAAGTAGAAAGTCATGATCACCTTGAAGTTTTTATTTTTAAATATACATATGTATATACAGATTTATATCTAAATTGATTTATCTATTTTGTTCATTAAATTATAATCATCAATGCATATATAATGATGACATGATTTAAATCCGTTGTTTTAACACGTCAATCATCCAATACTAATTCATTTATTTAAAGCTTTTATTACTACTTGGAAACTAACCTTTATATTTACACAAGCATGGATTTTACTTGAAATTGTGCCTTTATCAGCAGCCAGCAAATTTCCGTAAATTGAAATACATTCATTGTCCGGTGCTAAACACAATCGACAACAATTTTGCCTCGCCCGAACAATCCTTTGCTCCGACATTTTTAACTAATCCTCAAAATTGAATTTTTTTTTCAATTTCTTGAATTTTTATAAAAAACGAGTTCTGAAGATTTATATTGTTTTAATCATAATTCAAATGTTTTTATTTTATTTTTTTTTTGAATCTAGACAAAAAATTTTACGAGCTATTACGCGATTTTTTTTTTTGGAAATTGATTTTTTTCAATTATTCACTTTATATTTGATTTTTTAATTAACCAATAAATGAAATAACTTGTAAAACTGAATCACTTCAAGTAACCACTAGCTACTTCATCCAAGATGATTTATGAAGTTTTGTTAACCAATTACCAATAAACTACTGATTTGACAGTTGACACAAAGTGTTTAAAGACGAATATGTGATTAAAAGAGGATTGAAAAAAACAACAGCTGGTTGTGAAGAATAATTCACAATTGAAAATATGGAATTGAACTGGAATTTCACCAGTAAATCCGAAATATAAATATCCTAATACCCATTACCAAATATATATCCATAAATCATAAAGGAATTTAAAATAAAATTTTTAAATCAATAATATTGTAAAATGTATCAAAAATAAAATTTAAATAATTTAGAATTAGTTTGACACAATTCATTTAAATTTTTTATGAATAAATAAACTGTTTTTTGAAAGCATAAATAACAAGTCAAAATGTAAAATTTATTAATTATTTATATAACGCCTTTATTCCTAATGAATTTTTAAAATTTATTTATTTTTAATTTTGAATTCAGAATTAAATAATATTAAAAGCTGTAAAAAACAAATAAATTCTGTTAGTTTAGAAAGTAAATAACACATTTAGGAACCGCAATCCAAATTTAAAATTTAATAAACCACATTTTGTGAAACCACACTTTGTGAACCACATTCACCTTTTCCCTAGGAACATGTTGCACTGGTTGTTATAAATTAGCCAAAATGTATGCAAAAGTTTTCGGAAAATATTTTTTAATAAGTTGTAGCTGGTTATAGTTTCAAAAAAAAATACTAATTTTAGCTTAAAGCTAATACTAATAATTAATAGCATAGACAAATAACATACAGACATTTAATAGTGAATATTTTGTTAATATATTTAATTTATAAATTAATAAATAAATAAATATTTTATATTATATTATTCACAGTCGTTTATATATTTTAAAATTCAAGTTAAGAATGATATTATATACATTACATACTTTTACATTAAATTACTTTATATTATATACCTATAGGCATTACATTATACATTATATAGTTTTATATAGAAAATATTTGTTAAGAGTTTGGGTTAAAAAATGTGTGAAAAACATGTCCAGTGCAGAACAAATACTTTATTTTGAAGGTTTCTTTTTTCAGAACATTCATACGGAATTTATACTGGTTCATACATCATTCACAATATTAAAATTTTTATAATCTTGCTTTAAAAGTTCTACTCCACTAGTTTATTTTTTTTTCTAAGTCTTAAAATTATATTATTATTATTATATTATTTTCAAGCATTAGAATATTTCAAAATTTTTTGGACCCCTTTTCCTTTAGAATGTGGCCCATCTTACAATAATCGTACTATAGTTTTTTTTCTTTGTAATACTTTTCAGTTTCTGTTTCATATTTATGTGTTTTTTGTTTGTGTGTTCTTATTTGTTTTTATTTTTCTTTTTAAATATCCTTGCTGCCCATACACGGCGGGCCAGGTTTTATAACAGGTCCGCGGACTTGATAAGTTGTATCGTGTATGGGCAAGTTGTAAAACCATTTTGATGGTTGGAAAGTTGGTTGGATAAATATCAAAAAATTTTGATTTTTGTGGGTGGAGTCTTTGGTTTGTGGTTGACTTGTATCGTGTATGGGTAAGTTGTACAACTTAAATCACGTTTGAACATTGAAATTTTTTGATTTGAGAAAATAATAATAAGTTGGATAAGTGTGTGGTATGGTTCTAAAACCTGTCCGCGTACCAAGTTTACAACCTAGTCCGCCGTGTATGGGCAGCATTAGGCAAAGACTATATGTATAGTCTTTGGTTCAGGTTATTTCTGAATTTTACTGTCTCTGTACTTATTTGATTAAAGTTATATAAATTTGATTAAGGTTATATTAAAATATGTACTTATGTGAGTATTAACTAATTCCAAAAAAAAGATATATATAATTTAAATTCTCGAAACTGTTCAGTAAATTTTTGTTCAAAGAATATTAAAATTTTCTAAAGAAGCTTATTTAAAGAATTATTCTAATAGCCGATAGCGTCGGCAGTTAGTGCTAAAAATTGTAATTGTAATTATTTTATAAATGTACAATCAATAGAAAATAATAATAATAGTTAACTAAACGGAATTGGTTGTAAACTTGTAACGTTTCAATTGCTGTATTTGGTTTGGGTGTGACATGACATTAGACAAATTGAAAAATACAATATGTGTATGTTAATTTTGTCATAGAGATTTACTAATAACGATGTGCTGAATAAAAATAATATATAAATAGACGTAATATAAAAATACGTAATAAATTAAAAAGAATAATATTTTATATAAACAAAACATACACATCAGATTATCCAAAAAAAAAAAAAAAAAAAACATAATTTACTGAACCATATTTCTAACAATTACCATTAGAACTACTTAACCATGACCTTGAATTAATTAAATAAAATAGAAATTTCGAAAAAGAACAAAAATTTTACCTTATTAAAATAAATAACTTTATTACAACCTAAAAATAATCAGTATTTAACATATATACATATGTATACATATATCATAGAAGATTAGATCACTTTACTTACCTTACTTGCGATGTAATTTTTGTTTAATAATTACAAAGATTTTATTCTTTATTTTTACACTCAAACTTTAAATATCACTCATGCATGATTTCTCACCAGTTTAAATAAATAAAAAAAAAAAAGAAAAATCTGGGAAAAAAATTCTAACATAATAAATCAAAAGAATTAAAAAAAATATATATTTTTTTTTTATGAGAAAATAAAAAGCTTTTTTTTCTTTATTGTTATTTAAATTCTCTTTAAGAATTTTCAAATTATTACTCTAGAAGTAAAATCAAAGTCTTTATATTTCACTGTAAAGGAGTGCCGCAACTCAAATTTAACATCAAACAAAATTGTTGCTGATCAGTTCTTTTTGGATTTTAGCCAATATTAGAAGTAAAAAAAAATTTTTTTCTCTTCATCCATTTCATTATTTTTTACTTCACGATTTAAGAAACCAAAAAAAAAAAAAAGGAAAAAAAAAAAAAAATTAAATTAATTTTAAAAAATTTCTATTAATAATAAGTTAATTATTATATTATTTTTTGGGTAAGATTTTGTGCGTTTATAAAAAACAAATATGAATTAAATAAAAAAAATTATAATTAACTTTAGATAATTAAAAAACAAGTTCAGTTTTTTTATTAGTTAAAATATATTGAAAAAATTTATAAATATAAATATAAATGAATATAAAAAATTAAGAAATAAAAAATAACCGACTATGTTACCACCCACGTGTGTAATAATAAATGCAAAAATATAGGTCGGAAAATATATACATACATATATATTTTTTTTTTCATTTACTTAACTAAATTACACAAAGTAGCTATATGTATGTGTGTGTGTATTAAGTTTTTAGTAAATATTTTAATCTCAGTCCTTGGTTATATTAATATTAAAAACATATAAAAATACAAAAATTAGTAAATATGTAAATAAAAAAAAAAATAAAAAAAATGCTGTCTGAATGTCAAATAATTTGGCATTAATGAAAGAAAATTTAAATTTTCATATAATTTTTATTAAATTTTTTTTTTTTTTTTTTTTGTTAAGGTTTATAAATTGTTTTAATTACATACATTCTATATTTATAAGTTTTTAAAGTGAATAAAAAATAAATAAATATGTATAGTTACCGATTTTACCGTTAATTATTATGCATTCACAAATACAAGCAAATATTTCAAATAATATGTTTCACTGTTTGTTTTTTCTCTGAATGTTTGAAATCAAACAATATTTACAAACAAACTTATCGAACTTAAAACAACTATTAAATAAGTATGTAAATGGTGACATATAAATTTTTTTTTTTTAAAACAGTTTTCTCTTCAATTTCGAAAATATAAAAGTAAATTTGCTGAAGAATCGGAAGATTGAAAAATGTTGTGATTATTATAAATACATGCATTTTTAATTTTAAATTTTATAAATTTAACCTGATTTTACGAATATTTTTATATTTTTCCTTTTTTTTTTTTTTCTTTGACATTTCCTTTAATGGTAGATTTACTCCGTTATTTGCTAAAAATGCTATTGTGAATTATATTTTACATATGTATATTTATACAAATTTATGTTACATTTCCTTACATATATGTTAAAGGATATTTTTTGTTTTATATGAGATAGGTTAATTGGGTAAAGTGGGTAAAAGAAAAATATAACTGTAAATTACGATAGGTTTAGTGAAAATTAAAAAAATATAAATATAAAAAAAGGTGATCATTTAAAATAAAATAAAATAATATAATCCAAAATGATATTAAATTGAGAAAAAAAAACTTTATTTAAATAAATGTATATTTGTACATATGTATTTTCTGTTAATTATAATAAAAATTTTATAAAATTTTGTTAAAAAATAAAAATAAACACAACACAAGTAAATAATAATTTTATATTTTCGTATTTTTTAGTGAAAAATTTTGTTGGTAATTTAATTTAAAAAATATATATATATATATATATATATATGTTAATAATTATTATTAAAAGATTTTATTAAATTAAGATTTTATTAATTATTATAATAATTAATTTATAATGATTATTATAAATTAATTATCTTTTTCATTTTAAAATAATTAAATATTTTATGTTAATTTAGAGAATTTATTATTTTATTTTAATACGCTCCCAAAAATCCTCCTATTCATATGCAATTTATTGTTTTTTGTTGATAACGATCTTTACGTGATGATAAACATTGAAAAAATGAATGTGCATGTATGACCTATATTATATATCTATAAATTGCAATCGCATTTATACCTATATGTTTGTTTATGTGTGTCATTTATATAAAATAAAAAAAAAAAACATTTTTCTTAAATAAAAAATTAATATCAAAAGATTTTAAAATCTATATATGTACATATTTTGGTTAAATTAAAAATGAATACATAATATTATGTATAATAAATTTATTTAAACATTATTAAATATTATTTTATACTTTATATATTATTTTATATAAAGTTATCAATTATAATTTTTCCTAAATAAAAACTAAATAAAGAATACAATATTAAATTAAAATATTTAAAATGTCTTAGTTTTTAAAAATATATAAGAAGAGATAGTATAGTGTAAGGTACAAAACCAACTGTATAAAAATCCTTTTAAATATTTTGTTACCTAATGAAATTGGTAATAAAAGAAAATAATTCATTTTTAATTATAATAATTTTAATTTTCTAAAACACTTTTGTAAAATTTATTAAATTGCCTTGAATTTCTGATAATTTGATATTATTTAACCTTGAAATCATTTTTATCATTAGTTTAACTTAAAAATGTCCAAAAATGATTGAAAGTACAGTGATGATAAGCAAATTCATTTTAAGTACTTTATTTTTTTTTTTACATTTAAAAAAGTTAAAACAGTTTGTGTGAATATTTGATTAAACTTAAAATTCTCAAAAGTTAAAAACTAAACGAATTTTTAATTATATAATCATTCGAAAGACCTTGAATTCAAATCCCGATTGGGTTATATAGATTAATAAAACATAATATAGATTTTTTTAAAACATATAATTAGTATAATATAATTAAATAAAAATATGTATATATGTATATATAATTAATCTTATATTGAAATATGTATATAATAAAATATAATTCCTGTATAAGATTATAGATGTCGCACAAATAAAAATATTTATTTGCCTTCAATAATCTTGCACAATCAGTCTCGAGTCATCTATTTGACTTAATGAAACTAGTTATTTCAGAAATTGAAGCTCATGTCAAATATGAATAATAATTACATAGTAAGAGTGAAAAGAAGAAAAAAAAGTAATCATAATACTATTTACGCGTTAAACATCATGCTTTAAGTGATCGGTTTTGCAATCGATTTAATCTCACTCCAAGACCATATATGTATGTATACAAATAAATAATACAATTTATATAAAAATAATAATTGTATTGTAGCTGATGGCTCAAATGAGTGATCCGCAAAAGGTCGACTATAAAATATATTTATTTACTATAGTATAGTATTTCATACTAAATTGACACAAAATAAATAAATAATTTAAAACATGGCCCACATGTCTTCTAGGCAAAGGACTCAATACTATCACACAGTATTTATACTATTTATTTCTAGTATTTATACTGTGTAGTACGATAAAATATTATAATAATAAAACATAACATAACTTTAAAAATTAGAAAAAAATAAAATTTATTAAATAAAAACATAAAACTTTCCTTTTCTTATTCTTGTTCTACTATTCTAATTTATTTTAAATAAACCTTCACACATTTTTTTTTTTTATTTAAAATTAAAGTATATAGATACTATATTTTAAGTTTTCCGAATTAAAAACCTTAATCTTTTCATTTTGAAATATGTATAGTTAGTTACATGTTGGTACTTACATATTTTTTTCACACTTTGTCCTATTTGAAGTATTTGTAAATAGAACGTAAATGAACCTCTATTGAAATTTTTTATGAACATATATTATATATGTATATACATAAGTATATATGTATAAAATATTTTTCTGTCCGATTTTGATATTAAACTATTTATATATATATATATATATATATATATATATATATATATAAATAAGTAAATATTATTTATATATATTCAAGTTTTATTTAAATTATTATATGTGTGCATGCAATTTTCTATATACATACATATATAATATGTAGTGTATTATTATTAAAGGTAACCATTATACATAATTTTATATGTATAAATTTAGATGGATTTATTAAACATATTTAAGGATTTATTTATTTTATGTCATTATTAAAACGTGTCAATCCTAATAAATACTTTAAGTTCTTTTTTTATTAAAAAATATTTTTTTTTTTTACACTCAATCCAACTACTAAAGTAAAGGATTCCTACATGTACAAAGTTATTTCGTTTATTTGCCAAATTAGGTAATGGCAGAAGGAATTGTAGGAAAATAGGATAATAAAGGATAGTTGAAAGGTAAAATAAAAACGAATTTATACAGGTTCTTTTTGAGAAGTTTCAAATTATATTTAATGGACCAAATCTATCAGTCTTGAACACATTGGATGGAAGCATATTGAATATTTTAGCTGTTCTTACAAAAAATGAGTTTCCATAACTAGTTTTAAACCACCTAGGAATTTCCACAGTGTACAAATGACCACTTGTAGCCTCCCTATTATTCGGTTGGAATGGTTTAAAGGGGAGGCAATATTGATTTTTGTTCAATAGAAAAAGTGTCATTACCTACAAGATAACTGTAAAAGATTATCTCTCTCCAATATTTTGACGTACATTAAGAGGTGTAAAGGTTACCTGTATAATAGGATTGCCAATTAAGGCTCAATTCTGGATTTTATTCAGATAAACCTAATGAATGATAAAATAGTTAATAAATACTCTATATATTATAAAACTTTATATATCATTTACTTAATTGTTTTACAGTGATGCTCGGATCATAATAAAATTTTTCACCCTTCTAAAATCATTATATGTAAAATCTAGTTTCTTGTAATGTTGTATTATACTTGTAGATGTTATTTATTAAGAAACGTTTTCTATAAATTTAAATATATGTAATTTAGAGATTCTTTTTTAAATTTTAAAATAATTCTTGTTTAATAAAAACTATATAGGATGAAAATATAGTCCTAAAAAACTTCGTAATCGAACAGAGAATATTCAAAAGAATTTTCGATATAACTAAGACAATTATTATATATACATATACGAGTATAATTTATCTATTTTTTTTTTAAATAAATTTTAAATTCTTATTCTCAATGTGGTATGAATTAATTGTCAAATCTAATCCCTTCCCTTTAAAAGATTAACATGTAACATTAAATTTAAACAATTTTTCCAAATCTACGCTAGACTGTTTTTTTTTTTTTCATAGCACAATAAATATCTTGTAACAAAAATAAAAATCATAATAATATTATTGCAAAATGTCTCCTTTTATTTTTATATACATATTTAAAAATAAATTTATAATAGTTTAATAGTAATTTATTTTTAATATATCAGCATAGGATATAATACGTACAAAATATATTTACAAATATCCAAAATAGATAAAAAAAAATTTATATTCATAAATGTTTATAATTAGGTATGTTATATAATTCCTATAGCAATATCCTATATCCTGGATACCCTTTTATATTGAAACGGAATTTATACATGTATTTGACGGATTGAGTAATTAATTTTTTTATTTTTTTTATTTTTATCAAAAATCTTGTAACTTTAACATTAATCAAAAAAAAAAAAAAAAAAATTATGCCCTATAACAATATAACAAATAATCATAAATAATTAATTAAACAATTAAATTCTAGTTGACTTAACTTGAATTATTTGAATATAAATATAGAATCTTTACATTCATTTTTTTTATCTTTTATATATAATTTATTTAGAGTGGGTCAATTAAATTTATTATGCACCTATCTATTTAAATTTATGATACACTATTTATTTTTATAGATTGGAAATTTTTGAACAAAAGAGTGAGTATACATTCATTCTAATTCTTGGTTTAAAAAAGAGATGGTGATTTAATTATTTAATGTCTAATCTGTCGAATACTAACAGAATACATCAATTTTTGTATCTATTCATAAAAAAAAAATATGACAACTCTTACATATTATACACAAAAGTTTATGAGTCGAATGCATAAAACTGAGTTTAAACTCAAATCTCACTCTCTCAAACAAAAATTACATTTGAACTTTGTGGATTTTGTATGAAAAATTAAAATTTGAGTTTAAGTTCAGTTTAATGCATTCCATCCTATATCATTCGTTAATGACTATTTTAAGATTTAACAAATGCTATAAATTATAAATTTTATCTATAATAAGAATAAAATAAAGAACGTAATAACGTAATAAGTTGCTCATTTCACATGACTAAAAAAATGACTATAAAATCTGGTATGAAATGTTAAATAAAAACAAACTTGAATAAGTTAAAATCCACATTAAGAAGCATTCTATACCGCAATAATAATAAAGAAGAAAGCTTTAGAAAAAATTAATTTACAAGATCCTGTGAACTTTTCACCTTTTAAATCTTAAATATTTGACAATTATTTTGAATTTCATAGAAAATAATATAATATAAATTTGAATGTAAATATGTACAAAGTTTAATTTTTTAAATAAATTATTTTGACTTTAACACTATATAATCGATACATTTAATTCATATTTAAATAGTTTAATCTTCATATTTTCCTATTTAAAATTAAAAAAATATGTGGGAATATATATGGTACGAAATTTTTAAAAAGTGGGATTTTAAAAAGCGAAATTAAAAATGTTTAGATTTCGTAACCGGGATCCAAAATATATGTCTATATTAGGTTTCGATTCAAATACGTTTGATTCAAAATATATCTATATTACGTTAAACTGATATTTAAAAAAAAAATGAGATTTTAAAAAAGTAAGATTTTAAAAAGAAAAAATAAAAATGTCAAGATTTTGTACTTGCAATCCAAAATAAACCTATATAAATATAGCTTACGTTTCGATTCAACCAATTACGGACTACGGTACGAAATCTCAATATTTTTAAAAAGCGATATTTAAAAATGCCAGATTTTAAAAAATGAGATTTTAAAAAAGTGAGATTTTAAAAAAGTAAAATTTTAAAAAGTGAGATGAATAATGTCGAGATTTTGTACCCACGATCCAAAATATACCTATATTACGTTTCGATTCAACCAATTGCGGTAAGAAATATCGATATATTTAAAAACCGATATTTTAAAAAAGCGATATTTTAAAAAAAAAATGAGTTTAAAAAAAGAGATTTTAAAAAACGATATTTTAAAAAATAAAATTTTAGAAAACGAAAATTAGCCCATACATTCGAAAAGAATTATAATTCTCTTTATTAGTTACTTTTATTAGTAAAAGTTTTTCAAAAAAAAAAAAAACGAGATTATCAAAAGCGATATTAAAAATATCGAGATTTTGTGCTCGTGATCCAAAATATACTTATATTACGTTTCGATTTAACTAAAATGGATTTAAATATTATTTTTTTGTTTTTGAATTTAAGCCGGTAATGAGTGACTTGTACAAAAATAGTGTAACATTCTATACATTAAATTAATATTAAGTATCTAATTCCTAAGTAAAGTAAATTTTTTATTTATTTCTTATTAAAACATTTATAAATATTATTTCTAACACATTTGTATATTCTTAGATTTTTTTTTTTTTTGTTTTAGAATGTGAAAATTAATTTTTAAACTTGTTTTGATTAAGTGGTATTTATTTATATTCATATAATCGTATATATGTATGTTAAACTTCAATTATTTGCATTGAGTTGTAAATATTATAACATGTACAAATATAATAATTAAAAAGTAATGAAAATAAATAAATTAACATATAAAGTGGGTGTATGAAATTATAAAAAAAAAAAAAAAACTTCAATGCTTAATAAATTTTTAATGACTGACTATTTTTAGGTAGCAATTTGTTTAACAACTTAAGAATGATATATATGTATATATATATTCATAGTATGACCTATGGTGTATGGGAAAAAAATATACCTAAGTATTGTAATATGATTAAATCACTTTTATCTTAAATGAGATATTATAGAACTCATTACTTTTGATTTTTATGTACAGTATATATACATATGTATGAATTCGTAATTAAATCATGATTCTCTAAATTAGATACTTTAGTGTTGAGCATTTGTTTTTTTTAATAAAATTTACTGAATAATTCTAACTAAACGTTTTTGGGTTATTTCAAACCATAAATATTCATTTTATTTGTTTATACGTTTTTTCTTCTACTTAATTTAAAACAACGCAGAATGTTAACCAAAGATTATTAAAGGCATACATATTACCAAAAGATAATAAGTCGGTTTAGTTTATCAATTGTTACTCATCGTCAAAAGTTTAGAATTGTGACTTGCACGATAATTTTTTTTAGGAATTTTTAGAAGTTTTTTTTAGAATTATTGAGAATGATTGAGAATGTAAAAAAAAAAAAGTGAAAAATCAAAAGGCAGTTCTATTCAGTTATAAGAATACCGTCAATAATTAAGGAAAGCTGTTGATATGTGTAAAATCATAATGTTGGGAGTTTGTATGGATGTTACAGATATTTAAAAATAGTAAATTTTCAATTTTTTACGCCTAAACAGCTCTTAAACAGGCGGGGAAGGTAAAAGATTTTTTTTTTTCTCAAATTGCAAAGTGCTTACTAAAAGTCTGGTATAGTTGTACCAAATTTTGAAATTGTTCTTAAAATTCTACATATAAGATAGGGACTTGAAATTTTGAGATAAGAAATAACTTTTAGAATTAGTTTAGGTTTCCTCAGAAAATTTTTTTCAAGAGCTATTCGGGCTTAAAAATTGAAAATTACCTATTTTTAGACACCTGTAACTTAGGCACCTGTACAAATATTTTCTTCTGTAAGATATACAAATTAAAGCTTCAGCAATATATTTTTACGTGTGTTAACGCTTTCTACAACTAAGATAGGGTTACGGAGTTACAGCCCCTAAAAATTGCAAAAAAGCCCTATTTTCAAATATATATACGTAATATAGTTTTACAATCTAAAAACCCTAGAAGATCGGAACTTTTCTTATCTTTATAAAAAAATATCAAAATTATGCAATGTTTTGAAATTTACTATTTAAATTTACCGTTATGTGAAGACAACATTTTGCAAGATCTTACTTCATGACTCCGGCAAGGTTTTAATTTTTGTTACGTCTATAAACAGCTCTAAAATAGGGAAAGCTTAAAGATCTTTCTTCTCTTAAATTTTATGGTTCTAACTAAATGTCTACTGCCTAATTGCACCAAATTTTGAAATTTTTCTTAGAAATCTATATATAAGAAAAATATAAAAGGAACTTTCTTTAATTTTAAGGAAATAATTGAGAAATACTGTTTAGGCATGTAAAAATATAATATTAAAGCTTTATATATTAATTTGAAAAAATGTATATATACAGTTACAGCTATGTAAAAAGTTAAGTAACCACTAAGTTACAGCAATTTTCTGATTTAACTAGTTAAAGTTTCTACTTAAAAGGAGATTTTAAAGAGATATGAAGTTTTGGAGATATCAAGAAAGCAAAAATTTGAAAACAATTTTGAATTTAAATATTAAATTTGAAAAAATTGTATATTTTTAATATTGCTTTTTAAAATTAATAAGATTAATAAGAATTTCATTGCTTTATCTTTAACGGTGAAAAAGTTTTGTAAATAGAACATATAAGCGGACGGCGGACGGAGGAACGAAGGGATAGAGGGAAACTAATATGCAAATTTGTCCAATTTTTTTTTTTTTTTGTAAAATCTAGTAAAAAAATAATCGTTAAATATTCATTTATTTTCTTTTTTTTATTAAACCAAAACATTTGAATATCAAAAATCAAAATATATACAAAAAAAATTAACGTATTTTGACCTGAAACAAAATACATATAACATAATTATATAATTCATTATACAAATTGTACATATATACAATTAATATACCTAAATAATATTATAATAAAAACCCTTAAATCTATCATCATTTTGCTTGTAAATGTTCATATTAAATTCCTTTAAAGCACTTTAAATACCTTTATTGTCCTTTTAAAAAACCCATTTTAAATTACATTAATTTATTTTTAAGATTCTTTTCATATATATACTTATATATACATATATATATACAATAATAACTACATATACATATATAAAACTTATAATTTTACCGGTATCATAAAATTTTTATATTTAAAATCGACACCTAAAAATATTATCATAATTAATTAAATAAAATTCTCAATTAGAAATTTTTTTTAAAAGAAAATATGATAAAAGGAATATAACCGCGCTACCCTTATATAATAAAATATAATTTTACAAAAAAAAAAATATATATATATATATATTTAAGTATATAACTCAATAACATTAATAACAGTTTCCGAATCCTTTATCATTATTATCATTATCATCACCCATCAAAAAAAACATTATCATCGTCATCAATTTTAATAAAATTTTCCCACGAAAGAAAAGCTTTTTAAAAATTATACAAATATGTACTTTTTTTTTTTCTCCAGCCTAAAAAAAAAAAAAACAAAAAACAAAATAAAAATTTATTAAATTAATAACTTCAAAGTTAAATAAAATATGCTAAAAATGTAATAAAGAAATTCATTTTTATTAAATTTTGTGTTTATTTATTTATTTTATTTTTTTTTTTTTATCAATAAATTTTATTTCTAATTCCATTTACGACCTACCGAATATATCTTTCTTTATACATACAGATTTATTATATACATAATTTTTTTAATAAAATCAAATTAAATAAAAGAAAAAAAAAAATAAAGAAAAGAACCACTTGTTGTTAAAAGCGCTTAAATTGTTTTCAATATTTTGGAGAAAAAAAAAACAAAAAAGAAAAGGAATAGAAATTTTTCTTTTTATTTTTCTGTAATGCCATTTTTGGCGTCAAATAGTCTAATCAAAATAGTCTAATTTTTGTTGCTACAATATTAACATTAAAACAACAATTCTGTAGTTGTAGTTGTAGTAATTGTAGAACAAAATTCAAAAATATAAATTTATAAAAATAATTACTATAAAAAATTTATAAAAGCAACAAATTAAATTTAACAACAATAGTAAAATATTTTGTTTTGGAAGGATTTGAAGAATTAAAAATTAGGGATTAGAGAAAGAAAGGGAAATTATCCTTTATTCATGTTTGTAAAGATTTGAATTTATTGTTGTAATATTTATTGTAAATAATTTTAATATTTTTAAAGTGATAAAATAGTTGATTAATTCATTATTACTGTTAAACATTTAAACCTTTTTTTTGTAAATAATTTAATCTCTACACATATCTGTCAAATTTGTCGGCTCTATCCATTATCTGTCTGTATATTATCTCTGTCTAGTCAGTGTATAAAATCTTAAATCAGTAATAAAGAGTAAAAGGAGTATTAATAGGAGTAAAAGGGGTAAGGGGTAAAAGGGGTAAAAGGAGTAAGGAATAATACTTTCGTATATAAGGAACTTGGAGTCTGCAGTCAGCTTCTTTTGTGTTAGATTTGACCTATAGTTTTGTTGGGTGCTTTACTATAGAGTTTTTTTTTTTTGTAATCCTTCACATACAATTCATTCAAGGTTTGCCAACAATCGAGAGTTGATTTCTATTTATGCAAACTTTTCTTCTATATATATATAATATACTTAGAAATGTTTATAATAATATGTATATGTATTTATAATAAATAGGTATGGATATTTCCATGATAAATTTTTAGACGTGAAAACTTTTTTATTTTCATTATCGTTAATGACGAAGTTACGCTCTATGGAAAATTAAAAATATTTAGGCAATTTTAATATAATAATAATATATTTATATATACATTACATACATAGTATTATCTATTGAATGTGAGACATATTTCAGCATATTTTGCTACCGAAGGTCAGGACACACGAGCGGTTTTAAATATTTTTTGATGAACACCATTTCACCAAAAAAACAAAAAAAATTAATTTATTCAACTTTGTTTTGTTTTAATTTTTTTACTACCGATTCCGCCAAAATGTGAATATTTATGTTAGCACAAAGTTTTTTTTTGAAGAGTTTTAATATTTTTTTTTTTAATTACCGGAATATTAATATTAACAGGTTAAACTTGAAAAGAATGTACATATTTCGGAAAAAAAAAATATTGAAAAGCTGCATGTATTTCAGAAATGTACCTGTTTGTTATTAGAATAATAATATTGATTTTTAATCAAGTCGTATAATTTCAAATCACACAATCTTACTAGCTAAACGTTTTTACATCACATGTTTTTATCGATCATATCAATCAGTTTGGATCTTCTCAACATTAAATTAATCGAATAGATTTTTTTTCCTTACTCCTACCATAGGGCATCTACTAAGTCATTTATTATTCACATTTGACTAAGCTTCAGTTTCTGGAATGATTATTTCACTCGACTGTAGCTATTGTAGAAGACTAGGCGTTTCTTTAATTCTACGCCATCTATTATTTTACACAAGAATTATATTTTATTATTATTTAATTATATATTACAATATGATATTAATTATAATTTATAAGACATATATACTTATTTTTTAATTTAATTATATATTATACTAATTATATATAAGAAAAAAATCTATATTATTTTATTAATCTATAGACGGGGTTTAAACCCGAGACCTTTCGGATGAAAGGCGGATGTCTTAACCACTACACCATTGGCTGAGTTGGAAATTCCAATACCGACAAGAATTCTTCCCACATTGTTATCCTTCAAACCAAAATGTACATTTGTATTAAAGGTTCCATTCTAAAGTCTTGTTTTAAATAGGATGATTTTGGTTGTTTAAAGTCCAATAGAAAAAAGAAGCACAGTACAGAAGTGCAGTTCTTTAGGATGACTTTTGAATTTTGCACCGATACTCGAACTAATCAAATTTTTTTTTGTTTTTATTTTAATGTTCGCTTTTTTTTTTACAATTTAAATAATCATTTTAAATCTCAATAAATAGTTGATTCTTTTACTTAATTCAACTGCTATCATCACAGTTCCATATGAATTTGTTGTGCAGTCTCTGTAGTCTGTAGTTTGTAATTAAGTACAAAATATTAAGGAACTTAATAATGTTGATAAACATTATATATTGTTTTTTATGTACACGGACATAAATATAAATACTACATAGTTACTAACACAATAATAAAAACAAATCCATATATACATATAGATACTTACATATGTAGCTTTATAAATTTTATCTATTCTATAAGTTGTAAATTAAACCGGAAATTATGAATTAAAATTGAAAAATTCCTACCTGTTGCTCCATTATATCTTTGTTATGAATAAAAGCCTAATAAACAAAAATAAAAATAAAAAACAAAATATATGTATAACATTATAAATTTATATATAGGTTTGTATTATATAGAACAAATTATTTAGAACGAATGAATGTGTATATTATACAGCGACTATGCGTACATTTAATATTTACAAAATTATACACGGTTGTGTAGACTGTACTTGTATCTATCGTTCGAAATTTCGAATATAACAAACACAATTTATGATACAAAAAAAAAAAAAAAAGGGTCAATAAGGGGTGGAAAAGGGTGTTTAAATTATATGTGTGTATTTTTTTTGTGCTGGATTTGTAGTATGTATTAAGTGTGAAATGTTGCAGAAGACAAAATAAAAAATTAAGTCCGATTCTAAAAGCGTCATTTGTCAACTACGCATAGACAAACTAGGATTATTATTTCATTGATTTCAAGTTTTTATTATTTGTTTTTTTTTTTTTGTTTTTTGGGTTAATATATTCAGAAATTTCATCCCTCCATTTTTTTTTTGTGCTGTCTTATTGAATCTGAATGATACTATCACGTAGTATATAAAAACAAAAAATTAATGATGGTATTTTATATTTTTTCACTTATATTTGTTATATCATTTTTTTACACGCTTCTGTTCCCCTTTAATTTTTACTATTCATTATATTTTTAACAAAAATGTAAAAAATAACGACGTTAGATTAGTTGAATCATAATATAATATATGAAACTTTAAATTTCATTAATTAAAATTTTGGAAATTAAAGCATAAGTTAACAATGGAATAACTTAAAAATTTTTTTTTAAATCCTTTTATTTATTATTTTGATAAAGACGAAATAATTTTCAAAGTTTAAAGTAAATTTTTTTTGGGGTCTCCGTGGCCTAGTGGGTAAGAGCGTATAAAAATAAGCTGTCAACACCAAGGGAGTGTGGGTTGGAATCCCACATATATCGTAATAATAATACCCCGTTACAACATTTACAGCTACGCCTGAAAAGGAAAGGCTGTGAATTGCCTTTTCACGTAGCAGGGGGAATAAGAGAAAAAAAAAATAAATTGTCAAATTTTTAGCTAGTTGATCCCAGCTCATTACACTTATTTACATCTAAAGATACTGTACGGAACATAGTTATGTGAGACTTTACTCACTAAAAACACCAGTTTTATTTATTAAGATTGAAACGAGGCTTAAAAACTAAATCATTAATTTTGCGTTAACTCTTATAGATCTATTGGAGTTGCAGTTCTCTTTGAAAATAATCTGTGGTTATTGCTATAAATCTAGTGGCCTATTTCTTTTTAATCTTCTATTGACATTTTCGGAACATAAAAATTTTGATGCTTCTACATTTATGCGCCTTTCTAAACTTATAACTTAGTCTTATGTTTTAGTACATGTTTTTTTTTATTTCTTCGTTAACATCTATAGGAATCCCCAGATCCGTATGTAAATCGATTTTTTTTTTTTTATACCAAGATGCATTTATCTATTTAACGTAAAAACCACAACCACAATAAAATTAAAAAAGAAAACTTTCTCAGATTGACACTGACACAAAATAAAAAGGTTTGAATGGAATACAACAGTGTAGGGGTTGTATACATTCTAACACTTCTTACTTTTCACAGTTTTTCGGAATAAGTTTTTTTCTATACTATTTATGTTTTTGGATAGAAAAATGAGGCAAAAAAAAAAATGTTATCATGTCCTGTAGATTTAAGATAATTCTATATTAATCTGCATCAGATAATTTGCAAATCTATGTTATAGTGCGATTTTATTTTATAGTCTATGAAATCAACAAGTGATTATTTTTATAATTTCAAAATTATCATGTATATTTTAAGAAAATGTTAAAAAAGACGAACAAAATAAAAAAAAAAAATTTTTATCGGTTCAGTGTAAAAAAAATTTTTTTTTTTTTTACGTATTTGAATGGTACATTCAAAAATTTCAGAACGAAATGTACCTACATCGATAGGATAAAATATGAATCTTTTTTTTTGTTTTGTTTTATATTATAGTGATGGTTTTGTTTGTCTTTTTTTTTTTGTAGTTTCTAAATAAAATATATTTTTTATTTACAAAGCTTTTTATCTAATAAATAAAACAAAAACAAAAAAAAAAACAAAAAAAAAAATTAAAAATAAAATCATAGAAAAGTACAAAGTATAATAATACATAGTATGAAGGCTTTTTGAAAAGGTACATATTATATGAAAAGTACACACATAAATATCTATAGATACAAAACGAAAAAAAAAAGTATAGATACAAGAATTATAGAAAAATAGAAAAAGAAAGAAATATAATTGTATAGTACATATTATAT